>CM053772.1:103480646-103493552 GCA_028658325.1 Potorous gilbertii | reverse complement strand
GTGTTGTGTAAGACTAACTATATTTCCCTCCATCCTATCCTGCCCCCCATTGTTTCTATTCTCTCTTTTGATCCTGTCCCTCCCCGAGTGCTGATTTCAAGTTGCTCCCTCCTTCCATTGCCCTCCCTTCCATCATCATTTTGTATTTTTTAAAATACTCATCCATCTCATTTAATTATTGAATTTGTGGGCATAAAGTTGGGCAAAGAATTTTTTAATTATTGTTTTAATTTCTCCTCTTTGGAGGTGAGTTCACCCCTTTCATTTTTCATATTAGTAATTTGATTTTCTTCTTTTAATCAAGTTGACCAAAAGTTTATCAATTTTATTAGTTTTTTCATAAAACAAAATATTGGTTTTGTTCATTAATTCAATCATTTTCTTAATTTAAATTTTATCATTCTCTCCTTTGGTTTTTCAGTATTTCTAATTTGATGTTTATTTGGGGATTTTCAATTTGTGCTTTTTCAGCTGCATGCCCAAGCTAGATACAAATTTTCCCCTTAGAAATGCTTTGCAGCATCCCATAAGATTTCATAGATTGTCTCATTGTCATTCTCTTGAATGAAGATGTTGATTATTTCAACGATTTCTTCTTTAATCCACTCCTTCTTTTAGGATTAGATTATTTAGGTTACAATTGATTTTTGGTTTATTTTTCCACGACTTCTTATTACATATAATTTTATTGCATTATGAACTTAGAAGGATGCATGGATCTTCTGCACTGGATTGTGAGGTTTTTATGTCCTGGTACATGGTGAATTTTTGTATATGTGCCATGTACCGCTTAGAAAAAAGAGTATTCTTTCTATTCCCATTCAATTTTCTCCACAGATCTATCATATCTACCTTATCCAGAGTTTTATTTACCTCCTTAACCTCTTTCTTGATTGTTTTGAGGTTAAATTTATCAGGTTGAGAGAGGGAGAATTTGAGGTCCCCCATTAGTATGGTTTGCTGTCAATTTCTTCCTTAAACTCCTCCAACCTCTCCTCTACGAATCTGGATGCTGTACCATTTGGACCATGAATATTTTGTAATGATAATGCTTCTATGGTGCCTTTTAGCAGGATATAGTTTCCATCCTTATCTCCTTTGATTAGACCTATTTCTGCTTTTGCTTTGTCTGAGATTAGGATTGTTACTCCTGCTTTTCTTGCATGAGCTGAAGCACAGTATATTCTGCTCCAACCTTTGACCTTTATCCTGTGTTTATCCCCCCGGTTTCAAATGTGTTTCTTGTAAGCAGCATATATTTTTGGATTATGGCTTTTAATCCATTCTGCTATCCGTCTCCATTTTACAGGAGAATTCCTTCCATTCACATGCACAGTCATGATTACAATCTGTTCATTTCCCTCCATCCTCTTTCCCACCATTTGTGCTATAACTTTCTCATATCTCTTCCCTTCCTCAATAATTTTCACGTTTCACTACCGTCTCCTGCAGCCTTCCCTTCCTTCTTTTAGCTCACCTCCCTTTCACTCTCTTCTACCCTTATAGATTTTTCCCTCCCTTTTAGCTTCCATCCCCTTTCTTCCCCCTTCCCCTCCTACTGCCTATAGAGCTAGTTAGGATTATATACTTAAGTTTATTGTTCTCTTCTTGAACCAAATCAGATGAGAGTACCTCTCAAACATTGGCTCATCTCCCTACCATAATTTTGTACTTCTTCCTCTTATGTAATTTACCATTTTCTGCTTCTTCCTTTTTCACCTCCCGTTACAATCTCTTCGCACACTTCAATCATATTTTTAACGTGACATCATTTACTTTATACCTGTTCCTTGTATGTATATCCCTTTTATATTTCATAATGGATGCACAATTCTCAACATTAACAGGTATCATCTTCCCCAATAGGAGGTACACAGTTTGCCCAAATTGAGTAACAAGATTTTGTTGTGTTTTATTTTGGGTTTTTTTGCCCCCCATTTACTTTTTTATGCTTCTTTTGAGATTTGCTTTTGAAGATCAAATTTTGTATTTATTCCTGGCATTTTTGTCAGGAGGTCTGGAAATCCCTTACTTTGTTGAATGATCTTCTCCTTGCTTGAAATGTTATACTGAACTTTGCTGGATAGTTGATCCTTGGTTGTAGTCCCAACTCCTTTACCTTACGGAGTATTGGTTTCCACTTCCTTCAATCTTTGAATGTAGAAGCTGCAAGGTCCTGTGTGATCCTGACTATAAGTCCTCGGTATTTGAATGGTTTCTTTCTGGCTGCCTGTAGTATTTTCTCCTTCACTTGATAGTTCCGGAATTGGGCAATGATATTTCTTGGGGTTTTGAGTTTGGGATCCCTTTCAGGAAGTGAACAGTGTATTCTTTCCATGACAATTTTGCCCTCTGGATCTAGCACTTCTGGGCAATTTTCCTTGATGATTTCCTGGAATTTTCTGGCAGGCAAATAATTCTTAAATTTTCTCTCTTGGATTTACTTCCCAGATCAGTTATTTTTCCAACTAGATATTTTACATTTTCTTCTATTTTTCGTTCTTTAGATATTGTTTGATTCTTGCTTTCTCGTAGAGTCATTAGTTTCTAATTGCCTAATTTTAATCTTTATCAAATTGTTTTCTTCAGTTAACTTTTGCATCTCCTTTTCCATTTGTCCAATTTTCCCAGTTAGGTTTTGTGCTTCCTTTTCTGTCTTTCCAAGTTCTTCCTTTTAAGGAGTTATTTTCTTCAGTTAATTTTTGTACTTCCTTTCCCATTTGTTCAATTTTACTTTTCAAAGAGATGTTCTCATCAGTGAATTCCTTTTTTGTACTTTTAAAATTATTGGCCAGTTTTTCTTCTATTTTGTTCTTCAACTGTTCCAGGAGAGTTGTTTGTGCTTGTCAGCAGTTCATAGTCCCTTCTGAAGTTTCAGGTGGAAGTACAGTCTCACCAATGACCTCTTTTGTATTTGTGTGTTGGTCTTTGTCCCGAGAGAAAGATTCTATGGTTTTTTTCACCTTTTTTTTTTTTGCTTTTTCTTATTCATGACGTTGATTGTGTGTTGTGGCTTCTGATTTTCTCAGTTAGAAGCTACAGAACTTGGTGTTGAGTTGACTTGTGTGAAAAAGCTAAGAGCAGGTTTTGTTTGCGTTTCCCTAATCAGCCCTGGGGTTAGCTTGTTAAGTGTAGGGGAGGGGTCGTCTAGTCAAGGTAGATCTCCTCAGCTGAACTGAGGCAAAGGCAAACTCAGGGGATAGTGATCACAGTTGCCTCATTGTCTTCACATTTCCCCTGGAGTGCTGAGATTCTAGTGTGAATTTTCACTCCTCCTGGGATTCCTCTCTTGGCACTGAGGCTGCCTGGGTTCTAGTGCGAGTTTCCTCAACCCTGGGTCTCCTTTCCTTCCGGTTTGCCTCTACCACAATAGGAGGAATCCCTCTTACCTATTTTCCTAGCCTCAGGTGTTATGAGACTATTTCCCCCTCTGTTGTTTCCACTGATCCAGGATTTTTCTGGGGAAATATTTTATGATGCTTTCAATGTCATCAAGTGGGGAACAGAGAGCAATTTCTGATAATTCTGCCATCCTGGCTCCTGCAAGTTCAAATAGGTGACTTACAGAATTTTAATCCTCAGCTTGAAAGTCTTAGGAGTTACTGCACTGATATCTGCTGCTCAGTGGCTGTCACTCACTCTGTTCTGCTGGTCTCTCACCCTGAGCTGCCTCTCCACTGTCTCAGGTTTCCAGGGGCCCTCCCTCTTCACTGCTCTGCACATGTTGCGCTATGTGCTGTGGGCTCACCCCCGCATAACATATCCTTCCCATGGACTTTCCAGTCTGTCCTGGGCTTTGAATCTGCCACAATCTGTCTCCTATTGGATTCTGAACCTCCAAAATTTGGTCAGATTCTCTTTTTAGAGGTATCTGATTTAGTCTAAGAGCTTAGATGATTCATTGTTCTCACTCCACCATCTTGGCTCCACCCCTTACACTTTATTCTTTCTTATGTTTTTATTTCCTTTCAATCTATTTCTTCACACCACAACAGTGGTGAATACAAAAATATTTCACATGATAGCACATGTGTAAACTATATCCAATTGCCTACCATTTTCAGAAGAGGGGAGGGGAAAGATGGAGGAAGAAATATTTGAAACTCAAAATCTTGTAAAAATGAATGCTATCTTTTTGATATGTAATTGGGGTAAACATAAAATACTATTTTGAAATATATGTGGCAGGCTCTAAAAATATATTAAGGACAAAAGGAGGTAACATCTTTGACAACCATGGCTAAGAATAGAATTAATATGTAAATAAGAAGTAAAGTAAATTTTTTTTTGTAGGCTGGATCTTATTCTGACTGATTTTATACTTCAGAGTCAGAAATTATATGCATTAATACACCCACAGGGTATCTAACAGTTTTTGAATAAATATTGTTTTTTGTCTTTAGCTAAGGAAATCCTACTCAGAAAGGATATGATATTGATTCAGTTGAATGTAGTTTCCTTGTCTCTGTTTTAGACATATTGAACAAACCAATCAGATCTGAAGGCAAATACTTCCCGGCTTCTTATGGACTGACTTAATGCTTACACCAGTAGGAATCAATATTAATAGTCCAAGCCTTAATGGTCCTATACAATTATGCCTTCTTTTCAAATTTAAAAAATACATGTACATATATTTAATCTATATGTAAAATATGGAATATATACACATAAATTTGCCTTTATGATTTGCATGTATTTATATTTATAATTTGATTTTATGTGTTTATAATTTATTTTTTAATATATGGAATAAAGCTAGCATTTCTATAACATAGTATAACAAAAAGAGGATTGTACAAAACTGCAAATCTATTGTGTTTGACTTGCTATTCCTTTTAGATATACCAAAAAATTATCTTGTAAATAGTTTTTCTCCCCTCTGTCCTACAGAAATTAAACACACATACATACATTTACATATATGTACAGAATACATACAGACATATATGCTTTGCATATTCATATACATATGTATGTTTGTGTGTGTATATTTGTATGTATAATTATTCTAGCCATACTTCTGTTTATCAGTTCTTTCTCTGGATGTAGATAGTGTTTCCTTCATATGTTCTTTGCAGTTAATTTCAGTATTTTTACTATTCATAATATTGCAACATTTATAATATAATATTCATTTTAGACAAAAATTTTTCTCTTTCCCTGTCACTGTGTCTCTCTGTATCTTGTCTGACTCAGTATCTATCTTTCTATTTCTCTGTTTCTCTTCTTTTATAACACAGTAGCATTTCATCACAATCTTACACCACAACTTATTCATTCATTCCCGAATTAATGGGAATCCCTGCAATTTCCACTTCTTTGGCACCACAATTAAATCTTGAGTATTATTTCAGTATGTATTAAAACTCATCACTAAAATTATTCTACCACAGTAATAAATGAAAAAATTAACAAGTTTTTAAACTACATAGATACATATAGATACATATTTTTGATGTGAGTGTATGTATGTGTGTTTGTGTGAGTGTGTGATGTGTGTGGGTGTGAGTGTGGTGATGGTGGTGGTGGTAGTAGTGGTGGTGGTTGTGGTGTTCTTCATACCCAAAGAGGACAAAAATTACATTAGTATTTTGGACTCAATGTAGAATATGTCTCACTGGCTAAGTAGACACATGAGTGAGTCACAATAGCCTGAATGAAGATTGAAGACGTCTCTAAATTTCTGTATTTCATGGTTCTTTTGAGCTACCACAATTCTGTTTTGTTCATACAGCACAGAGCCTTCTTTGATATGAATGCAACATTTTGGGTAGTCCCACGCCATTGTCTCTCATTTCTCACAACTGATTCCAAGATCTTACAAAGATACATACAGAGTGTCTCTGTTTCACTTCTGACTTTCATGTGAGGCACTTCCATTGTTTGAATTCTCCCCAAAACACTCTTTTAGGCAAATGTACACGTGGTATTCAAACAAAGTGTCCAGCCCATGGGGGTTTCACATTGCAGTAGAATTTGAGTGCTTGGCAGTTCAGCACAAGAAACAATCTCAGTGTCCAATACCTTATTATGCCAGATGATCTTCATAATCTTTCCAAGACTATTTAAATTGAAATGATTAATTTTCCCAACATTGTGATGGTATACTGTCCAGGTTTCACAGGCATGTAGACCTTGTTTGAAAAGCATCTAATACTTTTCTCTCTTACATTTTCTTTTGGAACTTCTAAAACATTGAACTCTCTTCCAGAGTCATTGATGTCCAGTAGCACGACAAAAGTCAAAATGACTGGCAATGACTTGCAATGCAGGAAGTGATGTTGGCATCTTTAAGATCTTACCTAGTTCTAAGCCCTCTACGGCACATGCTTCAGTCACCTTCATAACTTTTGGAGCTAATTATTCTTATCTGTCCATTCCACCAGAAAATTCTTCACATAATTGGGGTAGACAACACCCAAATTCAGTAATACGTTTGAAGAATCTGGGTTACCCTCAACTTGATTTATTTACCTTTGGCTCAAAACTGTAGGGTGCACAGTAGCCACACTCTGGTAAAAAATAAAGATCAGAAAATGGAATTGTCAACAGAAATTTTATGATTAAAATATATATTCACAAATGATTATCACATGTAACCATAAACTAGGAATAAAAGTAGGAGTGGCACAAATAGAAATTCTGAAATTAAAATTGAAAAAAAAGAATATTCAAAACAAACGCAAAATAAATTAAAGCTATTTCATATGTTGGTATATTACAATAAATAAGAATTTTAAAAGGAATAAATGTCAATAAAATTTATGTTGTCACAATGTACAATAGGAAACTAACAACTCAAATATATTAATTGTTGTATGACAGATTTAACTTGTCAATAATTTTTGCCAGGTCACTATCATTGCATTAAACTACCAGAGCCTTTAGACTAAGGAGGAAAAAGAAAATCTTTGATGAGCTTACATAGCTGTGAAAACCACTGGATGAACTTATAGAATATCAGAACAGATTCAGAAAACTTGGTCATATTATTTGGGTTACCTATAAAATAGCAAGTCATTTCAGTATCAAGCTATTTGAATGTCTGATAACATAGAGTACAAGCTTATTAGGCAATTCCTTGGGAATAAATTGTTTGTGAGAGGGAAAGCAGAGTGCTTTGGCTTCAGAATCAACTTCATTCTCCTTTTTCCCTTTGAGTAAAGAAAAATTTTTTCTTACGTGTATTCACAAGTTTTTAAGTACATGGAAGTCATAGAAGGTCAGTTTGTGACTATGTCCAGAAGAAATTCATTCTGATCACACACATATTCCTGGGTGTTGCCATTCCTTACATATATCTCTGTGGAATAAAAAAGCATTGGCAAATTTCTTCTATTGGCCCAAAGAGAATATTTGATTGAACAGTCCCATTTTCTCCAGACTCCAGATCACTTAACCAGAATCCTGGTTTGTTCTTCTTATTGTTCAGTCATTTCATTTATCAATTCAGATTAAGATTTCTTGGTTATATTCCTCAAGACTTTCTTTTCTAAGTTATATTTCTATTCACTAAGTCAGAATATTGAGATAAAAGAGCAGTATATAATCCATTATGATAACATGCACAGTCCTGAAACAGACACTCTTTGTAGGAAATTTAGTAGTTATATTTCCAATAGATTCTAGATTCATTAATAGATTCATCTCACACATGATCACCAAGATAGTTCAGGCATTAATCACCTCTTGACCAGATTATTGTGATAGTTATTTAGTATTTCTGCTTCATTCCTGTATTCCTAGGAATGGAAAATCTTCTTTTTCACTTCCCAGATGTCAAAGGGATATTGTAAAGAAAAAGTATGACCATGACATAACCTAGCTAAAAACATTCTGAAAAGAGAATTATAGTAATAATAATACTTCTAGAGGAAAGTACAGACCCCTGTGTTTGAAATATATAGACCTTCACAGTGTGAATATAACCAGACTTTCCAACTTTACTTCATATACATTTCAGTCATTCACTCTGAGTTCCACACAAATAAATCAACCTGCTGTTAATTATTTGTAATAGGACATATACTATATTGTTACTTTGGCACAAATTGTTAAACAAAATTTTTGCTCTCCACTTCTTAGTTTATCTAGTTTCCTTTAAAGTTTACCTTATTTTACTTCCTAAAGAAAACCTTTCTGATTATTCTCCCATCAGTTGCTCTTCCTCCTGTGAAATTACTTATATTTGTCATGCTATATCCATTAAATATTTATCATATAAAAATCAAAGTGAAAAGAAGCATTTATTAAGCACCTAGTGGATGTCAAGTACTATGGTAAGCTCAGAAGATACAAAAAGAAGGAACTGACAGTCCCTGTCACCAAGGATCTCACAAACTAATCTGGGCACTAACATACAATGAGATGTGTACAAAAAAGCAACACAGAATAAATATGAAATAATTACCAAAGAAGAGGCTTTACAATTAAGAAGTTTGAAAAAAGAGAAGGAATTTCAGCTAGTACTTAAAGGAATCCAGAAAAGCCAAGGAGGCTGAAAAGAATAGGGAGAACACTGCAGGCATGCAAGCCAATCAGAGAACTTCCCAGAATGGAGAGGTGGAGGGTGTTTTTCATGGAATAGCAAAGAGGCATGAGCATATGGAGAGGTGTAAGATGTAGAAAACTGTAAAGGTATACATGGGGATTAACATTATAAAGAGCTTTAAAATATCAGTAAAGGATATTGTATTTGGAAGGAAGGAAAGAAGAAAGGAAGAAGGGAGTTAGGGACAGAATTTTGAATAATATTCACATTTAGGCCACAGAAAAAGGAAGAAAGATCATTGACAGAGATAGAACAGAAAAAAAGAGTTACAATAATTCGTAATTGTGGAAGTAGAAGGAAAATAAGAATTTAAAGAAGAGAGAGATGTCTGATGTCATTTTTCCCAGAGATGTAAAACAGGAAAAAATTATGAAAATGAAAGACAAACTTTTTGCATTCTGTGATTAGAGGTCACTAGTACTTTGAAAGAGCATTTTTACGATAGAAAACACATTATAGGGGTAATCCAGAAATGAAGGCACTATGGTTTACACTTAGAAGAGTCTTATGGGTTCTAAGGAAATGAAGAACAGGGGAATATTTCAAGGGAACAGAATTAACTGGATAATTAGGGAAGAAGGAAGGAAAGGAAAGAAGGAAGAAAGGAATGAAGAAAAGAAAAATCGCATATTTTAAGTTGCAAAATTTTGTTATTTAAAATTGTTCTAAAAATGCTATCCAATTTTCAGTTCTTGAATACTGTAATCATTTTATTTCTGTGAGAGAAAAAAATCATCCACTTTCCTCAGGAGAATTTATTCTTCATTGAGTTACTTTCCCATATATTGTATTTAGTCAGTAATTTGTAAGGGTAAATGTCACACAAATAATGAATGCATCAATAAATGAAAAAAACATTTATTACTCTTGTACACCCAAATATCTTTTTTAATACGCAAATATATTTTGAGAACTGAAATTTGGCATCTAAAGAAATTATACAGTAGAATACTTATACCAACTGCTGTTTCATTTACAACAGGAATGTCTCATTATAATTTACTTTAGCTATAGGGGTTAACCAGTCAATAGTGATCATCTTACCCTTTTATTTTATTAGTGTACAAATATAAGACCACACCTAAAGTGTTCATGTTATGAACAGGCAGAAAAATAGAGAACAAATAGCAGTATTAATAAAAGTCAACTATGAATCAGTGGCAACAGTACAGAATCCAGAAATAAGTGAAATATTCAAGCTACATTGTATTAATGTACGTGAATTAGCAATAGAACACAATATTTATCTAAATAGACCATTTCTTAATCCTATTTTTTCCTTCCAAATTTAGAGGAGTCATCATCATTATTAACACTGTGATATTCCTCAAAACCTTAATCAGTGAAAAGGACAGAGGGAGACAAAATTCCTCTTGTAATATCAGATCCATTATGCCACAAGTCCTCTAAGATTCCTAATAAATTTTCTCTAATAATAGAAGTAATGTATGAAATGCCCAAAGTCAACAGACTGCTGTACCTAAATTCTATTTCATCTTATCAAATTGTTCACAGACACATGACAAATTTTAAGTTATTTTAGATTAAGATTGCCCGTTATATTGGAAACTTCTCTTGCTTTGATTGTATGTGAGCAGAGTACATACACACATAAAGATAATAGACAGTCTAAGATTCATAGCCATTGAGAACACGTTATTCCACAGTTAGTATTTCAACTACTACATTTCCTTCACAATTCACTTTTTATTGTTAGATCATTCAGAATGCTTTCAAATACACTGAAAATAATTGAATAATTTCCTATTCTTAAAGGCAACCAAATATGTTCAAAAACCCCATGCAATTTCTCAACAAGTTGGCCATACCTTGTGTTTTCCTTCTCCCTTGGTTATACCGCGTGGTTTTTATATGTCTAGGAGTACTGAAATTTTGTCAATTAAAATTTCATAGGTTCTTGTGACCTATCAAACTTTATCATCAATATTCATTTCTTTGAAAAATAAACACACATCCACATAAACTGCGGTTGAGTCTCAGAGTCATAATTCTGTCTAATAGCGACAGGATAAGATGAATCCACCTTGAATACCATGCAAAATGATTAGCTAATAGAAACGAATGACAGATCTTATGGAAATATATCCTCTATAAGACTTTTCCAGATTCATTTTCAGACTAAAACATACTTACGAATATTCAAGTACATGGGTCATATGAATATGCTGTAACTTCCATTTAGTGAAATGTAAATTAGAAGAATAACATTATTTTTGTCCTTTTTCATTTTTAACTTTTATTACTCACTCTGGACAAGAAACAAATTATTAAGTCACTATTTGTAAAAAAAAAGCTTTCTAAAATGTTCCATATTTTACTGTAGAGAAATACTACGTTAGGAGATAAGACAACGCTATTAGCATGATGTTGAACGTTTAAGTCTAAGGAATAAGATTTCCCAGATTCCATGGTGGTGGGAGAATACTTTGAAAAACACAAAGTTCTATCAAATGCAGGTTAACATCTTCATCTCAGACACAATCCTTGTTTTATACCTCATCTTATTGGCCTTGCCAAGAATACCCTATTATTGCTCCTCTTTTTGAAGCCAATGATTTTCCAAGACCACGGAAATTTTACCTAACAATTCCACATTGCTTCACAGGAATTGATGAGTTCTTCCACTTTGAATTTCTAGGATACTCATTTTAATATAGTATTTTCCATATACTGCCATAAACAAAAAGTCCTAGATTTATAATTGGTTTGTGTTTACAAGGAAGTCAGAATTTGAATCCCAAAGCAGATGTTTTTCCCTTAGGAATAATATTCTAGATGATATTTAGGTCCTTAGTATATCCCAAAAAAGTCTATTTAGTCCACATTATTATTGTTCTAAGGTAATATTTCTTTGAATAACTACAGAGTAGCTTATGATCACAATATAATATCCCTTTATGGAAGACAAGAAATGCTCCTTTCAAGTTCCCCAACTGTAGGGCATTAGAAGCAGAAACTGCTTCTAAATTTATTTATTTGAACATTCTCTAGGGTCCCTCTTTAAAGAGGTGATTCAAAACAGTTTTCTCTTCCCCAGATACCACCTGATACACTGCTTTTGGACTCCTTTGACCCTTTATACCATGTCTTCCTTTGTCGGGAAAGCTATTATTGGGAAATTTCATCATGTTGCCAGAATGAATCTGTCTGGTATTCACATCTCACCACTATCCTCTGCTGCTCTGAATAGAACATTTGACTAGTGCATGCGGATGGGCAAGGCCATTGACTCAAGAAGGTTTCTTTAGGGAGGAGGAACCAAGATGGCAGAGTATAAAGACTCACATATGCTAGCTGTGAACCCACAGCCCATAGATTTCCTGAAAAAGAACTGCCAACAAATTCTGGAACAGTGGAAGCCACGCAGCAACAGAGTGAAGGAGATTTTCCTTCCAGAGAGCCCTGAAAAACCGAACCCAAAGGTCCGCCATGCACTGGACAGAAGCAGAGCACAGCCCTGCCCTGACCAAAAGGCACTGAGAGGAGTAGATCTGAGCAGGCTTCAGAGATGGAATCTCTGGTAGTCACGAAGTTTCCTCCACCCACAGATGCATAGGTCAGTAAGAGAGACTTCTGTGCTGGCTGAGAAGGGAGCGGGGTGTATCCATAACTCAGCCCCCCTCGGGAGGCAGCAGCAGAGGCAGAGGACAGCCAGAGGCTCCCGGTGCAGGCAGGACCTCGGGTCCAATATGAAAGGTCTCCACGTAAACCTCCTGAGGGAACTGAGCCTGGGAGGTGGCCCTGCCCCGACCTGAGCACCAGAACTTAAGCTCACATTGAATAGCAGCCAGGCCTGCCACCAAAAGCCCTGAGGCTTGGGAGCAGCACTTGAATTTCAGACCCCAAGCACTATCTGGGTAGATCTGGGTGGGCATGGAGAGGAATCTCAGAAGTCAAGTGACTGGCTGGAAAAATGTCCAGAAAAGGGAAAACAAAAAAGACCATAGAAGGTTACTTTCTTGGTGAACAGATGTTTCCTCCTTTCCTTTCTGATGAGGAAGAACAATGCTTACCATCAGGTAAAGGCATAGGAGTCAAGGTCTCCGTATTACCAATATCTGAAATAGATATTCAATTGGCTCAGGTCATAGAAGAGCTCAAAAAAGATTTTGAAAATCAAGTTAGGTGGAGGAAAACCTGGGAGGAGAAATGACAGACATGCAAGAAAAGCATGAAAAACAGGTCAATGCCTTGCTAAAGGAGACCGAAAAAATGCTGAAGAAAATAACACCTTGAAAAATAGGCTAACTCAATTGGCAAAAGAGGTTCAAAAAGACAATGAGGAGAAGAATGCTTTCAAAAGCAGAATTAGCCAAGTGGAAAAAGAGGTG
>CM053772.1:103468725-103480546 GCA_028658325.1 Potorous gilbertii | reverse complement strand
AAGAAAAACTTCCCTGATATTCTAGAACCAGAGGGCAAAATAAGTATTCAAGGAATCCACTGATCACCGCCTGAAAGAGATCCTAAAAGAGGAAATCCTAGGAACATTGTGGCCAAATTCCAGAGTTCCCAGGTCAAGGAGAAAATACTGCAAGCAGCCAGAAAGAAACAATTCCAGTATTGTGGAAATACAATCAGGATAACTCAAGATCTAGCAGTTTCTATGTTAGGGGATCAAAGGGCATGGAACAGGATGTTCCAGAAGTCAAAGGAGCTAGGACTAAAACCAAGAATCACCTACCCAACAAAGCTGAACATAATACTTCAGGGAAAAATACAGGACTTTCAAGAATTCTTGATGAAAAGACCAGAGCTGAAAATAAAATTTGACTTTTAAACACAAGAATGATAAGAAGCATGAAAAAGTAAACAGCAAAGAGAAGTCATAAGGGACTTAACAAAGTTGAACTGTTTACATTCTTACTTGGAAAGACAACATTTGTAACTCCTGAAACTTTTCAGTATCTGGGTAGTTGGTGGAATCACACACACACACACACACACACACACACGCGCGCACACACACACACATGGATGCACACACATGTACACGTTTGCACGCATGCACACACATATACACATGCACACACATGCAGAGAAAGAGCACAGAGTGAATTGAATAGGTTGTGATCATATCTTTAAAGAAATCAAGGGAAACGGTGAAAGAGAAATGTAGTGGGAGGAGAGAGGGTGAAATGGAATGGGGTAAATTATCTCTCATATCAGAGGCAAGCAGGAGACTTTTTAGTGGAGGAAAAAAGAGTAGAGCTGAGAAAAAAAAAACCATGAAGTTCACTCTCATCACATTCGACTAAAGGAAGGTGTAAAATGCACACTCATTTTGGTATGAAAACCTATCTTACAATAGATGAAAGTGGGGGAGGACATAAGCAGGGTTGGGGGGTGGTGGAAGGGAGGGCAATGGGAAGAGGGAGCAATTTGAAATCAACACTCAAGGTGGGACAGGATCAAAAGAGAGAATAGAAGCAATGGGGAACAGGATAGGATGGAGGGAAATATAGCTAGTCTTACACAGCATGACTATTATGAAAGACACTTGCAAGACTACACAGATATGACCTATATTGAATTACCTGCTTTCCCAAAGGGAATGAGTGGGGAGAGAGGAATGGAGAGAAGTTGGAACTCAAAGTTTTAGTAACAACTATCGAGTATTGTTCTTGCTACTAGGAAATAAGCAATACAGGTAATGGGGAATAGAAAGTTATCTGGCCCTACAGGACAAAAGAGAAGATGGGGACAACGGAAGGGAGGGATGATGGAAGAGAGGGCAGATTGGTGATAGGGGAAATTAGAATGCTGGGTATTTTGGAGTGGGGGGAGGGGACAAATGTAGAGACAATTTGGAGCCCAAAATTTTGTGAAAATGAATGCAAAAAGTTAAATAAATTTATGTTAAAAAAAGGAAGTCTTCTCTGAAAACGGGTTTAACAAAGTTTTTCTCCCCATTTCTTACCTGGTATGCTCTAGTATTCTCTATCATTCTCCAAACATGGTACCTCCTCCCTCTTCAATTTTCAACTTTTCAGATTTTTGGGTGTGTGTATCAATTTCCCCAATTTGCTTGCAAGCTCCTTAAAGTAAGATAATGTCTGTTTTGATATGTTTTTTTTTATTTGATTTGGTATTTTTGCTTATATTTGTATGCCCAACACATCCCAGCACCTGGCATATTGTAAGAACTTAATAAATGTTTCTTGAATGAAACTTCAAGTATCTCAAATTGGCTTCATTGGGATGTACTTGAAGTTCTCTCAAAGTAAACTGAGAAAGTATGAGATGAAAGGATATTGGTAAATATGAAGTCTTAGTATAGAAAAGTTAAAGTTAAGATAATATACTGGATATGTAAGGAATCACACTTCTATGTTTCCAGGTCTTGGGACAATCTGCCTTTAGGATGATTAGGATATAAGATGATGTTAATCATCCTACAGAAAGAGAAATCTGAATTACCTCACCTTCTTTAGGGAATCTCTCGAACTTGGATTCTATGCTATATATCTTTATGCTATTTATCTTTATGTTTTGAGTGAACATGCAATATTTTGGTGAACATATAATATTTTAATACCTTTAAGCTTACTCTTAAAAGATAGAGGACCATCTCACAAAGTCACTCATTATTATAGTTTCTATTAATCTTGTGTGAATTTGCCTTATGTATGAGAGACATTTTGTTGTGCAATAAAAGTCATCTTCTGATTGATAGGTTAGAGTATCAAAAATTTTTAAGAAAACTGGATAGCTGGGAGATAATTTCTTAGAAAGAAGAGCTTCAATAATCCCAAAGTCCTGAGGACTTTTTGTAAATCAATGAAAAAGGAGTAATAGACAACTCATGTATCAGGATTGTTGTTGGAGTCCAGAATATTTTTTAAATCAATTGGAACATCTCTCCGTAGTTACTGAAGCAAATGAAAAGCACTGATACTTGCTGATGCAAAGCCAAACAAATAGGATAGTTGAGTAACACTTTTTCTGAGGATAGAAATTGGGTTCATTTGTAGCTATTACAGAAAATTGAAGCAAATTGCTTCCAGAAACGCAAGGAAGAGAAACTGTGTATGTGTTCCTTCGCTGCATGCTTAATTGAGGGAAGTTTTTAAAATGAAAGTACTTGAGCTAAGCTCATTTGCACAGTTTCCCTCCTTTTTTTCCAATAAATGACAACTCACTTCATTTAAATGATATAATGAAAAGTTTAAAATATAGTCTTTCTGAAAGAATGTTGGTTCCAAATTTGTGTGCAAGGATTTCTACTATCATGGTTGACAGGTGACGAGTATAAGGAACATTTTGTTTTGAGATAGAATTCCCTAGAAGTTTGGTTTTCCTGTTTTGTAGGCAGGGGTGACAGAAACACAGAGATCCTAAGTAATAGAACCATTTCCATCATGAAGCCTAACTTTACTTGACTTAATGGGCCTAAGTTCCTTAATTTTCCTTCCCTCTTTGCTTACTTTCTTCCTTACATTTTCCCTTCCTTTCTTCCTTCTTCCCTTCTTTCTTTTCTTTTCCCTCCTTTCTATTTTCTCCACTTTCTTCTCACTAGCGTCCAAAACTTCTGCAATCTAACTTCTAGTCTCATTGTTCAGCAGAAATTATTCCCAAAGTAAGCGATCGTGTTTTTAACTGCCAAAGTCAATGATCTTTTCTCAATTTTCACTATTTCTCATCTCTTTACAACTTTCAAAGCTATGAATTCTCTTCCTGAATATTCTATTTTTCTGTGTTTACAATGCTGTTCTCTTGTCTTCCTCCTGCATATCTGATTTCTCCGTATTCTCTTTTGCTACATATTCACTTAGGTAATGATAGGTAGTCATGGGTGTCCTCCATTGTCCCTGTTCTTTTCATTTACGTTTTCTCACTTAGTAATCTCTACAATTCTTATGTATTCATATTCAACACCATGCAAATAATTCCCATATCCATAAATGAAACAATTTTTTTTCACCTGAGATCTAGATTTCACATGATGGACAAATTTTTTTGACATCTCAAACTAGATGTATCTTAGCCAACTCAAACTGAGCATGTACAAAATACAACTCTTCATCTTGTCTTCCTTATTTATATCCATTGCTCTTCTGAAATTGACATGTGTTAATGAGTATCGCAATTTCTTTAGCCAAATCATTTCAAAACCTCAATGTCATCTTCAACTTCTCACTCTCACTCATCCTCACCTATCCAATCAGTTGTTGAATCACACATTTCTTTTTTATTTTTAAATTAAGTTTAGTTATTAACATTTTTAAAAATTTTGAGTTGCAGAGAATTTCCCTCCATTTCCATGACTTGAAAAAGAAAGCAATATAATACCCATTTTATATTAAAATCATGCAAAATATCCATATTATCTATGTTATAAGAAACCAAGTGAAAACAATGTGTATATGTATATATGTGTGTCTATATTCATATATGTGTGTGTGTGTGTGTGTGTGTGTGTGTGTGTGTGTGTGTGTGTGTGTGTATGTGCGTGCATGTGCTTCAGTCCGCTTTCAGAGTTCACCAGTTCTCTCTCTGGAAGTAGATATCATTTGTTTTTGTCATGTGTCCTTTGTAATTGTCTTGGAATATTGTATCGAGCAGAGTAGGTAAGAATACATTTGATTATCATTTCAGTTGACCTGTTATTTCGAATGTTTGGGATACAGAGGCCTTGACTCCTATGTCTTTCCCTGATGGTAATTATTGTTCTTCCTCATCAGAAAGGAAAGGAGGAAACATCTGATCACCAAGGAAGTAACTTTCTATGGTCTTATTTTTGTTTCCTTTTCTGGGCATTTTCCCAGCCAGTTACTTGACTTCTGAGATTCCTCTCCACCTCCTGCCTAGATCCACCTAGGTAGTGCTTAGGGTCCGAGATTCAAATGCTGCTCCCCAACCTCAGGGTTTTCAGTGGCAGGCCTGGTTGCTATTCAATGTGAGCTTAAGTTCTGGTGCCCAGGTGGGGGCAGGGCCACCTCCCAGGCTCAGTTCCCTCAGGGGGTTTACGTAGAGACCTTCCATAATGGATCCGAGGTCCTGCCTGCACCGGGAGCCTCTGGCTGTCCTCTGCCTCTGCTGCTGCCTCCCAAGGGGGCCTGAGTTATGGAGACACTCCACTCCCCTCTCAGCCAGCCCAGAAGTCTCTCTCACTGACCTGTGCATCTGTAGGTGGAGAGACCTTCTCAGCCGCCAGAGATTCCATCCCTGAAGCCTGCTTGGATCTGCTCCTCTCAGAGTCACGTGGCCAAGGAAGGGCTAGGTTGCTGTCCCATCTGGTGTGCGACGGACCTTTGCGATTGGTTTTTTAGGGCTCTTTGGAACGGAAATCTCCTTCACTCCGTTGCTGCACGCCTTCCACTGCTCCAGAATTATTGGGAGTTCTTTTTACAGGAAATCCATAGGCTTGTGGGTTCGAAGCTAGCATATGTGAATCTTTCTACTCTGTCATCTTGGCTCCTCCCCTACCACTTTATTTCTTAACCATCATCACATTATTTTGATGATTACCGTTTAGTAATATAGTTTAAAATCTGGTACTACTAAACCAGTTTCAAATTTTATTTTATTATTCCTTTGATATTCTTGACCTATGAATTTTGTTATTTTTTCATAGCTCTGTAAAATAATTATTTATATTTTCAATGATATTGTGTTCAATAAATACATTAATTTTGGTAGAATTGTAACTTTTACTATATTGACTTGCCCCACACATAAGCAATTAGCATTCGTCCAATTGTTTAGAACTCTTTATTCATGTGAAAGTTATTTTATAATTGTGTTCATATATGTCCTGGTTTGTGTTGGCAAGTATATTCACAATGTTTTACAAAGTTTTGCAGTTATTTTAAAGGGAATTTCTCTTTCTGTCTCTTCCCTCAGATTCTTTTTTTATGCATGTCATAATGTATATAAATGCTAATGACTTCTGTGAGTTTATTTTATGTCCTACAACATTGCTGAAGTTATTATTTCAAATTAGTTTTAGTTGATTTGGATAAATATATTATCGTATCATATGCAAAGAACACTATTTTTATTTTCTCCTTGCCTATTCTTCCTTCATTTTCTTTTCCTTGTCTTATTTTCATACCTATTGTTACTAGCAAGATATTTAATAATCATGGTAGTAATAGACAAACTTCCTTCATCTTTGATCTTATTAAGAAGGCTTCTAGTTTATCTCCATTACAAATAATGTCTGCTCTTGTTTTTAAATAGATACTATTTATCAATTTAAGGAAGTCTTCATTGATTTCTAAGTTTTCTATTTTTTATTGAAATGGGCATAGCTTTTTGTCAAAAGTTTATTCTGCACATATGCATATAATATTGGAATATTTTCAATGATATGGTCAGTTACTATGATCATTTCCCCAATACTGAACCAATGCTGCAATTCCGGTATAAATCCCACCTGATCAGAATGTGTGATATTTCTATGGTCTCCTTGGTAGTGTTTAAGGTTAAATATTTTTATCAATATTCATTAGAGATATTTTTTCTGTAGTTTTCTTTCTCTGTTTTTTGTTCTCCCTTGTTTAGGTATTGAAATGACATTTGTGTTATGGAAGAAATTCGGTAAGAATCTTATCTACTATTTTTTCAAGTATTTTATATAGTGTTAAAATGGATTTGCAAATTCATCTGGTCCTCATGATTTTTTGTTTTAGGAAAGTACTTTAGAGTTTGTTCAATTTATTTTTCTAAAATATAATTACTGAAGCATTTTATTTCATCTTTAATTAATACAGATTATTGATTACTTTTTTGAAATTTTCATCCATTTCATTTAGATTATCACTTTCATTAGAATATTATTGGGTAAAATAACTTCTAAGTTTTTGAGAACATCTTCAGTGGTGTTTGCAATAATCTTCTTCATTTTACATGTTCATAATTTTGTTTTCCCCTTTAAAAATAAACTTGATTATTATTTTATTTTATGTTAATTTCAAATTTCCAGTTTTATCAATTTATTCTTTATTTTTCATAATTTGTAATTTATTATTTAAGGGATGATTTTAAAATATCCTTTCAAAATAGTTGCATGACAAATTCATTGATCTGTTTGTTCTCTCCTTTGTTAAGTTAGAAATACGAAATTTGCCCTACATTCTGCTTTGGCTTTATCCCACACATTTTGCTATGTTATCTCACTGTTTTCTTATCTTTAAGGAAATAATTAATTGTTTCTGTGATTTATTCTCTGACTCACTCCTTCTTTAGTATTAGATATTTAGCTTACAATTAACTTTTAATCTATGTTTCCAAGGCCCTTTATTGAATCCAAGTTTTATTGTGTTATGATTTGGAGCACGTACACTTAATATTTTTGTTTTTCTGATTTTGTTTAGGGGATTTTTATGCCCTAATATATATGTGGTCAATTATTGTGAAAATGCCATTTACAGTGAGAAAAAGTTATACAACCACATATTCCAAATAAATTTTCTCCAGAGGTCTGTTATATCTAACTTGTGTAAGAGTCTATTCATCTTTTACTATCTAGCTTTTTCAAGCACTCCTATCTTCTCTAGAACTGCGACTTGGAACTGAATAATGGACAATTAAGTCCTTTGCAATCTATTTGTTGCCAGATTTCTAATCCCTTTATCTTCTCTGGGTAGTAAGAGCTCCCAGAACTAATTACAATTTTGTCAGTGCCCATGGCTTGTGTTGCTGTTGTGCTGCATTCTAGGTTAACCGCCCATCCCGCACTCCCGTCACACAAACATCTTCATTTGACCTTTTCATTTGTCCTGGGCCAGTAAAATATCTCACCCAGACATTTGATTGGTGATACCACTCCAGAATTCAATATGACATGTTATTTAAAATTGTTTAGAGGGGAATGCTGGGAGAGTTTGGCTAGAATACTATATTTTGCCAAATTCCATTTCACATTTTTTTAATAGCAGCATCTTTCTATCCCATACTCTCTATCCATACATCCCTCATTCATGCTCTTATCACCTCATGCTTGGGCTATTATTATAGACTGCTATTTGTTTTGCTTGTTTTTTGAAGTCTCATTCATTTTATTATACCCTTTATTAAAGTGATTTTCCTAAAATGTATCTCATCATATACTATATAGTATATACTGCTATATACTACAATTCATTAGTTTCACTTTATCTCTGGGGAGCATAGGCAGTTTCTTTTGCTTTTCAGTAAAGTTCTTTGCAATCTGTGTGACCCCATATTTCTTCTCCATACCACTTTCACAATCCATGGTACGCACATGTTTTCTGTTAGAATGAAAACTCCTTGAGACACATCTTTGTATCCACAATGCTTATGCACACAAAATTATGTTTATAAATGTATCAATTAAACAATTCTAACCTGAATCTATTTAAACAAAGAATGAGAAAAAATTTCATAAGAACAAGTACACATAGAAAATATTCGGCCAAGGGTCATCACTTTGTTGGGATCATTAAGTAAGCATCTTTCAGGGAATTAAAATGATGGTATCCAAAGGTGTGGAAGGTATATGATATTATTACCACTGTTTTAAAGATAAGGAAACTGAGGAGAATAAAGGTCAAAATAAAGATCCAGGATCACACAGCTAGTAAATATATGAAGTTCATGTTTGAACTCTGGTTTTCCTGCTTCCAGGTCCAGTATCATCTGAGTCCTCCAAATAATACTTATAATGATAAGAAGAAAATCTAAAATGTGTTTTTTTAATTCTTAGGAAAGAGGTAGACTTTGTGGTATTCCAGAGCTGGCCTCGAATTTACTACCCCACAATTACAAGAATAAATGTAGGAAATCTCACTAGGTTTAATGTTGTTCAACTACATAAAATAATTTGATCCCCACAATTTACAGAGCTGCTTCATCACCGTTTATATGTGTATCATTTTAATGCCATTTTTCAACACTGTCTATTTATTTAACTAAGCCAACTTCAAGTTGTTTTAATCTCCTCCCTGATTTCTATTCTATTCTCGTTGAAAATTTTTTTGGCCTTTGCTCTAACAAGCTATTTGTAAGACTTTACAGGGATAAATAATTCATAAATGATTCAGATGTTTGTAGTTTCATTTCTTACCTATTAAAATATAAACCATTTCATTTTTGTCACGTTATTTCATAATTCCAATGTCAACTTTATGGATCTTCTAAATAAACTTAAAATTCAAGCTCTCTTTTTTTTTTTTTTGCACAAGCTTTGCTTACTTTGTTTCTTGCCCTGAATTCTTATGAAATGTGTCCTTGTGAAGCAGAGAAATAATCTACTCACATATATGTTTTAATATAATCTTTCTGTTCTCTGCATTTCTTCTGCTTCATAAGTATTCTGGGTGAAGGTTTCTCCTTTCATGATCGCCTAACCTTTTTATTCACAATGGCACTGAATTCCTTTCATCTTTCCTCAGGCACTTCTCACCTCTGCATCTTTCAAAAAAGAAGAAAAAAGAAACTTCAGAGTAATTACATTTAGGTGATGAAAACTTGGGCTTTCTTAATTAGCAGCTCTTCTATGAAGTAAAATAATGTTTTTTTTTTTCCTGACTTCCTCTTTGATTTTGGAACAGATTCGACCTATTGGAGGTATATGAGTTAACAGTAAAGTGACTGTGATAATTTTTTATACGCTGGGGGAGGGGCAATGTAAGGAAATGTCCTGGGAGAAAGTCAAAGCAGAGACAAGAGAATGCACATAAATCTCTGGTCAGGATTTCCATACTCTTAGCTCTTGTTAGGAAGTTCTTCTGTTGAATAATCGTTTGCTTGATCACCTAGGGAGATTCTAAGAATTCTGATTCTGTTTTCTAAATTTTTTATTTCAAAAATCGTATCTATTCCAACAAGGTAATACATTTCAAGTTTTTTATGATGCATAGTGCAATCTCAAGCCTATAAGGAGTGGCCAGAGTACCAGGAAGAACAAAATTTAATCTGAGAAATATTCTTAAGGATTAAAGTTTCAAAAATCAAGAGCTGAGATAGACTTGGAAGGCTTGTATTGCACCCATATAATTTTATAGGTATAGAAACAGTTCTGAAAGTTTTATCTATCCAAATCACGTAGGTATTCATGGACAGAGTCAGCAATTGTATTAATCAGGTCCAACCAATTTCAACAGTCATTGACTGAGCAGTGAGATTAAGTGTGTGTGTGTGTGTGTGTGTGTGTATGTGCATGCGCACGTGTCTATGTGTAATAAAGGAGAGACAGAGATATAGAGGTAGAGAAAGAGAAATAGAAAGACAGACAGATAGACATGGAATCAAAGAAGAAGCAGAGAGAGACACAGTGAAAGGGAAAGAGAAAGAAAAAGAGCATTCTCAACCACAAAATAATAATAATTTTAAATTTACACAAATAAGGCCTTTATTAGGTTGTGTTTGTTCTTTTCTGCCAAAGAAGCTGACAACAAAAGAATGCACATTATACAGAAATGTTATTTGCTATTATTGACTTTCCCATATGTACAGACAATAAATCTGAGGTATTTTAGTAGGCTAGGCACCTTTGCTGAATTTCTCCAAAAACGTATGCTATTCTGAAGATATAAACCTTAACTCATATTCCACATTGAGATTCTGCCTTTAATGCTTTCATCAACTTTCTAATTTGTCTCAAAATGACTAATTCTTTTCTTTTGACTAAATTAATAACCTATTTTATTGTTCAATTTTTGATTGAAGAAACTAAAATAAATTTGAAAATAATTATTCAATCTCTTTCTATCAACCTGTCTGAAAGAATTTCATTTTCCTATTTGTCTGCCTAAATAACTATTTAGTTATTGGCTATTGGATTATTTACTGATAGAGTTAAAAATTACTTTCTTCTGCCTCCAAA
This sequence comes from Potorous gilbertii, assembly GCA_028658325.1. NCBI lineage: Eukaryota > Metazoa > Chordata > Mammalia > Diprotodontia > Potoroidae > Potorous > Potorous gilbertii. The sequence continues at coordinate 103,470,136 of CM053772.1, read as the reverse complement.
GGATTTGTTGAGAGAGAGAGAGAGAGAGAGAGAGAGAGAGAGAGAGAGAGAAAGAGAGAGAGAGAGAGAGAGAGAGAGAGAGACAAACAGACTGTTCAGAAACTGCCCCATTCAGGATTTTGCTCAAAATTGGAACCACCTCAGTGGGAGCTGAGCCATACTTGTACTGCTTTGTCTCCTTTCTGCTTGATTGTAAATAGACTATAATTGTTTTATTTTGTTTTATCAAGCCTATTCTACTTGGTCATATCATGAATGGGTCGAGTTTGATCTGTATTTGTTGCTTTTAAAAAGAGCAACAGGGGGAGGAGCCAAGATGGCAGAGTAGAAAGACTCACATATGCTAGTTCTGAAAGCACAACCCATGGATTTCCGGCAAAAAGAACTCCCAACAAATTCTGGAACAGTGGAAGCCACGCATCAATGCAGTGAAGGAGATTTCCATTCCAGCGAGCCCTGAAAAACCGACCCAAAGGTCCGTCGTGCACCAGACAGGAGCTGAGCCTAGCCTTCCCCTGGCCACGCGGAACGGAGAGGAGCAGATCCGAGCAGGCTCCAGGGAGGAATCTCCGGTGGTCACGGGGGTCCCTCCACCCACAGGCGCTACAGGTCAGTGAGAGAGACTTCTAGGCTGGCTGAGAGGGGAGTGTTGTGTCCCCATAACTCGGCCTCCTTGGGAGGCAGCAGCAGAGGCAGTAGATGGCCAGAGGCTCCCGGAGCAGGCAGGACCTCAGGTTCATTAATGAAGGTCTCCGCTGAGGGAACTGAGCCTGGGAGGTGGCACCTGCCCTCTCCTGAGAACTTAAAATTAATTCAACTGAATAGCAGCTAGGCCTGCAGCTGAAAGCCCTGAGGCTGGGAAGCAGCATTTGAATCTCAGACCCCAAGCACTAGCTTGGAGGATCTAGGCGGGGGTGGAGAGAAATCTCAGAAGTCAAGTACCTGGCTGGGAAAATGCCCAGAAAAGGGAAACAAATAAAACCATAGAAGGTTACTTTCTTGGTGAGCAGATGTTTCCTTCCTTCCTTTCTGATGAAGAAGAACAATGCTTACCATCAGGGAAAGACAAAGGAGTCAAGGCCTCTGTATCCCAAATATCTGAAATAGATATCCAATGGGCTCAGGCCATAGAAGAGCTCAAAAAGGATTTTGAAAATCAAGTTAGACAGGTGGAGGAAAAACTGGGAAGAGAAATGAGAAAGATGCAAGAAAAGCATGAAAAACGGGCCAATGCCTTCCTAAAGCAGACCCAAAAAAATGATGAAGAAAATAACACCTCGAAAAATAGGCTAACTCAATTGGCAAAAGAGATTCAAAAAGCCAATGAGGAGAAGAATGCTTTCAAAAGCAGAATTAGTCAAGTGGAAAAAGAGGTTCAAAAGCTCACTGAAGAAAATAGTTCTCTCAAAAT
>CM053772.1:103442831-103468225 GCA_028658325.1 Potorous gilbertii | reverse complement strand
AAGGAAAATTGCCCTGATATTCCAGAACCAGAGGGCAAAATAAGTATTCAAGGAATCTAGTCATCACCACCTGAAAGAGACCCAAAAAGAAAAACTCCTAGGAACATTGTGGCCAAATTCCAGGGTTCCCAGGTCAAGGAGAAAATATTGCAAACAGCTAGAAACAAACAATTCCAGTATTGTGGAAATACAATCGGCATAATACCAGATCTAGCAGTTTTCACATTAAAGGATTGAAGGGTGTGGAATAGGACATTCCAGCAGTCAAAGAAACTAGGACTAAAACCAAGAATCTCAGTGATAGGCTTTCTTTATTCTGTACACTTGTCCAGGAGACTAGTAACAAAAGGAAAGAGAAAAAAAAAAGAGAGCATTTATTAAATGTGTATTATGTGCTGGCACTGTGCCGAGTGCATTACAAAAAACATCTTATTAGGAGAACCATTGAAGAGAAACTCTGAAATTCATTTTGCTATTTGTTCATTTCTCTACATTATTTTTTCTTCCGGTTGACTTCCCTCCATTATCAAATAGTTGTAAACAATGGGACATTTGTGATATCTTCCTTTCTCTACAATCTCCTCTATACTTTCCTCTTCCGACTTTCTTAATTATCAAAAGTTGGCACTTGTTGGATTCATAGTCCTTAACCCTGAAAAGCAGTCAGTTCCGACTTGTCTTTCATTCCAAGACATAACTGTGATTAAAACTGAAATTGACATGAGGGAAGTAGGACTATTTTAGATCAGTATGGTCATCAAATAGGGTCAGACGAAATGTGTTAGAGACAAGTGTTACTTATTTTTTTCCTCCTAGAGTTATTTTTTTTTTGGTGGATACTATGAATTTTCCTATTTTTGTCTAAAACTAAACTTTGAGGGACACTTTTCTTATGTTTTTTGGAAAACTGTGACCTAGTGGAGTTCTTACACTCCTTATTCCCATGATTCTTTGTATTTAATTTTTAAAGACAGATTCTATTTGCATTATGAAGGGGTCATTAAAACTAGATTTCTATGTTTATACTGCGCTGGAATGATACTTATAACTAGATTTGCATGTTCATTACTGAGTAAAAAATTTTCCCTGATAATTTCAGTAAGTATCTCTTTCTTGAGAAAATAAAAACCGTATTTATTTTGTTTGATTTAGCTTTTAAGATCCTCTATGTTCAATATCCAAAAGATATTCTGAGTCCTTGACTCATAATAGACTAAATTATATTGTATTGAGATACAGAGTGTATCTTCCCAAAAGTCATCTCTTCTTTCAGACTCTCTAAGATTTAGAATAACTACTGAGGAAAAATTCTGAGCAAACAAAATACTACAAAATTTAAAAATCTAGAAGAAAAAATCCTCATGGTGAATATTGGGAAAGCTGTAATGGATATAGCTAGTAACAGCAGGTTGGAAATATAGGTTTCATTTTTTTTTGCTGTTGTGATGGTAGGTATAATTGTCTTTTGCAGTAGTATTCATTTTTCTGTATTCTTAAAATTATTATTAATTTGCTGAGTTTCCTGTTATTTTGAAGCAGTAAGGATGAGAACAAAGGTAAAAAATATCATGTTCTCAATCTTTCTGGATGAATAAGCTATGGTTAGAGATGAAGCCAATATGTTATTGAGGTAGGAACCAGTGTTCTATGATTCTCTCTACTAAACTCCTCTAAAGGGATCTAGAAATTGCACCAGAGAGGACTTAGCATGGTAGATCCAAAGAAAGGAGCCACCAAGTGTTTCAGAACCTACCCTACAAACACCTGTAAAATCATGCCCCAAAACACATTCTAGAGTGGCAGAACCCACAAAAGGAAGGGGTATGTTAATTTTCCAACTCAAGTCATCTTAGATCAGTCAGAAAAGTTTCTTACTGGAGTAACAGTGGAGTACTGTGCAATGCAAAGTGTTATTTGGTAAATGAGCAGTAGGCCTTGGAAGTAACAGATACCAGGAATTATGGCTTCCACAGTTCTCAGGCCATAGTAAGGGAGTCAACCATATTATTAGAAGGAAATTACAGAAGACTATTTCCTGGCATAGGGTGAATGACTCTCTTGCATTGCCCATATATGCTTCCAGTTCCCAAGAAAATGAAGAGGACTAGTATAAAACAGCATTAAACCCCAGGTGAGACAAGGAACTTGGTCACAGTGTCAGGACTGAAAAGAATGCTAGCAGTCACTCACAGATCAGAGTAAAGGATGGAAAAGATCTCTCTTGAGATCATATTACCTTGGAAGAACTGCGAAGCTACAGACCCTATGAACTAGCTCTGAAAAGAGCAGGAAAAAAAAAACCCAACAGCTGAAGGTGGAGACTATTCTCTCTATACCCTAGGAATAGAGCCCAATTTTAATATAAAATTTAAAATTTAGAACTAGGCTATGAAAGGAGGAAAAAATAACAGCAACAACAGTTAAAGAAATTAATCAATGGGAGCACAGCAAAGATGGCAGAGTAAAAGCAGGAACTTGCCTGAGATCTCCCCCAAAACTCTCTAAATACATGTAAAATATGACTGAACAAATTCTAGAGCAGAAGAATGTATAAAATGTCAGACTGAAACAAATTTCTAGCCCAAGAAAACCTGGAAGATCAACAGGAAAATTTATTGCACCAGTCTGAGACAGGAGAGATGTCCAACATGGGCTGTGACAGCACAGACTCAGCTTTAACATACCTAGAACAGGCCTCAGGCACTGAATCACTGGCAGACATGACAAGTTCCAGACTTTTCAAACCCAAAATGGCAAAGACAGCTTAATAGATCAGGAAAAAAAGTTGGTTAGACCTTGGTGAGAGCAAAGAGCAGTCTGGCCTCAGCCTGGGGGGGGGAGCAGGGGCTGCTTCTGGCAATCTCAGCCCACAGATGATGGGAGGGTACAAGCAGCTGAACAGAGGAAGATTTCAGGGATCTCTGCTGGCAATGAGGCAAGATTCCCTTGCATTGTCCATGGTTGAATCTAGGTCGTAGGCTTGGGTGGCAATCCTGGACTGAGGAGGTGTGCTGGAATGGAGGAACTTGTGGGGGTGGAGGAGATGGAATCCTCCTCACAGTTCCAAGGAAAAAATGAATACTTGTCATCAATCAGAGACCAGAGCACAGACAAAGAGAGCACTACATCTCCTTTGGTCATACCACCTTGGAAGAACTGTAAATTTACAGGTCCCTAGAAATATCTCTTAGAATAGCTACACAAAACCCTTGAAGATTTAGGAAGTACACCCCCCACACTGGAGGTAGAGTCCTACCTTAACAAAGACTAAAAAAGTCAAAGTAATTGGCTGAGAAAATGAGCAAATAGTGGGGAAAAAAATCGAACTATAAAAATAACACCCTGAAAAATGTACTAACCTGAATGACAAAAGAAGTCCAAAAAGTCAATGAGAAGAACAATGCCTTGAAAAGCAGAATTGGTTAAATGGAAAAAGAAATTTGGAAGCTCACTGAAGAAAATAATTTCTTAAAAATTAGAATGAAGAAAATGGAAGCTAAGGCCTCTATGAGAAATCAAAAAAATTATAAAACAAAAACAGAAGAATGGACAAATAGAAGACAATGTGAAATATCTCATTGGAGAAAAAAAATGACCAGAAAAATAGATCCAGAGGAGATAATTTAGAAAAAAAATGCACTGAACTATCTGAAAACCATGATCAAAAAAAGAGCCTGGACAATGTCTTTCAAAAAATTATCAAGGAAAATTTCCCCAATATTCCAGGACCAGAGTGTAAAATAGAAATTAAAAGAATACACTGATCACCTCCTGAAAGAGATCCTAAAAGAATAACTTCTAGGAATATTGAAGGCAAATTACATAGTTCCCAGGTCAAAGAGAAAATACTGCATGTAGCTAGAAAGGAAAAGAAATAAAATATGAAGCAGACACAGTCAAGATTACCCAGGATTTAACAGATTCTACATTAAAGGATCAGAGGGATTAGAATATGATAATCTAGGAGGGCAAAGGAACTTGGATTACAATGAAGAACGACCTACCCAGCAAAACTGAGTATAATTCTTCAGGGAAAACAATAACATTCAATGAAGTAAAGGACTCTCAAGCATTCTTGATGAAGAGATCAGAGTTGAATGGAAATTTGACTTTCAAATACAAAAATCAGGAGAAGCACAAAAAGGTAAATGGGAAAGAGAAATCAAAAGGAACTTATTAAAATTGAACTGTTTACATTCCTACACAGAAAGATATTTGTTACTCACGAGACCTTTCTCAGTATTAAGGTAGTTTGGAGGGATGATATGTATAGACACAGGTCTCAGGGTGAATTGAATATGAAGGGATAATATATAAAAAATAAAATTAAATGGTGCAAGAGGAATGTACTGGAAGAAGGAGAAAGTTAGATGTAGAATGGAGAAATTATCTCACATGAAACATGCAAGAACAAGGTTTTAAAATAGAAGTGAATAGGGGGAGGTGAGAGAGAATTAGTGAATCTTGATCTCATTGAAATTGATTCAAGGAGGGAATAAAATATACACTCAGTTGGCTAGGGATAACAATCTTACTCTACAAAAAAGTAGGGGGAAGGATATAAGAGAGGGAGCATGATAGAAAGGAGGGCAAATTGGGGAGGGATTGAGGCAAATGCTTTTGAAGAGGGACAGGATCACCTTGTATTTCCAGTTTTTGGCCACCAAAAAGAACTGCTATAAATATTTTTGGACATGTGGGAGCAATATACATTTATTTTTGACCTTCCAAGTTGTGTTGACCTGCAAATTTGTTTCATTCTGACATTTTGTAGGTTCTGATGCTCTAAAATTTGTTTCATTCATTTTTCACATGTGTCTGGAGAGGTTTGTAAGAGAATTCGAGCAAGTCCTTTCTTTTACTCCACTATCTTCACTCCTCCCCCAGATACCACCTTTCAAGAAATCATCAAGTAAAACCACGCAGTTGTTTTTCAAATCAGAGGGTAAAACTAATATTGAAAGAATTCACCAGTCACCTTCTGAAGAAAGATATTAAAATGAAAACACCAAGAAGCAAGAAAGAAAAAAAATCAAATATGAAACAGATGTAGGATAACCCAGGACTTTGTAAGCTCTACATTTTCTCAGATTGCCCAAATTGATGGGTGTAAGGTGATACCTGAGAGTTGTTCTAATTTGCATCTCTCTAATCAATAGTGATTTAGAACATTTTTTCATATGTTTGTAGATAACTTTAATTTTTTCATCTGAAAACTGTCCATTCATATCTTTTGACCATTTATCAATTGGGGAATGACATATTCATATTAATCTGACACATCTTTACATAGTTTAGGAATGAGACATTTTAAGAGAAACAGTCATTTTAAAAATTATTTCCCAGTTTTCTTTACCCCAGGTTTCTTTACTACTTCTATTCTTGGTTGCATTGGTTTTGTTTGTGGAAAACCATTTTAAGTTTAATGTATTCAGGATTAATTATTTCGCTTTTAATAGTGTTTTCTACTTTTGTCTTGTTATTAATTCTTCCTTCTTCCATAGCTCTGACATGTAAACTATTCTTTGCTCTCATAATTTGCTTATGATATCATATCTCATGTAAAAACCTGTAGTAATTTTGACCTCATCTTGGGATAGGGGATGAAATGTTTGCCTTGCTCAATTTCTCCAATAATATTCCCTAGTTTTTTCCAGTTTTTGTCTAATACTGAATTATTTTCCTGGAAGCTGGAGTCTTTGTATTTATCAAATGGTAGATTACTATAGTCATTTGTTACTGTCTTGTGTACCTCACCCATTCCACTGATCTACCACTTTATTTCTCAACCAATGTCAAGTAGTTCTGATGATTGCACTTTATAACATATCTTTAGATCTGGTACAGCTAGATCACCTTTCTTTGCATATTTTTCATCAATTCCTTGTATGCCATTGATCTTTTGTTCTTCCAAATCCATTTTTTTATTACTTTTTTTAAATTTATAAAATAATTTTGATATAGTTGATTTGATATAATGAAATAATTTGATGAGAATGACACTGAACAAGCAAATTAATTTAGGTAGAATTGTTATTTTCATTTTATTATCTCAGCAAGAGATATTTTTCAAACATTAAATGTGACTTTACTTATGTGAAATGTGTTTTTTAATGGTGCTCATATAGTTCCTGGGTTTGTCTTGGCAGGTATACAGTAGCTAATATTGTCTAAAGTAAATTTAAAAGTGATTTCTCTTTCTATCCCTTGCTTCTTGTCTTTGCAGATAATATATTGAAATACTGATAATTTATTTGGTTTTGTTTTATATCCTGCAACTTTACTAAAATTGTTCATTGTTTTAAAGACTTTTTTATTTGATTCTCTATGATTTTCTAAGTGTACCACCATATCATTTAGAAAAAGTGAGTTTTGTTTCTTCATTCCTACTCTAATTCCTCCAATTTCTTTTTCTTCTCTTATAGCTAAATCTAATATAGCTAGTACAATATTGAATAACACTGGTAATAATGGACATTCTTTTTTCACCCTTGACCTTATTGGACATACTTATTGGACTATGCTTGCTGATGGTTATAGGTAGATGCTATTTATCATATTAAAGAATGCTCCATTTTTACCTATTAATTCTTTTTTTTATGGTCACAGCAAAATTAACCCCCACCCATACCCTCTGTGTACATACATTACCAATTGCTCTAAAAGACATGCTGTTCTGTAGGTTTATAAGCATCCTCTTCTCATGTAGGGAAAACAGTTTAAATCTTATTGAGGATCTTTTCCTTTCTTTCCTGTTTCCCTTTTCATACTCGTCTTCAGACTTGAATTTGAAGACTGAATTTTCTATTCAGCTCTGGCGTTTTCATCAGGAAAGTTTTAAAGTCTCCCATTTCACTGAATGTTCATCATTCCCCCTGGAAGAAATTTGTTAAATTTTGCTGGGCAGTTCATTGTTCATTGTAATCAAAGGTCTTTTCCTCTTCCAAAATATCATATTTCAAACCATCTGATCCTTTAACGTAGGCCCTACTAAATCCTGGGTTATTTTGCCTGCTTCATATTTGATTTTTTTTTCTTTTTGGCTGCTTAGCGTGGCAAATGCTGTTCTGCGTTTCTCCTCCAACCCCGTTTAATACACATTTCTTTTTTTAAAAAATTAAATTACTTTATTTGTTTTCAGTGTTCGACAATCACTTCCATATTATCTTAGATTTTTTTTTGCACTCCCTCCCTCTTATTATTCCCTCCCTCCCCGCTTCCTTCCTGAGATGGGATACAATCTTATGTAGGTTCAAATCACACATTACTATTAAAGGCGTGTTGCATAGAATAATTAAAATGAAAGGCGAAAAACATGAAACAGGACAAAATATCACATAATACAAAAGAAAATGGTATGTTTCTGTGAATCAAATTCCATAGTTCTTTTTTTTGGATGTGGAAGGGATTTTTTTGTTTTTGTTTTTTAATTTTCAGTGTTCTACAATCATTAAAATATAACAGATTTTCCCCCTCCTTTGCTCCCTCCCTGAGATGGCATACAATTTTATATAGGTTCTATACAAACATTCCTATTAAATACATTTTCAACATACTCAAGTTGCATACAAGAATTAAAATAAGTGGGAGAAAACATATAACAAACTAAAATGTAGTACAAAAGAAAATGTTCTCCTACATTCTGAGACCTAATTCCACAGTCCCTTCTCTGGATGTGAAAGGCATTTTGCCTTAAAAGACCATTGGAAATTTTTTTGACTCTTCTCAATGCAGTGAAGTTCTAAGTCTACCAGAAAAAAAAGTCCTCACATACTGTGGTTGTTGCTATGAACAAAGTTCTACCGGTTCTCCTCCTTTCGTTCAGCTTCAGATCATCTAACATAATCTTTCCATGGCCTTTTATTACATATAAGTTTTATTGCAGTATAGTATGAGCAGGATGCATTAACTATCTCTGCTTTTCTAAACTGGATTGTGAGATTTTTATGCCCTAGTATATAGTCAGTTTTTATGTATGTGTCATGTACTGCTGACAAAAAGGTATATTCCTTTCTATCTCCATTCAATTTTCTCCAGAGATCTGTCATATCTATCTTGTCCAGACTTTTTTTTTCAACTCCTTAACTTCTTTCTTGTTTATTTGAAGGTTAGATTTATCAAGTTCAGAGAATGGGAGGTTGAAATGCCCTACTAGTACAGTTTTGCTGTCTATTTCTTCTGGCAATTCCCTTAATTTCTCCTCTAAGAATTTGGATGCTATTCCACTGGGAGAATGTATGTTTAGTAATGATATTGCTTCATTGTCTATGGTGCCTTTGAGCAGGATATAGTTTCTTTCCTTATCTCTCTTGATTAGACCTATTTCTGCTTTCACTTTGTCTGAGATTAGGATTGCTACCTTTCCTTTTGTTACATCAGCTGAAGCACAATGTATTCTGCTCTAAATTTTGACCCTAAATTTACACCCTGTGTGTATTCCCCCCCCCCATTTCAAATATGTTTCTTGTAAACAACATATTGTTGGATTATGGTTTTTTAATCCACTTTTTTATCCATCTTCTTTTTATGGGAGAGTTAGATTCATTCACATTCAATTATGATTACTATCTGTACCTTTCCCTCCATTCACTTTCCAACCATTTGCACTTTTAATTCTCCCTTCCCCTCCACAATGGAGTTTTATTTTTTGACCACCACCTCCCGCAGTTTTCTGCTGCCTTTTCTTTCTCCCTTCCCCTCCTACTGTATGTAGAGTTAGTTAGAATTATATATTTATAATTAAGTTTGTTTCTCCCTCGTTGAACCAAATTAGATGATAGTATCTCTCAAACATTTCTCATCCCCTCCCCTCTTTCCCTGTACTATAATATTATTTTATCCTTCTTCCTGTGATGTAATTTACCACTTTTTGCTTCCTTCTTTTCATATCACCTGATACAATCCCTTCCTGTATTTAAATCATATTTTTCTCATCACATCATTTACTTAACACCCATTCCCTCTATCTATGTATATCCCTTTTATATTTTGTAATTGATTTACCATTCTCAAGATTAAGAAGTATGATCTTCTCTTATAGGCAGGTAAACAGTTTGCCTAAATTGAGTAACAAGTTTTTCTTTCCCTCTGTTTAACTATTTATGCCTCTCTGGAAGCCTGTATTTGAAGATCAAATTTTCTATTGACTTCTGGCCTTTTTATCAGGAAGGTCTGGAATTTCCTTATTTCATTGAATGTCCATCTCCTTGCCTGAAATGTTATGCTGAACTTTGCTTGGTAATTGATCCTTTGTTGTAGTCCCAGCTCCTTTGTCTTTTGGAATATCATATTCCGATTCCATCTATCTTTTAATGTAGAAGGTGCAAGGTCCTCTGTGATCCTGCCTCTAGCTCCTAGATATTTGAGTGTTTTCTTTCTGACTTCCTGTAATATTTTCCTTCACTTAATTGTTCTGGAATTTGGCAACATATTTTTTTGATGTTTTTAGTTTGGGATCCATTTTGGGAGATGAATGGTGGATTCTTTCGATGACTATTTTGTTCTCTGGACCTAGCACTTCTGGGCAGTTTTCCCTGATGATTTCTTGCAAGATATTGTCCAGCCTCTTTTTTTTGTTGTTGTTGTGGCTTTCTTGGAGGCCCATAATTCTTTATTTTTCGCTGCTATATCCATTTTCACGGTCAATTATTCTTCCCATTAGATATTTTACATTTTCTTCTTTTTTTTCATTCTTTAGATTTTGTTTGACTTGATGATTCTTGATGTGTCATAGAGTCATTATCTTCTATTTGCTCAATTCTAATTTTTATCAAATTGTCTTCTTCAATTAATCTCCTTTTCCGTTTGTTCAGTTTTCATTTATAAAGACCTGTTCTCTTTAGTGATTTCGTTTTTAATACTTTCAAAATCATTAGCCAGTCTTTTTTCTGTTGCCTCCTTCAGCTCTTCCAAGAGTGCTCTTTGTGCATTCAACCAGCTCTTAATCTTTTCTGAAGTTTCAGATGGGAGTACAGTATCAATAGTGACTTCTTTGGTATTCGTGATTTGGTCCTCGTTCCCATAGAGAGATTCTGTGGTCTTTTCTTTCCTCCTTTCCTTCTAACTCGTGATTGTGAAGTTTTGTGTGTTGTGGCCTCTGGTTCTTTCAGCCAGAAGCTAAAGAATCTGGTGCTGAGCTGTCCAGTGTGAGAAAGCAAAGGCAAGCTTTGTATATACACACACACACATATGTGTATATAATGTATATACACACACACACACATATGTATATATATTGAATATATATTCAATGCTACCAGAAAAATTCCTCACACATTGTGATTGTTGCTGTGTGCAAAGTTTTCCTGGTTCTGCTCCTTACACTCAGCATCAGTTTATTCATCATTTCTCATAGTAAAACAGTATTTCATTAATTCACAAGTTATTAACCACAAGTTATGCAGTCATTCCCCAATTTATGGGCATCCTCTTGATTTCCAGTTTTTGGCCACCACAAAGAGAGAGCTGCTATAAATATTTTTGTACATGTGGGAGCAATAAACATTTCTTTTTGACCTTCCAGGTTGTGTTGGATTGAAAATTTGTGTCACTCTGACATTTTGTAGATTGCGATGCTCCAGAATTTGTTTAGAGACATTTTTTACATGTGTCTGGAGGAGTTTGGGGGTGGGGGGAGCTCAAGAAAATCCCTTCTTTTACTCCACTGTCTTCTCTCTTCCCCCAGATATCATCTTTCAAGAAATTATAAAGTAAAACTATACAGTTGTTTTTCAAATCATAGAGTAAAACAAATCTTGAAAGAATTCTACAATCACCTTCTGAAAAGATCCTAAAATGTAAATTCTGAGGAATATTATAACCATATTCCAGATCTCCCATGTCAGAGGAAATGTTACAAGCAGTCAGAAAAAACAATTTAAATATAATAGGGACAGATATGAGATAACAAAAGATTTGGCAGCTTCCATATTAAAGGACTGGAGGAGTTGAAATAAAATATTCCAGAGATGAAAGGAGTAGGATTACAACCAAGAAGACCTATATAGCAAAACTGAGTCTTTCTAACTTTCTGACTTTCCTGATGAAAAAAATAGAATTGAATAGAAAATTTGACTTCAAATTTTAAGATTCAAGAGGAGCATAGATAGGTGAATATGAACAAAAGAACAAAATCAATAAAGTTAAAATATTTACATCCTTATATGGGATAATGATACTTGTAACTCTGGGACCTTTCTCAATATTAGAGCAGTTAAAAGTAAACCATAGGTTTCAGTTGACTATGATTTGATGATATATAACAAAAAATAAGCGGTATAAATGACAAATAAATATTATGGAATGATACTTCACAAGAAGGACTGTGAGAAAGAGATATCAGCTGGGAAGAGTAAGTGTGAGGTAGAATGGGTTACATGATCTGCCATGAAGAAGTCCAAAGGAACATTTATAATAGAGGGGGATATAAGTGAGTGGCAGATGATTAATTTCATTGAGCTGCAAATATTTGTCTAAACTGCAAAGTTTTGTTTTTGATTGGAGGTTGACTAGGTTACCCAACAGATTTAGGAAACCACATGTTCATTTGTTCAAATCTAGCCTCAGACACTTAATAGCTTTGAGACCCCAGATAATACTCTCTGCCACAGTCTCTCATCTGTAAAATGAACTGGAGGAACAAATGGCAAATCATTCCAGTATCTTTGCCAAGAAAACCTCAAATGGAATCACCAAGAGTAGAGTGCAAATGAAAGTGATTAAACAACAAGAAGCTAATTTGTTTGCCTCTGACTTCCTTAAACTATCCTTCCTCAACTTCCCCCTTTCTTTTCTGCTGATATGGAAAATCACTATGCTTGATTTAATGTGTGTGTGTGTCTTCGAAATGTTTTCTTTTTCTTGGGTCCTCACAATTTAAAATTAATTAACCATGTTTTCTTCCCAGGTTGTAGTTACACCATACATACAGAGCAATACTTTTGTTTTATATTTGCACAACTGCTACCATCCATTAGAAATAGGGATTCCATTTATTTGCCCACCTCAGTAAAGTTGAACTTACAAAATCATTGTTGCAGTAAATTTTATAGACTCTCCCAAGGCCTTCCACTGAATGTTGACTTTCTTGCCATGTAAGATATCAATTCAGACAAAAATGAAAGAAGTTAGTGGACTATTCAGACAGTCTAATTGAAAATGCGAAAAAAAATATATAGTACCTAGTTCCAAAGTTGTTACTATTCTTTAATGGCTTTATTACATCTAAGTTTTCAGAGTTGATTTAAATGTCATGGTTTATAACAAATAGCAAGGTAGGATCATCAGAAATGAATCTCTCTCCTCTCCAATTCTTCCTGCAAATAATCACCTAATTACATCTCTGTAAATAAACTTGAAACAAAATTCCAGTAATATTTGAAAACGACTTCCCACCAAATAAGTTTTTTTACTGTCATACTGTGATTATGCCCATCTTACTCATGAAAGAATCAGACTGTGAGATATTAGGATTAAAATAAATCCTGGTCTAACTGATTTAAATTCCTCCGTTGTTTTCATTGTACTTTGCTACTGCAATATTTGGAATAGAGTCGACTAATTCTACATTGACATTCAGAACTTCACAATTTGGCTACAAACTACCTTTTTTTGTTATTTCTTTTAAATACTTTAATCAATACAAAGATTTTTTTTTTCATCAAATCATGTAATTAAATGTTTCTTGAAATTTTCTTTAAGTTTTCAATTCTAACAATTTACTCATTCTATTTAACCTGACCAGAATTCTTCCCTCTCTTCTTCTCTCCTTCCTTCCTGTTCTTCCTCTCATTATCCTTTCACTCAATCTCTCTTTCTACCTCCTTTTCTTTTAAAACATTGAGGTTTATGGAAATGATTTGACTTGGCTAAAGTAAAACAACTAATAAAAATTATTTTTAACTTGAATTTCTGAATTTAAGTCCAGTATTTTTCACTATATAAAAAAATATGATACATATAATGAGAGAGCTGTAAATTTTTTCTTTTCATGGGAGCTTAGAGAAAAAGCAATCTGATTTCATCAGGGTACATTCACAAAAGTTTCGCTGAGTAGCTGATATGTGATGTAAAACCAAAAAATAAATGATGTTTTAACAAGTAGACTTGCAAATCAAAGGACAAAGTTGGTGAAGTCTTGTGTTTGAACTTATATTTGTTATCAATAGTTCACCTATAGCAAACTGAATCATTTGTCCTTGATATGCCTTAGTTTCCTTATTTGTATGAGAATGGGACAGGGACAGAGAAACAGAGAGACCTATATCTATAATTTCATCAGGAAAGATAAACCTTATTTGAAATTCCCTCCACCAGTTCATCTAGAGAGTTCATGTAAAACATTCTACTCTTTCTGTTGAGAGGCATAACAATTTCCCTGTGATCAGACAGTTACTACTTATAAAAAGTAAGTTTTGAACCAGGCCTTCTAGATTCCAGAGCCAACATTGTAGTTAGTTTTACCACATTGCCTCTTTTATTTTTTTTCCCTTTTTGTTATAAGGGTATGTACTTCACAGTACTGTCATAATGAAAGAGTACCAAATAAACAGTACTAAAACAGAAAGCATGTATGTATGTATGTGCAGATGTATATACGAATTATTATTAGAATCTTAGAGATTCTGTCTACATATTCAATAAAACTGTGAACAACCAACAACCAATTTTTACCTGAAATGTCGAAATAGAAGAATTAAATTAGTGTATGATTTCCCTATTTTTATCCAAATTTGAGTTTATGAAAATTGCTTGAGAAGCTTTTTCCTCTGAATCTTTGGAACATCTTCAACATGGAACGAAATGAGTATCTAAATAATAGCAATTTTGTTCTATATATTATATATAAAAAGTACATTCATATTATGTTATAAAAATTTAAACTTTTGACTAAATTAGGAGATGCCTTTGAAAGTAAGGCATTTCATTTGACTGCCTAAATTGTATTATTTTGGTTTTTAAATTTTGTGATGTAAGCAGTAGTTTGTGTTCTCATTGATAGAAATCTACAAAGAAAACAAGATAAGAGTAAACCAAAATTGCAATGCTTATCAAAAAGTCACTACCTTTCCTTTTGAGTTCACTGAGATTAAATGTAAATGAAATTCTTCCTATCAAATTACATCCACAAGGCACAATTAGATAAGACTGTGTTATCAGGAGTAAAATGTGATTGAATTGCTGGTTTTATATTCACTCATCTGGAACAGAGAAATAGGCCAATAGAAAAACCATGATATTTGAGATATCAGTATTATGTAGATAAAGTGATACTTTATTGAAAAAGCATAATCGTATCTGAACATATTTGGAAAAGTCAATCTTTTTTTTCCAAATACCAAATAAAAAAAGTAAAGTGTGATGTTTTAAGTAAAAGGGAATGTGCATAGGTGGAAAAGGGAATTAGAACAAAATTATACTTCTCAACCACCCTAAAGGAAAAAAAGTTTTAACCCATTTTCTTTATTTCCACGATGGCACTACAATATATTCAGTCATCACGGAAATATTGGAATTCTCCTTAAATCATCATTCCAACATATTTCCTCCTGGAATCAGTTCATGCATCTTATTCATGTATATTCAGAAATATCCCTCATATCTGTGTCTTCATTTCTCTTTCCATTTGTCTCCAGTACTGTTGTCAAAACAGTTACTACTTTTATGTTAAATGAAACAAGAGGTGATGAGCCTAGGAAGAATGTTTTCTTGTTCTTAATCTCATTTTAGCTCACCCCCCATCACCTCAAAATATCCTGTCATCTGATAACTAAATGAAAAGAGTATAATAACAGAAAAAAGGAAAAAAAGAACACATGCAAAAATGAAAAACTTGAGTGGGGCGGGAGAAAAACAATCAGCTCACTAATTTATAAAGAAATCAGACCCTAAGAAAATAACTATATTTTTTAATTTATTTTATTTTATTATTATTTTTTTAATGTTCTGCAAACACTTCCTTAGAATTAAGGTTTTATCTCCCCCACAACTTCCCCTCACTACCCCCCTCCCTCCCCCCGACAGCATACAATTTTGTATAGGTTCTACTTGTACTTTCCTATTGAGCACATTTTCACTATAGTCATGCTATGTAAGTCGCACTAAAATAAATGGAATCAATCATATAACAAATCAAAACATAATACACTAAAACCCAGACACACACAAACATGATCTGCTACATTCTGCGAATGACTTCCATATTTCTTTCTCTGAGTGTGGAAGGCATTTTGCCTTAGAGAACCATCATTGGGATTTATTTTTTCAGTAAGTTCTTGTGTTATTACAAAGTTCCAAGTCTACCAGAAAAAACTCTCGCACACTGTGGTCGTTGCTGTGCACCAAGTTCTCCTGGTTCTGCTCCTTTCACTCAGTATCAGATCATATAAGTCCTTCCAGGCCTCCCTGAAGACTTCTTGTTCATCATTTCTTATGGCGCAGTACTGCTCCATTACATTCATATAATATAATTTATCCAGCCATTCCGCAATTGATGGGCATCCCCTTGATTTCCAGTTCTTGGCTACCACAGAGCGCTGCTATAAATATTTTTGCACATGTGGGAACCTTTCCCATTTTTATAATCTCTTGGGGATAAAGTCTTAGTAGCGGTATTGCCGGGTAAAAGGGTATGCATATTTTTGTAGCCCTTTGGGCATAGTTCCAAACCGTTCTCCAGAAGGGTTGGATGATCTCACAGCTCCACCAACAATGAATTAGTGTTCCAGCTCTCCAATATCCTCTCCAGCATTTATCATTGAAAATAACTACATGTTACAGAATTAAGGAAATAGAGTGGAATCTCTAGAAGATTTCAGTATTAAGAAAATAGATTCCTAGAAATGGAAACAGAAGACCTGAAAGAACACCAAAGTAGTTAAGAGCTTATTTAAATAATTCAAGGAAGAAATGTGGGGAGAAAACAACATAATCTAGAAAAGGGGAAAATGAGACAGCAGAACAAAATTGTAAAGCAGAGAATTTCAACAAAGCAATGATTATTGAAAACAAATGATATTTAAAGTCTCTACAAACTAATTTACTCAGATTTATTCACTCAAATTATTTTCCTTTCGGTGACAATGGATATTTTTGCTTTGCTCATTTTTTTAGGGAACTTCTCCCATTTCTAGATAATGGCAGCTCTATGTTTCAGATAGTTTCTTATGAGGAAAGATAAATTTGAGTCCTTTGGTTATTGTTGTTGTTTGTTAGCAGAAATGCATGTACATTTTATCCAAGGCTTTTTCCTGCATCACTGTATGTATTTTATCGATATTTTATTAATATGACCTATGTTTATTACTTCCCTAATGATGAAGTTCCCTTGTTTCTTTTACTAAAGGAAGTGGCTCATAGAGAATATTATTAATATAATTCTGTATCCTCTTTGTTAATATTTTATTCAATGTTTATTTCACCAATATCACTAAGGATATTGGTCTATTACTTCCTTTCTCTACTTTATATCTGGATTGAGTTTGGCAAAGAATATTTTTCTCTGTTTTTAAAAACACTTAATATTAACTGGTTAATTGCTCTTTTCTCATTGATAGAATTTTTTTTGTATTTTCATCTGTGCCTGTTGTTTAATTTTCACCCATAATGGGAACAAATTTATAATTTGGTCAATTTCTATTTATAGAATAGGGACAAATAGATTATCTATTATTTTCTTCACCCAAGCATTTTCTATTTTTGCAAATGTTTGTCTGTTTCTTTTAAATTTTCACTTTTGAGTGTATCATTGGCTTTAATAGCTATTGACTGAAGAATAGGAACAAGACTGATCCCATATTGGAGTAACCTTGATAATTATAATCATGTTCCTGGTCTCCTATGTCAACTCTCCCCTTATTTTCTTTTTTTGTTTCTTTTTATTTATTTAATTAGATATTTTAAGTATTCAACGTTGATTTTCACAAATTTTGAGTTTCAAATTTTCTTCCCATCTCTCCCCTCCCCCAACCCCAAACACTGAGCATTCCGATTACCCCTATCACCAATCTGCCCTCCCTTTTAACATTCCTCCTTTCCCTTATCCACATCTTCTCTTTTGTCCTGTAGGGTAAGATAAATTTCTATACCCTACTACCTGTATTTTTTATTTCCCAGTTTTATGCAAGAACAATACTCAACATTCGTTCCTAAAACCGTGAGTTCCAACTTTTCTTCCTTTCTCCCCACCCAACCCCACTGAGAAGATAAGCAATTCAATATAGGCTATATATGTGTAATTTTGCGAAAGACTTCCATAATATTCATGTCGTGTAAGACTATATTTCCCTCCATCCTGTCCTATACCCCATTTCTTCTATTCTCCCTTTAGACTTTTTCTCTCCCCAAAAGTATTTCCTTCTAATTAACCCCTCCTCCCATTTGCCCTCCCTTCTATCACTCCCCTACACCCCGCTTATCTCCTTCTTCCTTACTTTCCTGTGGTGTAAATAGATTATCATACCAATTTGAGTGTTCATGTTATTCCCTCCTTGAGTGACGTGTGATGAGAGTAATCTTCACTTTGTCCCTCTCATCTCCCTGTTTCTTTCCTCCATTAAAAAAGCACTTACTTGCCTCTTTTATGAGAGATAATTTTCCCCATTCATTTTCTCCCTTTCTCCTCCCAATATATTCCTCTCTCATCCCTTAATTTTATTGTGTTAGATAAGATCCCTTCCTATTCATCTCAACCTGTGCTCTCTATCTCTTTCCCTGTCTCTCTGTGTGTATGTATGTGTGTCTGTGTTTGTGTGTTTGTGTGTGTGTATGTGTGTGTGTGTGTGTGTGTGTGTGTATGTGTGTGTGTGTATAATCCCTCCAACCACTCAGATGCTGAGAGAAGTTTGAAGAGTTATAAATATTGTCTTTCCATGTAGGAATGTAAACAGTTCAGCTTTGGTAAATCTGTTATGGTTTCTCTTTGCTTTTTACCTTTTCATGCTTATTTTGATTCTTGTGTTTGAAAGTCAAATTTTCTTTTGCACTCTGGTCTTTTCAACAAAAATGCTTGAAAGTCCTCTATTTCATTGAAAAGCTATTTTTCCCCTGAAGTATTATACTCAGTTTTGCTAGGTAGGTGAATCTTGGTTTTAATTCCAGTTTCTTTGACTTCTGGAATATCATATGCTATGACTTTCTGTCCCTTAATGTAGAAGCTTCTAGATCTTGTGTTATCATGATTTTATTTCCACAAGAGTTGAATTGTTTCTTTGTAGTTCCTTGCAATATTTTCTCCTTGACCTGGGAACTCTAAAATGTTCCTAGGAGTTTCTGTTTTTGGATCTCTTTCAAGAGGTGATCGGTGGATTCCTTGAAAGCTTATTTTGCCCTCTGGTTCTAGAATATCAGGAGAGTTTTCCTTGATAATTTCAGGAAAGATGATGTCTAGGATCGTTGTTTATATCATGGCTTTCAGGTAATTCCATAATTTTTAAACTCTCTCTGTGGGATCTATTTTCCAGGTCAGTTGTTTCTCCAATGAGATAGTTCACATTTTCTTCCATTTTTTTCATTCTTTTGGTTTTGTTTTGTGGTTTCATCTTTTCTTATAAAGTCATTAGCTCATCTGTTACATTCTAATTTTTAAGGAACTATTTTCTTCAATGAGCTTTTGAAACTCTTTTTCCATTTGGCTAACTCTGCTTTTTAAGGCATTCTTCTCCTCATTGGCTTTTTGAACCTCTTTCGCCAACTCAATTGTTAGCCTATTGTTAAAGGTGCTGTTTTCTTCAGTGTTTTTTTTTTGGGGGGGGGGTCTCCTTTAGCAAGCTGTTGAATCGCTTTTCAAGACTTTCTTGCATCTCTCTCGTTTCTGTTCCTGATTTGTCCACCATCTTTTTTACTTCATTTTCAAAATCCTTTTCGAGCTCTTCCATGGCCTGAAAACACTGAACATTTGTTTTGGATGTTTGGGATACAGAAGCCTTGACTTCTATGTCTTTCCCTGATGGTAAGCATTTTTCTTCCTCATCAGAAAGGATGGGAGAACATACCTGTTCACCAAGAAAGTAACCTTCTATGTTCTTATTTTTTTTCCATTTTTGGAGGCAATTTCCCAACGTAACTTGACTTTTGGGTTCTTTGTCAGGAGTAGGGTATACTCTTCGGCCCTGTATGATCTCAGCTCCCCCAAGGTGGCATAATCAAGCCTGCACACTGGTCTTAGAGCAACCAGAGAAATTATGTGCCCAGAATCTTCAAGTAGTAGAATGTCCTCTCCACAACCACCTCACCTGCAGTTCTGCCATGCCAGCAGTTGGGGCTGAGATTCAAATCATCGTCTCAATTACCCCAGGAGTTTTAGGTGGGGGCAGGACCCTCACTCAAGGCTGAGGTTCAGATTAGGTGCTCAATTTTCCCCAGGATCTTTACAATGAGGCTTCCAACAACGGATGTTGGTTGCTGCTTGCTGTGGGAACCACCTCTGCCTGGTTTGGTCTATCCTGCTGCCGCCTGGGGCCAGAGCTATGGGGGAACCTTGCTCCCTTCCAGGTCATCTGAAAAAGCCCTTCACTGACCTTTGGTGTCTGTGGGCTGAGGGATCTTCACTGTTGCTGATGATTTCACCCTCAATGCCACCACCAAGCGTGGGCTTCACTCTGTTCGGCATCTAGTGCCTCTTACCTTTCCTGTCAACCTGTCAACCTGGGCTGGAATTCTCCTCCACTCTCTCGTTCTGTGGCTTCTGGTGGTATACAATTTGTTGAGAGGCATTCTTCCGAGGTATTTTATGGATTGTGGGGGAAGAACAAATGTAAATGCATCTTTCTACTCCACCATCTTAACTCTGTCCCCTGCCCTCATTTTCTCTTGCTAAGTCAGCAATCTACACAAACGTGCAGATGTGAACCCACTTCTTTATCAGGTGCAGCAATATCAAGATGGGTGTGGGGGCTTTCTTCACTTTTAAAAAAAACACATCTAACTAGACTTCTAGAATATTAAAAATGAAATGGCCTCCTACATTTTTCTGTTCAAGTGTGCAAGTTATCTCTCTCGGTAGTGTTGCACAATTTTCTTTTCTTTGCATGGTTATAATTGTTTAATCTCCATCTCAAAAGATGGAGAATTGACTAACACAATAGTGCTCACATAAATTCTCTTAGATGTCTCCATTTTCTCATTTTTACTCAAGAAAAACACTTACTTATAATCCTTCATCACAACACAGGAAAATTACTACTTGATAGGCCTCTGATTTGCCCAATCAAAGACAAATTCTTTTATGCCACTGGCACTTTGGACTGCACAATAATTTATGGACACCATTAACATATTAGACATAGTAGAAAAGTTAAACAGCTTCAGAAGCCTTAAGTTTTGGTCAGGAATCAAATCAATCATAGCTGAAAAACATACTGACTAGTTAATACTATTTATATTCCTAACTTTACTTTGAATCTTGTGTATTTTAATCTGAACAACTCATATCTCTCTTTAAAAGAGCAATCTAATTCCACAGAAAACATCAACTCCCTTACTTGACAATCTCTGTTTGTGTAATGATTGAATGGGAATATTTGAGTTCATCTTTACATATTAGGTATCCTCCCAGGTTAGGCATTCCTCTTACACTCTCTTGGTTCCTGGAGTCACACTTGATAATCCCTTGCCTGTAGTTTTGTGTATATATTGAGAAATACAGATTACAGGTGATATGGCTCCTAGAGCCTGTACCTCACCACTCCTACATATGTTGAAATATTTGGATAAACTCGGAAATAAAATTCTACAAAGCTTCAATAAGAAAATGCTTACTTCTTACTGTTGGTAATTTTAAGAAAATACTCTGTTTCCATAAAGTAAGATTGTATAATTAAAGATACTTTAACATAGATGCTGGTGCTAATTAGATAGGGAAAGAAGAAAGAAGAAAACAGTGGTTTTAAAAGTTAAGAACGGCAAATTATGGTGATAGAATTTTATGGTGCTATAAAAATATATAAGCATATGTATATATATATATATATATATATATATATATGCATATAAAGAAATGTAGCAGGATCTGTACGAGGTGATACTGAGTTAAATTAGCATATCCAGAAATGTATATGCACCAACAAAAATGCCATTAAAATACAAAAAGAAGGCAGAATCATAAGAACTATGCCTTTGGTGAAGCTGTGAAAGGAATACAACAGCATTTCCTTTGTCACTTTGCTAACCCATTTTTTTCAGTTTTGTTAAAGGCTGAAGACTGTAGATGCACTTGTGCCCCATTTATTCTATGTTTATTTAATGACATTATTTGTTGTGTTGTTTTTTTTAAATCATTGCTATTGTACCTAAATTAGAGGAAGATTAACTGAGGGATTAGTTCACAAATTACATACGTGAAGCTGGGGAAATAGCAAGTCACATAAATTATCCAAGAAGAGAAAAGAATGAAGAAATCTTGTTTGGCACCTCCAGTTCAAGTAGACATAAAGCAAGAATAAGTGATAAAACAGGAAAGGTAGATTGAGAGAAAGAGCAAAACAAGAAAAATTATGAATGTCACCTTATGGAATTTTAACTGTATTTTTTTATATATTTATTTATTTGTTTTCAACATTCATTATCACAAAATTTTTAGGTCCAAATTTTCTCCCCATTTCTCCCTCCCTCCACCCCAAAACTCCGAGCATTCTAATTACTCCTATCACCAATCTGCCCTTCCTTCTAACATCCCTCCCTTCCCTTTTTCCTATCTTCTCTTTTATCCTGTAGGGCAAGGTAAATTTCTATAACCCATTACTTGTATTTTTCATTTCCTAGTTGTATGCAAGAACAAGACTCAATAGTTGTTCCTAAAACTTTGAGTTCCAACTTTTCTTCCTCTCTCCCCACCCATCTCCATTGGAAAGGCACACAAATCAATATAGGCCATATCTGTGTAGTTTTGCAAATGAATTCCATAATAGTTGTGTTGTGTAAGACTAACGATATTTCCCTCCATCTTATCCTGCCCCATTTCTTCTAGTCTCTCTTTTGACTCTATCCTTCCCCAAGAGTGTTGACTTCCAATTGCTCCTTCCTCCCATTGTTCTCCCTTCCATCACTGTCCCTACTCTGCTTATCCCTTTCTCCCCCACTTTTCTGTATTGTAAGATACGTTTTCTTTATGACTTCTCTTTGCTGTTTACCTTCTCATGCTTCTCTTGATTCTTGTGTTTGAAAGTAAAATTTTCTTTTCAGCTCTGGTCTTTTCATCAAGAATCCTTGAAAGTCCTCTATTTCATTGAAAGACCATTTTTTCCCCCTGAAGTATTATACTCAGTATTGCTGGGCGTGTGATTCTTCATTTTAGTTCTAGTTCCTTTGACTTCTGGAATATCATATTCCATGGCCTGTTATCCCTTATTGTGAAAGCGGATACATATTGTGTTATCCTGATTGTATTTTCACAATACTTGAATTGTTTCTTTCTAGCTCCTTGTAATATTTTCTCCTTGACCTGGGAACTCTGGAATTTGGCCACAATGTTCCTAGGAGTATCTCTTTTTGGATCTCTTTCAGGAGGTGATCAGTGGATTTTTTCAATATTTATTTTTCCCCCTGGTCAATTATTTTTAGAATATCATGGCAAATTTCCTTGATAATTTCAGGAAAGGTGATGTCTAGAATGTATTTTTATCATGGCTTTCAGGTAGTCCCACAATTTTTAAATTGTCTCTCCTGGATCTATTTTCCAGGTCAGTTGTTTTTCCAATGAGATGTTTTACATTGTCTTTCATTTTTTTCATTCTCTTGGTTTGTTTTGTGATTTCTTAGTTTCTCACAATCATTAGCTTCCATCTGTTCCCTTCTAATTTTTAAAGAACTATTTTCTTCAGTGAGCTTCTGAACCTCCTTTTCCATTTGGCTAATTCTGCTCTTTAAAGCATTCTTTTCGTCATTGTCTTTTTGAACATCTTTTGCCAATGGAGTTAGTTTATTTTTCAAGGTGTTATTTTCTTCAGAAGTTTTTTTGAATCTCCTTTAGCAAGGTGTTGACCCGCTTTTCATGCTTTTCTTGCATCTCTCTTATTTCTCTTTCCAGTTTTTCTTCCACCTCTCTTACTTGATTTTCAAAATCCTTTCTGAGCTCTTCCATGGCCTGAGACCATTAAATATTTATTTTGGATGTTTGGGATACAGAAGCCTGAGCTTTATGTCTTTCCCTGAGGTAATTATTGTTCTTCCTCATCCAAAAGGATGGGAGAAGATATCTGTTCACCAGGAAAGTTACCGATTTTTCCCCTTTTTTGGGCATTTTCCCAACCAGTTACTTGACTTTTTGGTCGTTTGTTAAGAGTAGGGTATAATCTGGGGACCTGTAAGGTCTCAGTTCCTCCAAGGTGGCACAATCAAGTGTGTACACTGGTCTGGGATCAGGAAAAGATTTTTGTGCCCAGAAACTTAGCAAACTTTCTTCTCTACAGCCACCTGGCCTCCAGTTCCACCAATTCAACACTAGGAGTTGATTCAGATGAGCTGTCAGGGCAGTGTAGCCATTCAGTGTGTGATAAAAATCAGCCCCTTCAGGGCCTTTACAAAGGGCAGAGGTATGAATGGGCTGCTCAGTACCCCCAGGGTTTTTACGATCCAACAATGGATGCTGGCAGGACTGCTGCCACCTGCCTCATATGGCCTCTGTGGCTGCTGCCTGAGGCTGGAGCTACGGAAAGTTCCTTCTCCCTTCCTGGCCAGCTGAAAAAGGTCTGCCAATGACCTTTGGCACCTGTAGGTTGAGGGATCTGTGGACTGCTGCTACTGCGACTGGAGATTCCACCCCCAAGGTGTCTTTGTCACAAAGCCATGCCAAGCTGCCTAGACCAAAGCTGAGCTGGACTCTGCTCTGTGTCTTGTGCAACAGATGTTTCCCGTGGGCCTTTCATGTCACCCTGGGCTGGAAATCTCCTCCACTCTGTTGTTCTCCACTTCTGTTTCTCCACAATTTGTTGTGAGTTCCTCTCTATAGGTATTTTATGGGCTGTGTGGGGAGAGCCTGCATATGTGTGTCTTTCTACTCCACCGTCTTGGCTCTACTCCCTTGACTTCATTTTTTTTATGCAATAAGATGTCTTTAAATATTTTTGAACAGTAAGGTTACATGATGAGGAAAAAAAATTTGATAGAAGTAATTATCTGAAGAGGTACAGTGAAATACCTAAGTGAAATCTTCCTTTCAATAAGCATTCAGTTGAAACTGAGCAAGAGACAAAAAGGTAAAAATATTTTGTAAATAATCTTATTACAAACTCATTTCACTATTAATAGCATTGAGAACAATGATCTGTAAGCTTTTGAAAGATTATTGTAGTTTATTTTTAATTCTGAATTTCTCCTGTTTTCCCCTCCTTTACTTATTGAAAAAGCAATCACAAATCACACAAATTCATTATTAAATATATAGTTACATATAATAATAATTATGTAACATAGAAATATGCAATACATAAAATATATTTTACGTGTTATAAAATAATTTGATATAACATACAAAAATCTCTAATAGCCAAGACAAAAAAGAAAGCAAATGAAATTTGTTATATCCTGAAATCTGAGTCCATCAGCTCTCTATCTGGATATGGGTATCATGTTTCACAATGAGTCCTTTGAAATTGTGAGTGATCATTATGTGGATGTTGAGTTTCTAAATCTGTCAATCTAATTGTTTGCAATATCATTTTAGGGGCAGAGCCAAGATGGCAGAGTAGAAAGACTCACATATGCTAGCTCCGAACCCACAACCCATGGATTTCCTATAAAAAGAACTCCCGACAAATTCTGGAACAGTGGAAGCCGCGCAGCAACACAGTGAAGGAGATTTCCGTTCCAGAGAGCCCAAAAAACCGATCCCAAAAGTCCATCACACACTAGACATGAGCGGAGCCCTGCCCTGCCCTGGCCACACAACACTGAGAGGAGTGAGCAGATCCGAGCAGGGTCCAGGGACGGAATCTCCAGCGGCCGCGAAAGGTCCCCTCCCCCCAGAGACTCACAGGTCAGTGAGAGAGATGGGCTGAGAGGGGAGCAAGGTGTCTCCGGAACTCAGACCCCCTCAGGAGTCAGTGGCAGAGGCAGTGGCAGCAGCAGAGGCAGCGGGTAGCCAGAGGCTCCCAGAGCAGGCAGGAGCTCAGCAGCAGCTCCATTACTGAAGGTCTCTGCATAAACCCCCTGAGGGAACTGAGGCTGGGAGGTGACCCTGACCCCACCTGAGAAACTGATTTAATCTTACCCTGAATAGCAGCCAGGCCTGCCACCAAAAGCCCTGAGGCTGGGGAGCAGCATTTGAATCTCAGACCCCAAGCACTAGATGGGTGGATCTAGGCCAGGGGTGGAGAGGATTCTCAGAAGTCAAGCAACTGGCTGGGAAAATGCCCAGAAAAGGGAAAAAAAAACTAAGACCATAGAAGGTTATTTTCTTAAAC
>CM053772.1:103417636-103442331 GCA_028658325.1 Potorous gilbertii | reverse complement strand
CACAAATGGGGAGAAAATTTTGGAACCCAAAATCTTGTGAAAATGAATGTAAAAAGTTAAATAAATTTATTTAAAATAAATAAATAAATAAATAAAAATTATTTTGACCAAAAAAAAAAAATGACTTCAAATAAATTTTGGAGTTGCAGATTCCTCAGAATTACAGAATGAAGAAAATTTTGAGCCCAAGAAAGTCTGGAAGTCTGGAAGATTTGTAGGAAGTGTCTATCATACCATGCTGGTTGCAGAGCACAGTCCAGAGTGAGCCACGAGTGCACAGAAGTAACTGGAGGAGGCCTTGGGAAAACTGAATCGCTTGCACCTTTGGTGGTTTCCAGACTTCATGACCCCAAAATTCTGAGGATAAATTGAAATATCAGTGGAAAAAGCCTGTGGGACCAGTGCAGCAGAGTGGAGGGGTTTGGCCCCATCCTCAGGGTGGCAGAGGGGGGAGTTGGTGGAGGAACCTGTGGTAACCATAGCAGGGGAAGTAGCAACCATTGTTTTTAGAGCTCCAGGTCCAAAGACTGTGGGGGGATTGAGCAGCTGACAGAATACCCCTCCACTTCCACTGGAAGCAGAGAAATACCTTGACAAAGAGCTAAAATGTCAAGTAAATGACTGGGGCAATGTGCAAAAACCTGAAAAAAGAATCAGACTATAGAATTTTACTATGGTAACAAGGAAGAACAAAGTATGCAAACAGAAGAAAACAAAATCAAAGCTCCTCCATCCAAAGCTTCCAAGAAAAATATGAATTGATCTGAAGCCATGGAAGAGTTCAAAAAGGATTTTGAAAAATGAGGTAAGAGAAGTAGATCAAAAAAATGGAGAATAGAAATGAAAGTGACAGAAGCAAATCATGAAAAATGAGTAAACTGCTTGCTAAAGGACACCCCAAAATGCTGTAGAAAATAATACTTTAAAAAATAGATGAACCCAAATGGCAAAAGTGATCCAAAGAGCCAAGAGGGAGAAGAATGCCCTAAAAACCAGAATTCATTAGATGGAAAAGGAGATCCAAAAACCCACTGAAGAAAATAATTCCTTACAGATTAGAATGGAGCAGAGGGAAGCTAATAACTTTATGAAAAATCAAGAAATTAAAAAATTAAATTAAAGGAATGAAAAGAGAACAGACAATATGAAATATCTCATTGGATAAACAACTGACCTGGAAAAGAGATCCAGAAGAGACAATTCAAAAATTATGTGTCTACTTGAAAGTCATGATCAAAAAAGAGCCTAGTTATCATCTTTCATGAAATTATCCAGGAAAACTCCCCTCTTAGTCTAGAACAAGAAGGAAAATAAATATTGAAAGAATCCACCATTTGCCTCCTGAAAGTGACCCAAAAGCAAAACTCCTAGGAATATTGTAGTCAAATTTCAGAGTTCCCAGGAGAAAATATTGCAACAGCCAGAAAGAAAAAATTAGAGTATTGTGGAAATACAGTCAAGATAACCCAAGATCCAACAGTTTATACATTGAGGGATCAAAGGGCTTGGAATATAGTATTCCAGAAGTCAACACTAAGCATAATACTTTAGGGGAAAAATGGTCATTCAGTCAAATATGAGATTTTCAAATACTCTTGATGAAAAGGAAAGAGCTGAATGGAAATTTTGTCTTTCCGACACAAGAGCAGTATGAAAATGTAAACAGGAAAGAGATATCATAAGGGACTTTCTGAAGTTGAACTCTCTACATTCCTACTTGGAAAGATAATATTTGTAACTCTTGAAAGTTTCTCAGTATTTGGGTAGTTGGAGCGATTGTACGTACATATGCATACATACAGACACAGATACATGCATATATATATATATATATATATATATATATATATGCATATATATATACTTATGTATATGTGTGTGTATATATACATGTATGTGTGTGTGTGTTTGTGTGTGTGTGTGTGTATGTGTATGGAGATAGAGACAGAGTAAGAGACAGAGGGCACAGGATGAGTTGAACAGGAATGGATGATATCTAAAAATAACATTAAAGCATGAGGGAAGAATATATTGGGAGGAGAAAGGGATAAATAGAATGGGGAAACCTCTCATAAAAGAGACAAGAAAAAGCTTTTTCATTGGGGGGGGGAAAGTGGGGAAGTGAGAGGCATAAAGTGAAACTTACACTCATCACATTTGACTCAAGGAGGAATAACATGCACACTTAATTTTTTATGAAAAGAGATTTTACACTACAGGAAAGTAGAGGAGAAGGCAGCAAGTAAGGTGTGGGAGGATGATACAAGGGAAGGCACATGGGAGGATTTTTTCACTAAGTTTGGGTGCCTTTTAGGATTCACAAACTGAATTAGCATATCTGCAGTAGTTTATTTTATTATTTTTTTCATAAATTTGTCTCCTAGTTTTATTCATTAGTTTAATAGGTTTTAGGGTTAGGGTTAAGGTTAAATTTTATTAATCTCTTCTTTTATTTCTAGGATTATCATTTTGGCATTTAACTGAGGATTTTAAATTTGTTATTTTTATTTTCATTTCTAATTCATTGCTCTGTTCTTTCTCTCATTGATGTATACATTTGAAAGTATGAAATTTTCCCCAAATGCCACTTTGTCTTCATCCCAATAATTTTGAAATGTTGCCTCATTGTTTCTTTTTTCCTCAATTTAGTATTTTATTTGTTTTCAGTTTTCAACAATCATTTATATAAGTTCAAAATTTTCTCCTCCTCACTCAAGTCTCCCTCCCCCAAATGGCATGCAATCTCGTGTCGGTTCCACATATAGATTCTTATTAAACACATTTTCACATTAGTCATGTTACATAGAAGAATCAAAATGGGGGAAATCATGGGAAAAACAAAACCAAAACAAACCATAACAGAGGAAAAAATAATCTGCTTCATTCTGTGTTCTGACTCCACAATTCTTTCTCTGGAGATAGATGACATTTTGCATCATGAGCCCTTTGTGAATATCTATAAAAGCAAACACACTGACATACACAGGAGGGTCTGCTATCCCATGTTGTTGATCTCCTTTCCTAAAAGGAAAGGCAATTTTTGACCAGTGAACAATCACTTTAATTGAGCACATGTATCATTCACTTAGTTCTGCATAAAAAGTCAGCACCCTGAACTTCAGAGAAAATACAGAGAAATCAAAATCAACAGACAGGGCTTCCAACTGCTTTACACTAAGCAATACATATATCACAGATGAGCAGACCTATAATTATCTGACCATACATAGATAATTATCAGAGAGAGAAACACCAATATTTGGGAATTAAAAGTCAGGGGTTCTTTAGCAGATGCCCAAAATCTGTTCTGGCCAAAGAAACACTTCCAGTGAGTAAGCTCCAAAGTAAAACCTCACCTCAGAGTTTTTCTACAGAGCTAGGGGGCATCACAATCTTTGAGAACCACTGTCTCATTAACAAAAGGTGTGGGCATTCCTACACATCTCCCCTAATCAAATTCCCCTAAATGGACTTACCCATTAAGGGGTTGGGAAGATGAGATTAAACTCATTGGTATTATAATGTTTAGGTGCTTGCATTGCTATGAAGGGTCACGTATATCAAAAACAGTCTGCATATACTGTGGTTAGTATAGTGTACAATGTTCTACTGGTTCTACTTATGTCACCCAGTATCAATACAAATAAGTCTTTCCAGGTTTTTCTGAAGTTGACATGTTTGCCATTTCTTATAGCACAATAGTATTCCATTGCATTTATGTACCACAATTTGTTCAGCCATTCCCCAACTGATGGGCATCCACTAGATTTCCAGTTTTTGGCTACCACACACACACAAAAAGTTGCTATAAATATGTTTGTGCATGGGAGTCCTTTTATCATTTTCATTATCTCTTGGGGATGCAGCATTAGAAGTGGTATTCCTGGGTCAAAATTATGCACAGTTTTATAGCCCTTCATGTACAGTGTTCCAGATCACTCCAGAAAGGTTGAATCACCTCACAACACCAACAATCAATTAGTGTTGCTCTCTCTTACATCTTCTCCAACACTCGTTATTTTCCTGTCTTGTCATGTTATCAAATCTGACAGGTGTGATGTTTTACCTCAGTGTTGTTTTGTTTTGCATCTCTCTAATCAATAGTGATTTAGAGCGTTTTTGTCATATGACTATAGACACCTCTAATTTCTTTCTCTGAAAAGTGCATGTTCATTTTCTTTAACTATTTATCACTTGGGGAATGACTTGTATTCTTGTAAATTTGACTCAGTTCTCTACATATTTTAGAAATGAGGTTTTTGTCACAGATACTGGCTGTAAAAATTCTTTGTGAGTGTATTCGTGTGGTCTCTGGTTTTGTTTTGGCAAGTAGACTCTAAGTATTTCATACTGATTACAGTAACTTTAAATGTGATTTCTCTTTCTATCTCTTCCTCTTGAACTTTGCTAGTAACATATAGAAATGTAAATGATTTATGTGAGTCTATTTTGTATCCTGCAATTTTGCTAAAATTGCTTATTGTTTCAAGTAGTTTTTCACTTATTTCTCTGAGATTCACTAAGTATATCATCATATCATCTGCAAAGAGTGAAAACTTAGCTTCTTCTCTCCCTATTCTAATTCATTCTTTTTGTTTTTCTTTTGTTATTGCTAAAGCTAAGATTTCTAGTACCATTATTAAATAATAGTGGTGATAATGGCCTTCCTTTTCTCACCCCTGATCTTATTGGAAATGCCTCTACCTTACCCCATTGTATATAATGCTTGCTGATGATTTTAAGTAGATAATACTTATTATTTTAAGAAAAACTCTTTATTTCTATGCTCCCCAGTGTTTTCAATAAGAATAGGTGTCATACTTTGTCAATTTTTTCTGCATCTATTGAGGTAATCATATGGTTTCTGTTAATTTTGCTGTTTATATGATGATAGTTATGATGCTGATAGTTTTTCTAATATTTAGCAGCTCTGCATTCCTGGTAGATATTCTACCTGGTCAAAATGTGTTATTCTCATGATAGATTGCTTTAATTATTTTTGCTAATATCTTATTTAAAAATTTTGCATCTATATGCATTAAGGAAGTTGTTCCATAATTTTCTTCCTCTATTTTGGCTTTTTCTGGTTTAGGTACCATATTTATAACATGAAAAGAATTTGGTAGGACTCATTTGCTAATTTTCCCACATAGTCTGTGTAGTGTTGCAATTAATGGTTCTTTAAATAACTGATAGAATTCACTTGTAAATCAATTTAGCCATGAAGATTTTTTCCTAGGGATTTCATTGATGACTTTTTCTGTTTCCTTTTTTCTTGAGATGTAGTTATTTAAGTATTTTATTTCCACTTCTGTTTATCTGGGCAATTAATATTTTTGTAAATACTGATCCATTTCACTAAGATTGTCAAAATTATGGGTATATGGTTGGGAAAAATAGTTTCTAATTAGTGTTTAATTTCTTCTTCCTTTGAGGTGAGTCCATCCTTTTCATTTGTGATACCGGTGATTTAGCTTTCTTCTTGCTTTTGTTTAATCAAAGTGACCAAAGATTTATCAATTTAATTTTTTTCTCATAAGAGCAACTCTCTGTTTTATTTATTAATTCTAGATAGGGGCCTGGCTTTGTGTGTCGTGGCCTCTGGTTCTTTCAGCAGAAGCAACGTAATGCTGAAGTTTACATAGTGCTGAGGTGGCTCGTATGTTCCAAGATTGAGGCCAGGTGAAGTCTAAGTTTCTCTTGCATTAGTTACACCGAAACTAGCAGCATGGGGTGTGGGGAATGATTGCCTAGTCACTTCAGGTCTCCTCCTCCCCTAGGGCTGCACTACAGGATAGGGATGCTCGCTTCTTGGCCCCCATCTTGCCTGGTGTCTGGTAATTCCTTCTTTGTGCTAAGGCACGCCTGGGGTCCTAAGGTTGGCACTTACCAGCTCCAACCATTTGGGGCTCAGGATCTCCTCTGGTCCACTGAGTCAGGCTTGCTCCATCTAGCTCGGTCTCCCCAATCTCCCAAGCTAAAAGACTGCTCTACCCTTCTGCTAGATCCACTATTCCAGCATTTTACCTGGGGCAAAATTTTCTGTTTTTCAAGGTCAACAATAGAGGTTAAGAGCATTTGCAGTTTACTCCACCGTCTTGGCTCCTGGGTATTCAAATAGGTGAGTTTCACACATTCAGTCTGTGGAGTGATAGCCCGAAGAGAAGTCACTGTTACTTTCACAGGCCCTAGACTTCTCTCTCACCCAGCTCCACTCAATTCCTATTCTGTGCTGAGAGATTTGGAAACCAACACTACAGCTGGTGATTCACCCTACCTTGGACCATTCCTGCGCTGCTGGTGGATCCCATGAACTCTTCATTCCTCCAGCCTGGTTTAGCAGATCCTTCCTGCAACCTTTTGCACTGTTCTGGTCTGGAACTCTGCCATACTCAGTGTCCTAGTGGATTGTGTTACTCTAAAATTTGTTCAGATTTACTTTTTAGAGATGTCTGGAGAAACTTAGGGAAGAGTTCACATGAATCCATGCTTTAACTTTGCAATCTTGGCCTCATTGTCTCTTTAATAAAGTTATTGTTTATTTTGTTCTTAGACCCACTCATTTTTTAGGATTAGATTTTTGGCTTCCAATTAATTATTAATCTAAGGTCTTTATGGAATGAGATTTTACTATATGTGATCTAAAATGTATATATTTGATACTTTTTGCCTTTCTGAATTTGGTCATCACATTTCAGGCCCTAAAATATGGTCAATTTTTGTGAAGGTTATATATACATCTGAGAAAAAGACATACTTCTTTCCATCTCCATACAGTTTTCTCCAAAAGCTTTTATTTTCTAGCTATTCTAAGATATTTTTATCTCTTTAACTTGTTTCTTATTTAAAATAAAATAAATAAAATATGGTTTGATTTATCTAGCTCTGAGAGGGAGAAGTTGATATCCCTCTTAGTATAATTTTATTGTTTTCTCTTGTAGTTCATTTAACTTTTCCTTTATAAATTTGGATACCATGGACTTGGTGTATATTTATTAAGAATTTATATTACTTCACTGTGTGTGGAACATTTTTAGCAAAATGAAGTTTACCTTTTAATTAGGTGTATTTTTGCTTTGTCTGAGATCAGAAATGGAACTTTTTTTTTTTTTACTTCAGCTAAAGAGTAATTAATTCTGCTCAAGTTTTTAATACATAAATTTCTGTTTTAAGTGTGTCATTCTGGTTTTTAATGTATTTTTCTGCTTGTTTCATGGGTAAATTTATCCTATTCACATCGACAATTATCAATACTAATTGTGTATTTCTCTACATCCTAATTTTTCTATTTTTTGTTATCTTTTTTCTTTTTAGCCTACCTCTCCCCAGAGTTCTATTTTGCTTCTGACTATTGTCTCAATAAGCCTTCTTTAGCTACCTTCAACTTTTCTCTTATTCCCTCCCCCAATTTCCTGTTGGATAAGATAAATTTTTGTACTCAATTAAATGTCTATATTTGTGGCAGGGTAAACCTTCCAGTGTGTGTCAGTTTGGGTAGAATAGCAATTTCAATACCATTCACAGTCAAAAGAATGATTATCTCAATCTTTATTTTATGCTTGATCAATACCTTCTAATGGTGTAGCTCTGTTGCATACATACATTTCATTAATTCTCAAAGCATTAAACAGTGAATCTCTGTGTTCAACTTTGGCTCAACCAAAATCTTTCCACATTTCTGGATTGTTTGATTCACATGACAAACATATATGTTATTTAATCTTCTAAAGAAATTCTTGATAACATCATTTGTTATTTCATATGTCAAGTTTCTTTCTCCCCTCACCCCCCCAAATAAAAAGCTGTGTAGGTTGTTGACTTGATAAGATGGCCAATATTAGGTTTCCTAGCAGCCTGTGGAGCAATGAACAGGAAGATATGATCAAGTGGAGATAACCTGTGTCTACCTTGTCATTACTATGCCAAGTGGGGGAACCTCTTCTTCCAGATCATCAGTGTCATCAGCCCAGCTGACTATTTTGAGCACAGAGCTGCTCTTTCTACCTCTAGTATCACAATTCTCAGCAAAAAAAATATGTTAAGCTAAAGGGGGTGTTTCTCTGTTAGTCATTGATGGCAAGATTCTTGCTAGAGTCCTCCTTAATAGGCTCATCCTTCACCTGGAAGATGGTCATATACCTAAGACCCAGTGGGGCTTCAAAAAGGACCAAGGAACAGTCAATGTGGTGTTTGCTGCCAAACAACACCAGGATTTTTACCAGTAGCAGAACAGACATATGTGCACAATGATCTGACCAAAATCTTTCACAATGTAAACCATGAGGCCTTTTGGAAATTTATGTCAAAATTTGGTTGCCCAGAGAAGTTCATCAGTTTTGTACATCAATTTCATGATTGCATGCTTGCCCACGTTCTGGATAGAGAACAATGCTCTTGTGCCTTCCCAGTTACCAATGCAGTGAAACAGAACTATGTGCTTGCTCCTACACTTTTTAGCATGATGTTTTCACCATGTTGCCAAATCTTTCCAATGAGGATGAACACAGTATCAGTCAGCTACCACATTGATGGTCACACCAAAGTGGTGTGTTGGTAAATGATTTTCTGTTTTTAGATGATTGTCCACTCAATGCAGCTTCTGAAACTGACATGCAAGAAAGTATAGATCAATTCTCTGCTGCCTGTACTAATTTTGGCTTAATAATTAACACCAAGAAAACACAGGTGGTTTGGGAGAGAAGAGGTATTGGACCAACTATCAGACTGAAGGCCTACATAGCCATTGTGCTGACCTCAGTGTTGTATGTCTGTGAAACGCAGAGTGTCTACCAGCACCATGCCAGGAAACTGACTCACTTCCATTTAAATTGTGTTAGGAAGATTCTAAAGATCACCTGGCAGGATAAGATCACCTGGCAGGATAATGTACTGGACACTCAGGTCTTTGCTCAAACTAAACTGCCAAGCATTCAAACTATGCTTCAGAAGGTGTAACTCCAATGGGCTCATCATGTTGCTAGAGTGCAAATGTGTACTTGTCAAGAAGACTATGTTATGAAGAACTCACATGGGGCAGGCAATCACATGATGGTCAGAAGAAGTGATAGAAGGACACTCTCAAGGTCCCTCTCAAGAACTTTGGATTTGATTATGTGACATGGGATACACTGGCACAAAACAGCTCAGCATGGCATGGCCACATCAGAAAGGATATTGTGCTCTTTGAGCAAAGCAGAATTGTAACTGCACAAAGGAAATGAAGGATGCACAAATTTGGAATATCCATCCCAAATGTTCATGTGGAATATCTGTGCCCAATCTGTGATAGAGCATTGCAAGCTCATATTCGTCTGATCAGTCACAGTTGGACACGTTGAAACTTGACTTTATCATGGTGATGTCATTTTGATCCTTTTTGATAATGAAGGACAACAACCAACCAACCAAGACCAGTCTGGTGCTGAGTACCTTCTCCCATCTCCTTTTCAGCTTGCTTCTCTGTATTGTCTTTCTCTTTGAGAATATAAACTCCTTTAAGACAGGGACTATCTTTCCCTGGTTGATGTTTCCAAAGCTCAGCACAGTGCTAAATGTGAAGGTATGTAACAAATGCTTATGAGCTGAATGAAAGAAATGAGAAGTGAAGAATGACTCCCCTCTCCAAATATGTATATGTAGAGGCTTTTTAAGATAATCTTTTCTGATTTTTGTTCTGAACATCCCTATAGCAATCCTTACGCAATACCATCTTTAGCACTGGTATTTTGGTATGGTATTTAGGGATAAGCTTATAATATTTTTATTGGTATGTTTGTTACATATTTTTCCTTGATAATTATTCCTGTCTACTTTTTTCCAATTTTTTTTAGTTGCATGCCTAATTTGCTGATTTTCTCTTTCTCTCTTTTGTTGATGTAAGCATTTAGAAATATGATTCCCCTAAGTACTGCTTTTGGCTGCATCCCATAAATTGATCTATATTGTCTTATTATTGTAATTTTTAATGAAATTATTGATTTTTCATATAATTTGTTCTCTGATCTGCTCATTCTCTAGGATTAGATTATTTAGTTTCAAATTATTTCTTATTCTGTTTCCAAGTTATTTCCATTAAATTTCCATTTATTCAAAAAAATTTCTATTGCACTATAGTTTGAAAAGGGTTCATTTCACCTTTCTACCTTTTTGCATTTGCCTGTGAGGTTTTTCTGCGCACAGTCAATTTTTGTAAAGGAACCATATGCAAGTGAGAAAAATGTTTAATCCTTTCCATTGTCAGTCAGTTTTTTTCCCTAGATGTCTGTCATCTCTTTACGGGATACAAGTGTCAGGCAACACTAGTAACTCTGATGTGAGATCTTTACAGGGCTACTTTCCACCTCCAAAAGGCATGCACAGCAGTCACATACCAGTAAATCATTTTGGCAGAGGTGCTAAATGAGGTTGAGGGTAAATAAAAAGCCTCAAACTCATAAATGAATTAAGAAGTGTCTACCCCAAGCATATAAAGACTTTCCCTGATGGAATGGGTAGGTGTAAACAATTTGTGCCAGTGGGTCATGAAAGTGATGGAAACAGGGTCTGTGGAGCACTTAGAGCTTGATTAGACATTGTGATGTCATTGGCCCACTTTGAGAATGAAGCCAATTCTCTAATGTATGTTTTCACTAGACATTGAAGATATTAAGTTCATCCACTATATCGCAAGCTATTAACAGTTATCTCTATTTCTGCCCTGCCATTGGACTTCAATGACTCTGGAAGACAAAGTAAGCCTGACAACTCTGCATAGCTCTGCTTCACTTAAATCCAACTGATATGCATTTTCTTTTGTCATTTTTGCCAATATAATGGTGCGATTCCTCTCCTCTTACCGCTATGTAGGCCCTGTAGACAAACCATGAATCTTCCACTTCCTTGCATTGCAGTTTGGAGTGAGAAAAAGTAATCAAATCATTTCCCTTACTACAGTAAATTTCATGATAAGAGAAATGAACCTGTCAGTTTTCAAGTTATCTTTTCTTAGTCAAAGAATCTCCTTCCCCTTTATTCAAATCAGCATGGCCGTATCTTCTCTCTAATCATTTCTCCTGTTCACACACATAGTTGTAGTCATTAAATTGTATATGATTGGGCAGAAGTGTGTGGTGTGGGAGGAGTTGGGCTCAGATTGAGTCACTGAAACTTGAAAGAAGTCTGTGAGGTTGCTTATATCAGATCAACCTAGCACATACTGTGGGACTGACCCTAGTACGGTGAACAGGAGATTAAGGTCTTTAATTTCTGCAATACATTCCTGGTGCACAGCTTTTATCTTTTGTTGTGAAATCAGTTTATTTCTCTCCTTGGTGAACATCTCTTTATTGTAAAATTATTTTTAATGTTGGAGAAGTACATGATAAAATCTTAATCCATTATTTGACTAATCGCATTACTCCCATGCCAAATCTTACTGATGTTATTATTTTCACTTGCCTTTAGGACTTTGATAAAAGCTCTTTATATCACACAATTTAAATCGCTGATGTTTTCATCTATGTGGCATCCCATCTTCCTTCACTCTATTGTCTATTTCTCAATGTTCCCTCACATATCTGACAATACTACTTCCATGTGACTTACACATTTAGCCTTTTGGGAGATCAAAGTTGTTGGAAGCAATTTTCTAACTTTTTCATTGATTTTTGTCACACTAAACTTCCTGGAAGCTCCTGTTCCTGGGTCAGAATATCTATACTTCTTATTAACCCTCTGAATCAGGAGAATTAATGTAATGGTAGAAAGTAGAGTAAACCAGAACCAGAAATAAATCAAACAAGTAGCCTTCTTGAATCAAAGGGCATGTATGTGCAATGAGTCTTCTTATTTCTCCAGTTAAGAAATAAGGAAAATATAAAAAGCTTCATGGATGAGGCACAACATTTCCTACTGTGAAACTTACACAAGAATTTCTGATGTGAAAATTAGTAAATATACTCTTTTAAAATATGTATGTGTCTGATAAGAAATTTAATGCATAGTGTATTCCTAAATTAATGAGGAAATAAAATGTGTGTTATCCAAAATTTTAGTACTAGAGTGGGGAAAATCGTCTTAGGAAACATTCAAAAAGATAAACAGTATGTGAAATGTTCTCTCAACTTTTCCCATTTATCAAATACTGTAGCAACAAATGGAATGTGGTTAAGATATTTCAAATATCTGAATTTAATATCAAATATCTTTATTTAATGGAACATTCAATTTGTTATCCTGAAAAGGCTACTATCCCAAATTCTTAACAAAAATAAATTTTGATAAGTAATGGTACATTGCCTTTCCTTAAAAAAAAACAAAAAACAAAAACCACCTTAACATTTTCAGTGTTTGAAGACAGATTAACACCTTCTACAGATTTCCTTTCTGAAGCACCTAAGGACACTTTTCTCATGAAAAACAGATGTAATTTTAAATTTTTACTAGTGTAGGTTTAGACAATAATGAAGTCAACGTTTATCAGTCAGAGATAGCATGGGCTACAAGATTTGATATGTTTAAATAGATTAAAATCTATTTACTTACTGAAAATGGGTTTGACTGTCTGACACAAAACCTAGAATTCAGAAACAGCACATCTAATCAGAAACTTTTCTTGGCCACAAAGCTCACATATTCCCCTCTCATTTTCCTCACTATCATCCCCAGTCTCCCTCTTTGATTTTCAGACTCTCTTTATCTACCAACACGTTTCCTGCTGCCCACATATATGTGAAAGTTTCCTAAGTCCTTCAAAATAACCTTCATTGATCCAAACACCCCAGAGAGTTATGTTTCTATATCTCTGCTCCCTTCTAGTCTAAATTATTTGAAAAATCCATGTATAGTGTGAGCCTCCATTTCCTGTCCTGTTTACAATCATGTGCAATTTGGATTCTGTTCACCTCATCCAATTGAAACTTCCCTTTCCAAACTTGCTAGCGATTTCTTCATTGTCCATTAATTCATCACTTTTGACCTCTTTGTAACCTGTGACGCTATAAATCACAATCATATAGGTACTATCTCCTCTCTAGGTTTTCATGAAACCATTCTCCCATTGCTCTTTTCCAAGCTGTATGACAATTCTTCTCAATCTCTTGGCTGGATCTTCACACAATTTCTTCTCACTAATCACAGGTGTCCCTCAAGACTGTGCTCTGTACCTTTTCCTCTATTTCCTCAATATTTTCTTGTTTGGTGATCTCATCAACTTCCATGCATTTAACTATTATTTTATGCAGATAATTCATATTCATCTAACCTCTCTCATAAACATTAGTGCCTCATCAACAACTGACTTTTCATTTTAATTTCAAATTATATTTCTATAACATATCTTAAACTTAACTTGTCTAAAATTGAATTCATTTTCTTTCCATATAACTCTCCTTGTATCCCAAATTTCTTATTACTCTCAAAGACAACATTCAAGGGGCTCAAAAAAGGTAACTCAGTATGTTCTTCAACTCTTCAGTAGCATTCATGATATCTATATCTAGATATATAGCTATATCTATATAGCTATATCTATATAAAGGAAATCTTTTGTCATTTCTACTTTCATAACATCTCTCAGATATCTTTTCTCCATTCACACAGCTCCCTTTCTGTTAGAGGCTCTTATTACCTCTTACTTAAAATATTGCAATGATGTTCTAAGTGGTCTCCCTTCTTCATATCTCTCTACTCTAATCCATTCCCCACTCTTGCAAAGTGATATTCTTAAAGCACAACTGTGACCTTGTGATTCTCCCTATTCAGTAGTGGTGAATTAGTAGGTG
This sequence comes from Potorous gilbertii, assembly GCA_028658325.1. NCBI lineage: Eukaryota > Metazoa > Chordata > Mammalia > Diprotodontia > Potoroidae > Potorous > Potorous gilbertii. The sequence continues at coordinate 103,428,571 of CM053772.1, read as the reverse complement.
GTTCCCCATTAACTTCAAGATTAAATATGAAAATCTTCTAATTGGTATTTAAAATTCTTAACAACTTGATCCCTTCCCACTTTTAACCATTATTCTAACACTTCAATGCATTCCATGCCTCTGTGATCCAGGAAACATATACATTAAGTATCTCATTTATAAAACTCCCAACTTCCTTTGTAGTGACTATCCTCAGCATCTAAATTGTTCCTTCACTTCAGCCTGGCTCCATCAATCCTTGACCATTGCACTCTGTGGGCTAGGAACTTGTTTTGCATATTTTCAACATATTATTCTTAGCAAAATTCTGAAAATCAAATACATTGGCTTCCTAACTCTGGAAAAAGATAGTAATAAGTTATATATTAGTGACAACTTGACAGTTCACATAGTAAAAACAGGAATAGAAGTCAGGTATCACAAAGCCTGAATGGTTATGAAATTAGTATTAAAAAAATATTTCAAAAATTTGTAATCCTCACGGGATACATTCATGCCACTGCAAAGATACTTAAAGTGTACTACCAAAAAAGTTGTTATCTTTGTTTGGCATCAAGTATTTTGGAAATACAACTTACTATTTTCAAGAACTACAGCCTGAGTTCTTAAACCCCACATAGATGAACATGTTAGGAAAACAGATACAAAAATAAAGGAGCATGAAATGGAAAGGTCAAGAAACCCTTTAACAGTATATTGGGGATTTAGGGGCACAACCAAGATGGTGGAGAAACAGCATGGACTTTGTAGAGTGCTCCCCACAATTCCAGCCAAATATCTGTAAAAATGGCTCTAAACAAATTTTGGTGCTTCAAAACCCAAAGAATTACAGAGTGAAGCAAATCTTCAGCTCAAGACAGCCTGCAAGGTCACTGTGAAGTGTCTATTTTGCCATGTTGGGAGCAGAGGGCTGCCCAGTGTGGACCATGTCAGCACAGACAGAACCTGAGCAGGCCTTGAGGTTAATGGATCTTTCATACTTGTCCTGGTTTCCAGACTTCAGAACCCCAAAACTAAGGCAAATTGGAATGTCAGTGGAATGTGGGACCAGTGGGAGAGAAAACAGTTGTTTGGCCCCAGCCCCAGGACAACAGAGCGTGGAGGGGGTGGAGGAACTCACAACAGCCACATCAGCAGCAAGGGAAGCTATAGCCACTGTTTCTGGAAATATAAACCACAGATTGTGGTGGAGGGGAATCAAGAAGCTGATAGTACACCCTACCACCCTCACTGCAACCAAAGAACTACCATGACAAAAAGCTCAAAAGTTAAGTAAATGACTGGGGAAATGAGTAAAAATCAGAAATAGAATGAAACTGTAGGATTTACTTTGGTGACAAAGAAGACCAAAATATGTAAACATGAGAAAACAAAGTCAAAACTCCTCCACCCAAAATCTTCAAAAAAATGTAAATTGGTTTCAGGCCATGTAAGAGCTCAAAAAGGATTTTGAAAATCAAGCAGGAGAAGTAGAGCAAAAATTTGGAAGAGAAATGAAAGTGATGCAATAAAATCATGAATAATGAGTCAACTCCTTGCTAAAGGAGATCCAAAAAAAAGATGAAGAAGATAACAGTTTAAAAAGTAGACTAACTCAAATGACAAAAGAGATGCAAAAAGCCAATTAGAAGAATGCCTTATAAAGTGAAACTGGCCAAATGGAAAATGAGGCGCCAAAGCTCACTGAAGTACATAATTTCTTAATGATTATAATGGAGTAGATGGAAGCTAATAACTTTATTTAAATATCTATAAATTATAAAACAAAAGCAAACGAATAACAAAAGGAGATAATGTGAAATATATCATTGGAAAAACAATTGATCTGGAAGATAATTTCAGGAGAGACAATTTAAAAATTATAACACTCTCATGATCAAAAAAAGTGCTGATATCATTTTTTAAAAGAAATTATCAAGGAAAATTGCCCTGGTATTCTAGAACCAGAACATAAAATAAATATCGAAAGAATTCACCAATCACCTCCTGAAAGAGATCCCAAAAGAAAAAATACAAGGAATATTGTAGCTAAATTCCAGAGCTCCCAGATCAAGGAGAAAATAATGCAAGCAACCAGAAAGAAACAATTTTAGTGCTGTGGAAACATAATTAGAATAACACAAGATCTAGAAATTTCTACATTAAGGGATCACAGGGCTTGGTATATGATATTCCACAGGTCAAAGGAGCTATCATTAAAAGCAAGAACCTACCTAGCAAAATTTCAGGGGGAAAATTATCATTCATTGAAACAGAAGACTTTCAAGAATTCTTGATGAGAAAACACAGCTGAATAGAAAAATTTGACATTCAAGAATCAAGAGAAGTATGAACATGTAAACAGGAAAGAGAAATCATAAGGTATTTAGTAAAGTTGCACTGTTTACGTTCCTACATGAAAGATAATGTTTGTAATGCCTGAGACTTTTCTCAATATTTGGTAAGTTGGAGGGATTATATACATATAGGCAGAGGGCACAGAGTGAGATGACTAAGAAGGGATGACATTAAAAAATAAATTAAGGGGTGAGAGATGAATATATTGGAAGTAGAAAGGGAGAAATAGAATGGGTCAAATTATCTCTCACATACAGGAGGCAAGGAAAGGGCAGAGCCAAGATGGCAGAGTGAGAGCAAAAACTCATCTAAGCTCTTGGACAAACTCCTTCAGACACCTCTGAAAGGCGAATCTGACCAAATTTTGGAGGTGTGGAATCCAGTGGGAGACAGACTGGGACGGGTTCAGAGTCCAGGTTAGACTGCGAGTTCCACAGGAAGGATCTAGACCTCAGAGCAAAATGCAGCACATCCAGAGCATCAAAGCAGAAGGGGACTGCAAAACTCAAGCAGGCAGAACTGGCAGAACAGCACCCAAGGGCCAGAGACAAACCTAGCCAGAGCCTTTGAGTGCCAGATATCAGCGCAGCAGCTCCTGAGACTTTCAGCCCAAAGAGTAAACATCTGTAAGTCACCTACTTGAACATCCGGGAGCCAGGATGGTGGAGTGATCAATACAGGCTCTGTCCTCCTCCCCCCCCTTGATGACCTTAAAGGACCATAAAATATTTCCCCAGAAAAATCCTTGATCAGCAGAATCAGCAGAAGGGGCCAATAGTCTCCTAACACCTGAGGCTAGGAAAATAGCTAAGGGGGATTCTTTCTATTGGATTAGAGAAAAACCGGAAGGACAGAAGACCCAGGACAGAGAAAACTCGCACTAGAACCCAGGCAAGCCTCAGCGCCAGGAGAGGAGCCCCAGGAGGGGTGGGAAAATGCATTAGCATCTAGGCATGCCTCAGCACTCCAGGGGAAACAGGAAGACAATAAGGAAGCTGGGATCACCATCCTCTGAGCTTGCCTTTGCCTCTATTCAGTTGAGGAGATCTCCTGTGACCAGACCACTCCTCCCCCACACTTAACCAGCTAACCCCAGGGCTGATCAAGGAAACACAAAACAAAAAGCTTTTTTTTACACATCACCTCAGCACGAAGTTCTGTAGCTTCGGACTAAAAGAACTAGAAGACACAACACTCAATCAACATCATGAAGAGGAAAAAGCAGATGCAGGGTGAAAAAGCCATAGAATCTTTCTATGGAGATCAGGACCAAAACACAAACACTAAAGAGGTCAGAGCTGAGACTGTACTTCCATCTGAAATTTCAGAAGGGACTATGAACTGCTCACAAGCACAAGCAGCTCTCCTGGAACACCTGAAAAAGGAAATAGAAGATAAACTGGCCAATGATTTTAAAACTATAGAAAAGAATTCGCTGATGAGAACATTTCTTTGAAAAGGAAAATTGAAAAAATGGAAAAAGAAGTTCAAAAATTAATCAGAAAAAATAACTCCCTAAAAGTAACAGTTGGTCAAATGGAAATTTAAACACAAAACCTAACTGGAAAAATTGGTCAAATGGAAAAGGAAGAACAAAATTTAACTGGAGAAAATAACTCCTTAAAAGGAAAAATTGGACGGATGGAAAAGGAGATGCAAAAGTTAACTGAAGAAAACAACTTGATGAAGATTAGAATTGGGCAAGCAGAAACTAATGACGCAGTGAGACAGCAAGAATCAGTCAAACAAAATCTAAAGAATGAAAATATAGAAGAAAATGTGAAATATCTAATTGGAAAAACAACCGACCTGGAAAATAGAGCCAAGAGAGAAAATTTAAGAATTACTGGCCTCAGAAACCCATGATGAAGAAAAGAGCCTGGACAATATCTTCCAGGAAATCATCAAGGAAAACTGCCCAGAAGTGCTAGATTCAGAGGGCAAAATAGTCATTGAACGAATCCACTGTTCACCTCCCGAAAGGGATCCCAAACACAAAACCCCAAGAAATATCATTGCCAAATTCGAGAGTTATCAAGTGAAGGAGAAAATATTACAGGCAGCCAGAAAGAAAAAATTCAAATATCAAAGGAGCCCCTTTCAGAATTATACAGGAACTTGGAACTTCTACATTAAAAGAACAAAAGAATTGGAACCCAATATTCCATAAGACAAAGGAGTTGGGACTACAACCAAGGATCAATTACCAAGCAAAGTTCAGCAAGGAGAAAGTTATTCAATGAAGTAAGGGATTTCCAGAGCTTCCTGACTGAAACGCCAGAACTCAATAGACAATTTGATCTTCAAATGCAGTCTCAAGAAAATCACAAAAAGGTAAACATGGGGGAAAAAAACCAAAAACAAAAACTTATTACTCAATTAGGGCAAACTATTTACCTCCTTACCAGGGAAGACAATGCCTGTTAATCTTGAAAATTGTGCAGCTGTTATGAAATATAAAAGGGATATACATAGAGGGAAGCAGTATAAAGTAAATGATGTCATGATAAAAAATTATGATTTAAGTAGGAGAAGGGATTGTAACAGGACTTTTGAAAAGGAGGAAGCAGAAAATGGAAAAATACATCACAGGAAGAAGTACAAAAGTATAGGAGAGGAAAAGAGGGGAGGGAGATGAGAGTTGTTTGAGAGGTACTTTCATCTGATTTGTTTAAAGGACGGAACAATAAACTTAAGTATACAATCCTAACTAGCTCTATAAGCAGTAGGAGGGAAAGGGGGAAGAAAGGGGAGGGAGGCTAAAAGGGAAAGAAGAAGCAATAAAAGTAAAGGGGAGTAAAAGGGACGGGGGCTAAAAGAAGGGGGGGAAGCCTGCAGGAGGAGGTGGTGAAAAGTGAATACTATTGAGGAGGGGAAGGGTGACATTTATGCTAAAAGCACAAATGGTGGGAAAGAGGATGGAGGGAAATACATAGATAGTAATCATAACTGTGAATGTGGATGGAATGAATTCTCCCATAAAACAGAGACAGATAGCAGAAAGAATTAAAAGCCATAATTCAACAATATATTGCTTACAAGAAACACATTTGAAATGGGGGAATACACATAGGATAAAGGTCAAAGGGTGGAGAAGACTATATTATATTTCAGCTGATGTAAGAAAGGCAGGAGTAGCATCCTAATCTCAGAAAAAGCAAAAGCAAAAATAGATCTAATCAAAAGTGATAAGGATGGAAACTATATCCTGCTAAAATGCACCATAGACAATGAAGCAATATCATTACTAAACATTCAACTTCCCCAACCTTTCCTCTGAATTAACAACAATCAATAGTTAATAAAATTGTGAGTCCACTCTGTCCTTTGTGTGACCTGAACTTGTATTGCATGAACCCCAGGAACTAGCCCCTCCTAGAATAAATGGTACTGAGAGAATTGGCTATTCTCCCAGAGACTGTTACTTGATAACAACCATGAGATGGATAATTTTGATTGCATTAAACTGAAAAGTTTTTGCACAACCAAACCCAATGCAACCAAAATTTAGAGGGATGTAGTAAATTGGAAAAGAATTTTTACAGCTAGGCTCAGAGATCAAGGCCTCATTTCTAGGATATATAGAGAACTGACTCAAATGTATAACTGTACAAGTCATTCCCCAAGTGGTAAATGATCAAAGCATATGAACAAGCAATTTTTCAGAGGAAGAAATTAAGGATATCTATTATCATGTAAAAAAATGCTCTAAATCACTATTGATTAGAGAGATGCAAATCAAAACAATTCTGACATACCACATCAGACCTATAAGATTGGCAAACATGACAGAGCAAGAAAGTGATTAATACTGGAGAGGAAGTGGGAGAATTGGAACACTAATTAATTGTTGGTGGAGCTGTGAGCTCATCCAACCATTCTGGAGAACAGTTTGCTCAAAGGGCTACAAAAATGTGCATACCCTTTGACCCAGCAATATCGCTACTGTTATCCCCAAGAGATCATAAGAAATGGGAAAGAATCCCACATGTACAAAAATATTTATAGCATCATTCTTTGTAATTGCCAAAAAAGTGGAAGTCAAGGGGATGTCCATCAATTGGGGAATAGCTGAATAAATTATGGTATGTGAACACAATGTAGTAGTATTTTGCCATAAGAAATGATGAACAAGAAGACTTCAGGGAGGCCTGGAAGGACTTGTATGAACTGAGGCTGAGGGAAAGGCACAGAACCAGGAGAAATCTGTGCACAGCAATGAAAAGTGAAAGAGAAAAAGTGAAGCTTCTTCTCATCATATTTGGCTTTAGTAGGCAATAAAATGCATACTCAATTTACTATTAAAATCTACGTTACACTACAGGACAGTAAGGGAGAAGAAGATAAGCAATGTATGGGGGGATGATAGAATGGAGGGAAAAGGAGGAGGTAATTAAAAATAAACATTTCTGAGGAGGAATAGGATGAAAAGAGAGAAAAGAATAAATAGGAGGCAGGAAAGGATGGAGTAAAATATAATCATTACCAACATGACTTTTATGGAAGTCTTTTGCGTAACTACACAAGTATAACACAGCAGTTTGCTTGCCCTCTCAGTGGGGATGAGTGAGGAGGGAAGACGGAAAAGAAGTTGGAACTCAAAGTTTTTAAAACAACTGTCAAAAATTCTTTTTACTACAACTGAGAAATAAGATATACAGGCAATAGGGTATAGAAATCAATCTTGCCCTATAAGAAAATAGAAGAGATGGGTGATAAGGAAAAAGATGGGCATGATAGAAGGGAGGGCAGATTGGAGGGGGTGTAATCAGAATGTATGATGTCTTGGGGTGGAGAAGGGGAAAGATTGGGAGAAAATTTGGAACTCAGAATCTTGTAGAAATGAATGTTGAAAAAAAATATATATATATATATATATTAAACTACTGTATTGGGAATTTTAGAGGGGGTCAGCATATACTTTCTTCTCTACTCTTCTTTCTATATTGATATTTGTGCATTTGTTGAAATTTGTAACAACTTTTTTTTAAGTTTAGTTTTGTTTTGATTTGTCTGAAGAAGGCAAAGAATACCCTAGTGAAGTTTTTTAAATTAATAACTTGTTTTCACAGAAATGAAAACTTCCAAACAATTACAATTAGAAATCTTCAAGAATAGGCTATATGTTCAATGACTTGTGAAAGCCCTTGCAAAAGAGATATTTCATCATATTTGTGTTGAAATGGGCAACTTCCATGGTTTCTTCCTGAGTTAGATATATGATTCTATGATATTATAACTTTTGTAGTCTCTTCTAATTGTTATTTGATAGACTACATAGTTTTTCTTATTCAGTTTCTGCTCTATCTTCATTATAGAGTGTCATTGCAATGTAAACATTACTTGGAGGAATGTTATGGAGCTTAACATTTCTTATTCAAATTTTATGTACACCTCATCCACAAACAGTATTGGATATGTGGATAAAACTTTTATCATGTTGATCAACTATTGAATTACTTTCTCTCTAAATCATTGTATTGCCTAAGCAATCATCAGACCTAGGTAAATACAAGTTGTTAACAAATGCCCTCCTGCAATTTGTATATTAGGATTCTGAGAATATTTAAATATAGAAAGATTATTGGATAATTTCTTATCTACATCCTATGTTTTATTGATAAGGAAATTGATTCCAGAGATTTGAAAGCCCTTCCCAAACTCAAACAACTAGTTAATATTAGAAGAATTAAGTTACATCTCTTATGTTCCAATTAAATGCCCTCTTCACTTCATCTTGTTATCTCAGACAAATCTAGTAAGGGATTAAATATTTGTTCTAGCAATATGATACTTTGTGAAGAATATGAATTACTGAATTATATCCCAAATTATAGTAGTCAACTTTTAAGTATTTTTCTATTTTATCTGGGGATATTAATGTAGATAGAATGAGGCAATGATTAACAGATTTCCTAAATATTTCTTTGAGTGAGAGAACCCTTTTGGCACAGGACTACGGGAAGATATCATAACAGAAGCCTGTTGTCTACATGGTTTCTGCATCCTCACTTTTGTCCAATACTAATTTCATCATACAAGCACTTCACATACCATACTGTGACAGAATATACAGAAAATGAAGTGTATTTTGACTACTTATTACTCTTGTTTCTTTCCCTCTTTATGACTCATCTCTTTAGCTAGCTATCAGAAGACCTTTAATCACACTGATGATGATTTGTAATAGTCTTAGGAATTTTAGCATCCTATGACCCTTTCACATGGTCAGTCTAGCAAAATCACATTCACTTAACAGTTAATTACATTCCATGAATAGATGTGTGAATTTGAAACTCTCTCTCTGTTTCTGACTCTCTCCATATATATATAGATATACACACACATATATACACATACACATATACATGCACACATATATATGCACATACACACATATATACATACATATGCATGCACATGTGTACATATTTATATATGTGCATGTGTGGGTATATATACATGTATATGCATATACACATGTGCATACACATAAACACAAGTGTGTATATATTTACCATTTTCACATTATCTTTAGTAGTTATGATTTATGTAATTGACTAAGATGCTCAATAAGGGAACACATGAATTCCATGTTTGCTTGATGTGGTATAACAAGGTAAGTGTGATGCCAGTTTAAGTTGTGAATTAAAACTTTATGACCTTCCTCAAACTTTCAAAAGTGGCATTCCTTTTTCTTTCTGTCAGAAAAGTCATTTCTAGGGGGCGGAGCCAAGATGGCAGAGTAGAAAGACTCACATATGCTAGCTCTGAACTCACAGCCCATGGATTTCCTCTAAAAGAAACTCCCAACAAATTCTGGAACATTGGAAGCCACGCAGCAACACAGTGAAGGAGATTTCCGTTCCAGAGAGCCCTGAAAAACTGACACCAAAGGTCCATCACGCACCGGATGGGAGGGGAGCCCTGCCCTGCCCTGGCCGCGTGGCACTGAGAGGAGCAAGAAGATTCGAGCAGGCTTCAAGGATGGAATCTCCAGCGGCCACGAAGGTCCGTCCACCCACAGACTCACAGGTCAGTGAGAGAGACGTCTGGACAGGCTGAGAGGGGAGCAGAGTGCCTTCATAACTCGGGCCTCCTCAGGAGGCAGCAGCAGAGGCAGCTATTGGCCAGAGGCTCCCAGAGCAGGCAGGGGCTCGGCAGCAGCTCCATTACTGAAGGTCTCTGCATAAACCCACTGAGGGAATTGAGCCTGGGAGGTGGCACGGCCCCCACCTGAGAACATGATTTAATCCTACCCTGAATAGCAGCCAGGTCTTCTGCCAAAAGCCCTGAGGCTGGGGAGCAGCATTTGAATCTCAGACCCCAAGCACTAGCTGGGCAGACATAGGTGGGGGGGAGAGGACTCTCAGAAATCAAGTATCTGGCTGGGAAAATACCCAGAAAAAGGAAAAAAAAATAAGACCACAGAAGGTTATTTTCTTGGGGAACAGATGATTCCGCCATTCCTCTCTGACGAAGAAGACAAATGCTTACCATCAAGTAAAGACATAAGAGTCAAGTCCTCTGTATCCCAAACATCTGAAATAGATATCCAATGGCCTCAGGACATGGAAGAGTTCAAAAAGGATTTTGAAAAACAAGTTAGACAGGTGGAGGAAAAACTGGGAAAAAAAATGAGATGCAAGAAAAGCATGAAAAACGGGTCAATAAAGGAGACCCCAAAAAATGCTGAAGAAAATAACACCTTGAAAAAGTAGGCTAACTCAATTGGCAAAAGAGGTTCAAAAAGCCAATGAGGAGAAGAATGCTTTCAAAAGCAGAATTAGCCAAGTGGAAAAAGAGGTGCAAAACCTCACTGAAGAAAATAGTTCTCTCAAAATTAGAGTGGAACAGATGGAGGCTAATGACTTTCTGAGAAACCAAGAAATAACAAAACAAAACCAAAAGAAAGACAACATGGAAGAGAATGTGAACTATCTCATTTGAAAAACAACTGACCTGGAATATAGATCCAGGAGACACAATTTAAAAATTATGGGACTACCTGAAAGGCATGATCAAAAAAAGAGCCTAGACATCATCCTTCATGAAATTACCAAGGAAAACTTCCCCGATATTCTAGAACCAGAGGGCAAAATAAATATTCGAGTAATCCACTGATCACCGCCTGAAAAAGATCCAAAAAGAGAAACTCCTAGGGACAGTGTGGCCAAATTCCAGAGTTCCCAGGTCAAGAAGAAAATATTGCAAGCAGCTAGAAAGAAACAATTTGAGTGTTGTGGAAATACAATCATTATAACACAAGATCTAGCAGCTTCTACATTAAGGGATCAAAGGGCATGGAATAGGATATTCCAGAATTCCAAGGAACTAGGACTAAAACCAAGAATCACCTACCCAGCAAAACTGAGTATAATATTTCAGGAGAAAATATGGTCTTTCAATGAAATTGAGGAATTCCAAGCGTTCTTGATGAAAAGACCAGAGCTGAAAAGAAAATTTGACTTTCAAACACAAGAATCAGAAGAAGCACGAAAAGGTAAACAGCAAAGAGAAGTCATAAGGGACTTACCAAAGTTGAACTGTTTACATCCCTATATGGAAAGACAATATTTGTAACTCTTGAAATTTTTC
>CM053772.1:103378227-103417136 GCA_028658325.1 Potorous gilbertii | reverse complement strand
AAATTATGGGACTACCTGAAAGCCATGATCAAAAAAAGCACCTAGACATCATCCTTCATGAAATTATCAAGGAGAATTGCCCTGATATTCTAGATCCAGAGGGGAAAATAAGTATTCAAGGAGTCTATCGATCACCGCCTGAAAGAAATCCAAAAAGAGAAACTCCTAGGAACATTGTGGCTAAATTCCAGAGTTCCCAGGTCAAGGAGAAAATATTGCAAGCAGCTAGAAAGAAACAATTCCAGTATTATGGAAATATAATCAGGATAGCACAAGATCTAGTAGCTTCTACATTAAGGGATTGAAGGGCGTGGAATAGGACATTCCAGAAGTCAAAGGAACTAGATCTAAAACAAAGAAACACCTACCCAGCAAAACTGAGTATAACACTTCAGGGGAAAAACTTGTCTTTCAATGAAATAGAGGACTTTCAAGCATTCTTGATGAAAAGACCAGAGCTGAAAAGAAAATTTGACTTTCAAACATAAGATTGAGAAGAAGCCAGAAAAAGTAAATAGCAAAGAGAAGTCATAAGGGACTTAACAAAGTTGAACTGTTTACATTCCTACATGGAAAGACAATATTTGTAACTCCTGAAACTTTTCAGTATCTGAGTAGTTGGTGGAATTTCACACATGCATATACATGCACACATGCGCACACACATGTACACACATGCACGCAAACACAGAGAGAGATCACACAGTGAATTGAATAGGATGGGATCATATCTTAAGAGAAATCAAAGTAAACGGTGAGAGAGAAATGTAGTGGGAGGAGAGAGGGTGAAATGGAATGGGGTAAATTATCTCTCATAGAGGAGGCAAGCAAGAGACTTTTTAGTGGAGGGAAAAAGAGGAGAGCTGAGAAAAAAAACATGAAGTTTACTCTCATCATATTTGACTAAAAGAACGAATAAAATGCACATTCATTTTTGTATGAAAACCTATCTTACAATACAAGAAAGTGGGGGAGCAGGAGATAAGCAGGGTGGGGGGCATGATGGAAGGGAGGGCAATGAGAGGAAGGAGCAATTGGAAGTCAACACTCAGGGAAGGCAGGATCAAAAGACAGAATAGCAACAATGGGGGCAGGATAGGATGGAGGGAAATGTAGTTAGTCTTACACAACACGACAATTACAGAAGTCACTTGCAAAACTACACAGATATGGCCTATATTGAATTGCCTGCCTTCCCAAAGGGAATGGGTGGGGAGGGAGGAATGGGGAGAAGTTGGAATTCAAAGTTTTAGGAAAAGCTGTCGAGTATTGTTCTTGCTATGAGGAAATAAGGAACACAGGTAATGGGAAATGGAAAGTTATCTGGCACTATAGGACAAAAGAGAAAATGGGGACAAGAGAAAGGAGGGATGATAGAGAGGACAGATTGGTGATAGGGGAAATTAGAATGCTGGGTGTATTGGGGTGGGGGGAGGGGACAAATGGGGAGAAAATTTAGAACCTAAAATTTTGTGAAAATGGATGTAAAAAATTAAGTAATTAAATTTATATTAAAAAAACAAAACAAAATAAAACTGAATGGATCTAATGGTAAAAGAGAAAGACAAATAAACTGAAGAGAAGATCTACTTAAAAAGCAGAATTGCAGAAATGGAAAATGAAATACAAGAATTCACGTAGCAAAATAACTCCTTAAAAGTTCAAAATGGGCAAGTGGAACCTAACGACCCCATGAGACATCAAGAAACAATAAAAGAACATCAAAAGAATTAAAACAAATTGAAGAAAATACATTTCTCATAGGATAACCAATTGACCTTTCTTCTTTCCGTTCCTCTGTGAAGGCTATCCTCTATGACTTAAAAGAACTTGGCTTTTACTACCTTTGACTCATTCACTCCCAAACTTCTTTCAAGATACGACTCAAGCAACTCCTTCTGTGTGAAGTCCTTCCTTACCTCTCACCAAAGGCCAATAACGACTAAGTTTTATTTCCCTGCATTTATTCTATTTATGTTCTGTATATATGTAAATGTTTTGTCCTCCCCATTACAATAAATTTTCCTTGAGATTATGGATTGTTTCATTGTTATTGTTGACCACAGTATCTAGCAAAGATGCTGGAATATAGTGAATACTTAGATGATTTTTGACTGAATTATTAATTCGTAGATTCACTGATCACGTGAAATGATAGTAATAAGTAGCATAAAAAACCCTAAAAATCTTAGCCAGATAGTTAATGTTTAATACAGAAAAAACCTATGAAGCAATAACATAATACATACTTAGTATCTTAGTCACTCATCTGTGATATGGTATTGCTAGTGATCGAAATATGCGCATTTTTCTAAAATATGCTCACATAAAAATTAATTTAAAATTGAAGCAATAAAATCAATTCAAAAGCATTCTTATAATCTCTTCCCCTTTCAAGTTTTGATCATTGGCAAACTTTTTGAATAAATCAAATGTTTTCCTGATAACTAGACAGAAAATTACTAACAAACTTTCAACAGTTATGAAAATGGACCTATATTCCAATTGTACTTCAGCGGCATTCAATGACTACATTGCTTGTGCTATGGTTTATTTTTTTATTGTGTGAGCCTAATCACAGAGTCCATCTGTACTGTAAAATGGTAGAAGTCATTCATACAACTACCTTATAAAGCAACAGATATTTTTTGAGGAAATCAACAGTTCTCCAATTCGTCGTTCCTAGTCCTGAAGTGGCAACTCCTACTCAGTAGAGAGGTTCATCTTGAATTCTTAGGGATGCCCACTGAGTAAAGTCGTATACCAATAAGCAGAACTTTGATCCAAACTGAACTATTCCGTAGTATCCCTTATGATAAAGTGTTGTTTATTGGGTTTGGTTTTTAATAATAATTGATATTTATCTAGAAGGCTTTAAAGTTTCAAATGACTTGATATTCATTCTTTCATTAAGTTTTACAACAAGTGATTTCACATATTGTATTATTAAAAGCATTTTGTAGATGAGAAAACAGTGGCTATAAAGTAAGAGGACATATTGGACAGATTAGCTAAACCAACAAGGGTCAGAGAAGATTTGAAATAAGATCTTTATAACTCTAGAATTAGTACTCTATCTAGTATGGATAATATCTGTAATATTTCAGATAGCGTTTGAACAGGAAAATAGAAGGCCGCTCATGACTCATGATTCATGACCAAGGTAATTGATTCTTATCCCTGGGATGAGGCAGTAGAAGTTCAGAGAAATCATTTCCTGGAAAAATGGAATTTCAAGAGAAGACCAATTTAGAAGATGTGAAGATATTATAAATAATACATGCCTATCATTCTGTTGTTAGGTTTGATATTTAACTGCTCCTTTCACAGACATCTTGTCTGCTCTTCAAAACCACCCTATGATACAAGATAGGTGCTCTATTTTATTTTTTATTTTTTTTTTACATTATGTAGATAAAGCAACTAAGAGTTTTGCCAAGGTAACATGAATGTAGGTGGCATTTAGTACAAGAACCTTAACGCTGTTTCCACTCTATATGTAGAAGAAGGGAGACAAAGTCCAGCAAGAAAATACTGAAAAAGCTGATTGAAAAATTTGGGGACATTAATAAACACAATTTTAAATTTCTTCTTTATTTCTGGGTATATGTGAAATACACAGGAACACACATGGTACTACTATGAAAATGAATTGTGCATCTAACTTAGTGAGAAATAAAATCGGAGTAGTATTTTCTCACCTTCTTCTAGTTCATGCTGCACAAGGAACCCTGAGAAGCTAAACTCATAATTACTTAGCTAATTGTCAGTGATACAACAAATTTAGAGATTTCGTCTGATAAAGTGAAAGACGTTGATAATTTAATTATCCAATTGTTTTGTATTGAACATCATGGGTCCAAGGAGAGGCCCTCTAAGTCAGTGCTGATTAAATTTGTGTATAAATTACTCTCAAAATGTGCTTTTTTGTGATGTGCACATAGGATTTTGCAGCTCAGTTAATAATGTGCGTTAATTTTTTTTCTAATCTAGTGTGCACCAAAACAATCAGCAGTTTTAAGTGAATCTTAATTGTTTGCTAGTATCATTTTCATGCAGATGACAACCAGTTCTACAGCTACAACTGAACCTTCCCTAATAATTTCATTCATTCATTTCACTTGTGGATTTGACACATTTCACCCTGAAATACTTGTACAAAGTTAATGAAAATAGCTATGCAAAAACTCTTATCCTGAGTAGGAAGGGACATTTAGCAGAAAGTGATAGCATGAATTCTAACACAAAGCACTTTCAGAAGCAGAAAATTGCATACATTAGAAAAATCTTTGTTCAGGTAAATAAATCTAATTGATTAATATAATTCAATTCATAAACACATGTGACTTTTACTATGTGTGGTGCACTGTTTAAGTTACTAATGAAGATAAATATATGCTATCTATCATCATAGACTTTATCATTTAATAGGAGAGATAATATATGTAGGGATGCAATAAGATTTTGCCTTGACTAGTTGATAAATATACATAATAAAATCATCAATGTGGATTATAAGGACTTTCTTCTCTTCACTTAGCTTTTATGTCTGGAGAAAGGAAGGGAGGAAGGAAGGGAGGGAGAGAAGAGAGAGAGGAGGAGGAAATAAGCATTTATTAAATGCTTACTCTGCTCCAAGAAATATGTTAAGCACCGAGGACACAAATCCAAGCTAAAAAAGACAATCTCTCCCTTGAAAGATATTACATTATAATAGGGGAAAACACTAAAAAGAACTGAACAGGGGGGTGATGGTGGAACAAAGAAAGCATGATTTCATGATTTTAAAGTTCAAAACATTGAAGGGTTAAAGAAGGGAAAGATGGAGTCTCCATGATGAATTCATCAATGAGGGTCAAGTCTTGTGGAGAGATAGGTTGTAGAAAGACCTCCAAGGCAAAGAAGTCCCAGGATCTGAGGGAAGTACCAGGATGAGAACAGTAGAACAATGATTTTAAAATTTGAAGGGTAAGAACAGAAAATATTTGGAATAGAGGAAGCATCCTCCTGAGTTTCAGCATACATATTGCTCATTTTCTGTTTGTTTCTTTCTTTATTTAAAAAAATCAGAAAAATGTATTTGGTAAAAAGAATTCTCTATGTGACATATATAACAGTTACATCTTAAAGATTGAAAGGATCTTCATGCCTTCTATATAAATAGGAAAATTTGAAAAAACATTGTGGAAAATTATACATTTTGTTAGGATATGATATATTCAATTTGTTATGTTTCCGGAGCACTGAGTCGGAAATATCCAATACATGATTGTTTATGGAGTTTTGATGCTTAGAACGATTCTTGGAGATAGATAGATGATAGATAGATAGATAGATAGATAGATAGACGGACAAACAGATGGACGGATGGATGGACAGATAGATAGATAGATGATAGACAGGGGAGTTTTCACAAAGATAGGAAGAATATTTACCAGCATTTATATTGTGCTTTAAGGTTTTCAAAGAAATTTATGTATCTTATTTCATTTTATCCTGAAAGCAACCATACCTGATAGGTATTACTATTATGTTTTTGTTGTTGTTGTTGTTGTTCTTGCTGTTATTCCAATTTTACGGATGAGGGATTTAAGTAAGGCACAGCTTAAATTACTTACTCAGGATCATATTGCTAATAAGTAACTGAGATAGCATTTAAATTTAGGTCTTCCTGACTCTAAAATCAGTCTATTTACCTAGCATTCTGAGCATATTTACATGGGAATTAATAAGATCAGAATTAGAGAGTGTATAAAAACCAAAATAGATGTCTTAAATTAGTCTTGGAGAACACTGACAGGAAAGGGGTATGAGTTTTATGATGATCTAGTGAAGAAAACGGAGTAGGATTAATTAAACAGGAGGAGAACAAGGAGGGAGCAGTGTCTTGATGTCCCAGAGAGAAAAGAATATCCAGAAAGATAGGATATTTAACAATATCAAAGGCAAAATATTAATCTACTAAAAAATAATTGATTGAGTCAGTCACTCTGGTGAGTGCTAGAGATCTTATTCATGAAAGTTTAAGAATGATGAAGACTGAATAAAGCTCCTCATATTTGACTATTAAGAAATCATTGGTAACTCTGTTCAGGCCAATGCCAATTGATTTGTGAGATCAGAAACCAGACTGCAAAGTGTTAAGGACTATGTAAAAAGACAGAAAACATAAGCAGGGAACATATATATAGCTTTCACCAGGAGTTTGTCAGAGGAAGGGAGAAAGATGTACCACAATAGATTGAGGGTAAGGCTAAAAACATCTTCTTGTTCAAATAATTCCATTCCATTCATTCCAACAGACTGCACCCTCTGTCTTCTGCATTCTATCATTTATTTTTAGTCTCTCTCCAAGTAATGACTCATTCCCTACTGTCTACAATCACATTTATGTCTCTTCTATGTTAAAAAAAACAAAATCTTGTTTGATCCATTTATCCCCTTTAACTGTGTTCCTATATCTTTTCTCTCTAGTCTAACTTATTTAAATAAAGCTATCTACTTGAAAAGATGCCTCCTCTTTCTTTCTTCTCACACCCTTCTTACACCTCTACAACTGGGCTTCAGACCTTACCATTCTATCAAAACAACTCTCCCCACCAATAACTTTTCTCCTTGACCTTTCTACAGTCTGTGACATTGTTGATCACCCTTTCCTACTTCATCCACTTCTTTAGGTTTTGGGGACATCATCTTCACCTGTTTCTCCTCCTATCTATCAGACTGCTGCTTCTTTGTCCCCTTGGCTGTCCCATGGGGTTCTGTGCTAGGTCCTCTTTTCTTCTTGCTCCATGCTTCCTGAGGTTTCTCTATTGAACAAGAACCCTGAGGGTCTTCCCCTCCCAGTTTGATTTCTTTTTTAAATTAAAGGGCCATCCCTTGACTCACTTCTTAAAGAGGCCTATTTGCTGAAAGGGTATTGCCTCAGTCAAACTGAAAACTTGAAAAGACTTTAGCTTAAAAAGACCAAGGTTCCTCACTGCATCTTGGGCTATCTCCAATTGTCCTTATTGACATCTGGTCATTGGATCCAGATGGCTCTGGAGGAAAAAGTGAGACTGGGGAATTTTCAGTCCTCCCTCACTGAAGTGCAATTCAATTGCAAGTCATGTTATCATCTCCCTGATGTCTTGGTCCTCTTTGAGAACCAAGAACAAACTACAACCACAATCATATCACTTATTCAATTGATTATTTCACCCAGTTTCATGAATTTAATAATATTTCTATGGTGATTATTCTCAGATCTACCTATTCTGACTGAACCTCTCTGTTGACCTTTAATCTCATATTTCCAATTGACTTTCAAAATTCTCAAACTGGATGTTCAGTAGCAATCTTAAAATCAACCTATCCCAAACAGAACTCATTTTGTTTCCCTCAGTGCTCTTCCTGTCTTTTCTCTTACAGTTGAGAGCAACACCATCCTTCCAGGCACTTAGGATGACAACCTCAGTGTATTCCTTGAAATTCCCTGTATCCAAACTGTCACCAAGGGCTATCACCTCAACAGCATCATATATGTCCCTATCTTTTCTCTGTCATAGCCCTAATGTGGTTTAGACCCTCATAACCTATACCTGGACTATTGAAATACCCTGTTGGTTGTTCTGCCTGCCTCAAATCTCTCTCCATTCTAATCTATCCTCCATTTATCCACTAAACTGGTTATCCTAAATCTCAGGTCTGACCATGTCTCTCTCATGTAAAAAAATAATATCTCCATTTTATCTCAAGGTTCAAATGCAAAATATTTATTTGACATTTAAAACATTTCACAAAATAGCTCTCTACTTCCTCTCTTTCACTTTAATCAATTCTTCAGTCAATTAACACTTTATTTCTGGTTATTCCATGAACAGGAAACTCTAGTTTGTATCTTGTAGCATTTTCTCTCTCTTTCCTTCATGGCTGAATGCTCTTCATCCTCAACTCCACTTACTTGTGTCTCTGATTTCCTTTAAGTCTCAATTAAAAGCTAGTCTTTTAATACAAGCCTTTCTCAACCCCTATTAATGGTGATACCTCCCTTCCATTCATTACTTTCTTGTTATCCTGTCTATAGATTTCTTTGTGCATATGTGTTCCATATTGTCTCTTGCATTAGATTTTAAGCTCCTTAAGGAAAGGGCTGTCCTTTGTCTTTATGTATCCCCAGAAATTAGCACAAAGAGTGGCACATAGTAGATGCTTGATCAATGTTTTTGATTGATTCATGGTGAATGGAAAATAGCCTATTTACAATGGTAGAATTTTGCATGTGAAATTAAATGTACATAGAATGATGCCCATTCAATCCTAGTGAATAAAAGTATGCATATTTTATATTGAATAAACAATATTCTATCATTACTTAATGTAACAGATCAAGAAAGAGTCTTGCCCTCTGGGAAATTTCCTGAACACGGGTAGAAATATATATAGGGGAAAATGTTGCAGAGGATCCTCATCAAGAATGGAAACCAAGGGCCTCATTAGACTAATGTAAGTACTGAGAAAAGAAAAAAAAATTTTTAATCATTTTCAGAAACACCAACAAGGAGAATGAAAATGTCTAAAATAAAAGATCATACTGTCCAGAAAAAACACATGATAGTCTATACCAGTAGATCTCCAAAAAGCCAAAAGGAATGGTCAGGATCCTGCAAAAAATAAAGTGTTATGATCATGTCTTAATCCTTTTTAAAACTGAAATACTATCATTTTATTACTATTTCCATGGTGCATCACATTCAACAGCTCCAAGCTAAAAAATAAAATATTTGCAAGTAATTTTTACATTAATAGTAGCTATAGCTGAGAATTCATGAACATTTTTGTAGCAGGGGAGGGTCTTGTTTGAAAGGACTACTCTGAAGATTTGAATTCCTACATAACTTTATTTAAATTGAAGGCATCCCCTTTTTCTGTTAGATTTACAACAGAAGGTATAAAAACATCTAAAACAGAATTTCTAAATAAGGCATGGTCTAGGATAAGAGTATTAAAATCCAACACTGGATTTTTTAAAACAAATTATGTGGAGAGAAATATTATATTTACAGAAAATTATCTACATATATATGCACATAAAGGTACAAATTGAAAGTGAAGACTAAAAAGACAACATCTAAACATATTGATGAATATCTCAAAAGCAATGCTCTTTTTTTTCAGGAGCATTTTTCCCTTTGTCTTCTTGGAAATGAAATATGTCTATATCCTCCTTCATCCTCAAACTTGGGAGCTAGGTAATATTTTAAATGTCCCTTATCTGTAATCTTATACTCGACCACAAATGGTATATCTGCAGAAATACTGAGTTAACATTCACTGTAGGAGAGAGTAGAGTAATTCTGGTAAAGAAATTCATGTAACAAAGTACATAGGTCAACTGAACCGTCTCATTCATCTCTATTGTAAAGACTTCCTCTTCTTTGTCAACATTACTTTTCTGTAAATAGTTTTACATTTCCACTTCCTAGTTCTCCAGTAGCAGAAAATTTTACAACCTCTTTTGCACAGGAAATTACAACATCTCCAATGTGTACAATCCTGAGAGATTTGTGCATATTCACCAGGAGGCATTTTCATCAAACAACTGTATTCTTCTTCTCAGCTTTGAAGTTGCTCAGTACATAAATCCATTAATTTAATCTCAAAGTCTCAAACTTTTTCCTGATTTTTTGTGCCTCAAATATCAATGCCAGTGTATATGTATTGTCTTCGACCCTTAGGGTAATAATACCTTCATTGCTGGCATATTTTAATATTTTGGACATGCTGGTGAGATTAACACTCATGGCCAGGTTGTGGTTGCTGTGGCAGGTATCAAAGTCCTCCAAGGGAATACCGAGCTGCACCAGGGAGATGTAGAATGAATCCGTGCTCTGCAGGTTCACTCACCAGGACTGATGGCCCAGCAAGTCTCATTGATGAAGTTTTTCAGAGCCTCCAGCACCTTTTTTGAGGATGGAACCCTACACTAACCTTGCCTTGAACATGGTGGTGAACAGGGATACCAGAGTAGAAATAAGGTAAAACAAAGCTGGCCTAGGCTTGAGGGGAAGACAGAGCTGGACTGATGCACCAAAGCAACGTCCTTGACTGGGGAGGAGACACAAGAGCAGAGAATCACTCAGAACAGCCTTCTCTGACCAAATGAGGCTGGGCTTCACCCCTTCTTGTTATCACCTGTAAACCACTGTGACTCATGTTTTGTTGGGTTTTTTGTGTGTGTACGTTGGTCCGTCCTGCTGAAGAAGACCAGTCTTAGTCTTAAGGCAATTACTTGGTGTCTTTGGTTATCAGAAGGTCAAAAGTGACAGAATGGCCACCATAGTAAAAACAAATATGGTCTATTGACAAATCAAAAGAATCTTGACTTCTAGAATTAAGGAGGTGATACATCTTCCATTCAGACCACTGCCATCATACTCATCCGAAGTGTGGAAGATCTGAATTCAAATAATATCTCAGACAATTGCTAGCTGGAATACCCTCAGCAAGTCACATAACCTTTCTGTACCTCAATGTCATCATCTCTAAAAAGTGAATAATAATTGTACCTACCTCAGTGGATTGTTGTGGGAATTCAACTTCATCAACTTTAAATTGTGCTACTTAAAAAGTGCTTTCGAAATGTCAGCTATTTCTAAATAGCATAGTATAAGAAGGATTAAAGACCATTTTTAGCTAGAAAATATTAAGAAAAGGACAACCACAATGATGAAAGTTTAAGAATATAGTGTATATGAGGATTGATTAAAAAAAGTGAAAATTTTGTACATAAGAAATAAAAAGTTGTGGTTATTTGATATTTTCAAGTTTTTGTAGGGATTCCATATGGAGAAAAAATTAGACTTGGTCTCTTTGGTGCTCGATGGAAGATTCAGAAGCAAGGGGCATAGATTTCAAACGGGCCAGTTTAGACTTTTTGCAGGAAATCTTTTATTATTTTATTTTTTCTACTTTTATGGAAAACGGTTTTTTTAGTTTTGTTTTTAAATGTGAGTTTTAAATTTTCCTTGACCATCATTATCCTTCCACTTCACTGAAAAGGTGAACAATTTGATATAGGTTATACACGTGTGGTCTTTGAAAACATATTTCCATATTAGTCATGCTGTGAAAGAAAACACAGACCAAAAAAAAGAAAGAAAATTTAAAAAGCATGTGTGCTTAGACCCATATTCAGACTTCATTGATATTTTCTCTGGAAATGGATAGCATTTTTCATCATGAGTCTTTCAGAATTATCTTACTAGATAATATCTCTACTAGAGAGAAAACAGCTATGATGGACTGATCACATTGTTAGAATGCTAAAAGTATACTTGACAAAAAGCCTATTATATGGAGAACTCACACAAGGTAAGAACTCATATGGTGGACAGAAAAAGCAATATAAAGATGCTCTCAAGTTTTCTCTTTTGAGAACTTTGGAATTGATTGTGCCACATGGGAGACCCGTGATATGCACAGGACCATCCATCATAGTATTCCCTCATCAGAGAAGGTGCTGTGCTCTGAAGTAGCTCAAAAGACACACCAGATGCACAAATTTAGAGAATTCATCCCAAATGTTCATATGGACTATTTGTGCCCCACCTCTGGTAGAACATTCTGACCTCATATTGGTCTGATCAGCCATAGTCAGACACAATGTAACTTGACTGTAACATAGTGATGTTTGGTCCTCTCTGAGAATGAAGGACAACAATCAGATCATTGTATATTACTGCAAATAGCTAAGTTATTCACAGTTGCTCATTTTACATTATTGGTGTTACTGTGTGGTTCTGTTCATTTCCCTTTGCATTACTTCATGTAAGTCTTTCTATGATTTTTTTTTCAGAAATCACTCCTTCTTATTTCTTATAGCACAATCGAATTCTATCACAACCATGTACCACAGTTGGTTCAGTTTTTCTCAAATTCATGGAGGTCTTCTCAATTTCTACTTCTCTGCTAAGACAAAAGTGATGCTATAAATGCCTTTTTTTGGTATACATATGGCTTTTCTTTTTTTTCTCTCTGAGATAAAAACCTATTAGTGATATTGTTGAGTTAAAGGGTAAATAGTATTATGATATTTTGGACATAGTTCCAAATTGTTCTCTAGATTAATTCAAATTTCCACAAACAGAACTTTAGTTTTCCAATTTTTCCACAACCCCATTGATCAGGGACAAACCCCTTTGTCATTTTCCTTTTCTATCATATTAGCCAATCTGATAGCTGTAATGTGGTACTTCAGAGTGTTTTAATTTGGATTTCTCTCATCCATAGTGATTTAGAACATTTTTGCATATATTATAGGTAGCTTTAATTTTTTTATCTGAAAACTGCCTTTTCACATCCTTCGACCATTCATTATTTGGGGAATGAATTGTATTCTTATAAATTGGATTCAGTTCTCTATATATTTAAGAAATAAGGCCTTTTTCAGAGAAATGCTATACAATTTCTCTCACTTTTCTGCTTTCCTCCTAATGTTGAATACATTAGTTTTATTTGTGCAAAATCTTTTAATTTAATGTAATAAGAAAATTATCCATTTTTCATCCTAGGATCTTCTCTATCTCTTCTTTAGTTGCAAATCTTTCCTTCATCCATAAATCTGAAAGACAAACCATTCCATGCTCCTCTAAATTGCTTAAGATATCATTCTTTTTCTCTAAATCATGTAATCCAATCTATTCTCTGTTTTCATTTTATGGGTAAGTTCATCCCAGTCACACTCATAGTTAGGATTACTAAATGTACATTTCCTACCATCGCACTTTTCTCCCCTTTTAATCTCTCCTCTTTCTTTTTTCTCACCCTATTCCTTTTTTAAAAATATTTTGCTTCTGGCCATCATCTCCCACAATCTGAACCCCCTTCTATCATTTTTCTCTTTTTCTTATGTTATTCCCCTCATATTTTATGGTAAGACAGCTTTCTGTATTCAACAGGGTGTGTATGTGTAACAGTAAGTACCCCAGTATATATGGGGAGGCCTACTAGAAGTGATTCTTAGATCTGCATTCATAAAAGGAAAGCAACTATCAAGGTGTTAACAATCACTTTAATCAAGCACAGGTATCAAAGAGAATAAAAATCAAAATTTCATAGAAAACATAAAGAAATCAAAAGTGTTGACCTGAAAACTTGGTTAGAGAAAAGGCAACAGGCTGAATGCATACATTTTATGATTTAATTAATTAAACAATTCCCCATAAAGATAACTGTTATATAGCACTATGGAAATTTACTTACATTTTACCATGAGAAAGGAGCTCTCTTAGATATACACATTGTCAGTTTGGTAAGACAATTAACAAAGTACTGTCAGTAGGATCCCAAGCTATGGGAACCTTCTTTCTGTAGCATGTCTCTGTGACATAAGTTAAGGAGAAAGTTAAGGAGAAAGTCTCACTATTCTGATGACAGATATTCTGTCCTAAACAGGCCTAATAGTGATAAAGTTTCTTAGGAATTACAATATAATCTTTTCATATAGGAATGCAAACCATTCAATCTTATTGAATCCCTTGCTATTTCTCTTTCTTGTTTGCCTTTTTATTCTTCTCTAGAGTCTTTTATTTGACAGTCAAATTGTCTGTTCAGTCTGATTGTTTCATCAGATATACCTGAAGCTCTTCAATTTCATCACATATTAATTTTCTCCTGAAGAATTATACTCAGATTTTTTTTTACATGGGTGATCTTTGTAAACCTAACTCCTTTGGCTATCAGGATAGCATATTTCAAGCCATCAGATGCTTTACTATGGAAGCTACAAAATGTTTTATTGTTCTAACAATAACTCCAAAATAAATGAATTGCTTTCTGGTTATTGCTATATTTTTCTCTTTCACAAGGGAGCTCTGGAAATTGGCTAAAATATTCCTGGGAGATATGATTTTGTGATCTTATTTAGGAGATGATTAGTGGGTTTTTTAAATGCCTATTTACCCTCTGGTTCTGGCATATCAGTGCACTTTTATTGAGTTTTATAATTTCTTGAAAGGTAATGTCTAGTCTTATTTTTGGATCATGGCTTTCAGAGAGTCTAACATTTCATAAGTTATCATTTATAGGTGTACTTTCCAGGGCAGTTGTTTTTCCAATGAGATATTGCAGATTTTCTTTTCTTTTCTTTTTCATTTAGTTTTCTTATTTCTTAATGTCTCATAGGGTCATTAACTTCCACTTGCTCAATTCTAATTTTAAGGAATTATTTTCTTCAATGAACTTTTGTATATCCAATTACATAGGGCCAATTTTACTTTTTAAGGATTTTTCTCTTCAGGGGATTTTTGTACCTCTTTTACCATTTAGCCTATTTTTTTTAAGGTATAATTTTTTTGAGTATTTTTATGTGTCTGCTAAGCTAATGATGCTTTTTATTTCATCATCTGCTTCCATTATTCTTATTTTACCCCAATTTTCCTCTGTCTCTCTTATTTGACTTTTAAAATCCTTTTTCAGTTCCTCTAGGATTTTTTGGGGAGTTGGAGGGAGGAGACTGATACCAATTCACATTTTCCTTTGAGATTTTGATTATAACTGTTTTGATTTTGCTATCTTTGCTGTTTGCATTTTGATTTTCCCTATAACCATAGTCATTTTCTATGGTCAGGTTCCTTTTATTGTTATTATTTGCTCTTTTTCCCAGACAATGTTAACTCTATGTTAAAGTTGAGCTCTTCCCTTGGGGTGAAATGATCTCTGTCCCAAGGTTTTCGTGCTACTAATTTCAGTGTTAGTTTAGAAGACCTGTAAATTTTTCTTTTCTTCCCATGTGGTATGATCTAAAGATGGAACCAGTACTCTCCTACCTTGGGTTCTGGCCTGTGAGTGAGCACAAACATTCTTTTCAACCTTTGAACTGTGCTTCTGATAGTGCCCTTTCTAATTCTGGGACTGAGACCGGGAACGACACATGAGCAATAAAGAATTGTCCTGCTCCCAGGGTGATCAAATGGCCCTCTGTAATCTCCTTCTAACCAGCTCTCCAGTCCCCTTGCTGTTGTTAATTTACTTACCTCAAGGTTTACTGCTGATTTGTTGAGATGCAACCTGCAGTATACTGTGCTCCACTCTCATCTTAGTAATTCAGAATTTTCTTGTTCACTTTTACAGTTAATTTGGGCTGGAAAATCATTTCTCCCTGCTCTTTTGTTCATTCTGCCATTTCAGAATTCATTTTGAGGTGTTGTTTTAACATTGGTTGGAGGCAAAAGTTCAGATGAATCACTGATTTTACTGCTGCCTTGACTCTTCCCCCTATAAAACACTTTCAAAATGAGGGATGCCTAAAGAGATTTTTTTTTCTTTAAAAAGCAAAACTTTATCCCTATTTGGAGATATGCTAGATTAGTGTGGATACAATCTGCCTACCCTTTTATGGTGGAGATTCCACTTGATGTCAATGAGATTCTCTACAATTTTTCTCTTTTCTGTTCAGAACAAGGCATGGTCAAATGAAATCCAAGAAGGGGCTATTGAGAGTTGCAAATGGACTTTTGCAGTCAGCTACTGGTACAAATGACAAGGATCTTTATTGCATTTTAGGTGAGAGAAACATTGAATGTCTATGTCATCAGAGAGTAGAAAACGAAGCCAGTTCAGTTCCCCATCAACTTTCCTTTAAGCATAAAAGTTTTTTCCTCTATACAATTCTTACTGCTCCATGCTTTCAATTCCTTCTCACTTTTTAATTTTCTTCACTTTAAGTGTCATCACAGAATTCGTGTAGGTTGTCTTCTGTGGACTGAGATGGTCTTTCAGGCTGCTTCCTTAACCTAAGGAGGCTAGGTGAGGGTAGGAACAACTCTAACTGAAATAAAACTAGACAAAATTATTGAAATTTCCTGTACCCAGCACAGAGAAGAAAGATAGGGGAGGTGGATCACAATAAAGTGCTCTAAATATTTAAATTATGCTTCATTATTTAATTTTTAAACTATGAGGTAAGAGGCAGAGTCAAGACCAAACCCCACTAAATACCTGTAAAATCACCCTAAACAAATTCTAGAGAAGCAGTACCTGAAAAATAACAGAATGAAACAAAATTTCAGCCCCAAATAATCTGGAAGGTCGACTGGAAAAATCTGTTGCTCCACGCTGACAGAGGAGCACAGAATAATGTTGGCCATGCTGACACTTATGAACCACCAAGGAAACTTGTTATTGACCACCACAAAAAGAGATGTTATAATTATTTTTTGCACAAGTGCATCCTGTTGCCATTTTTGTGATCCCTTTGGGATACAGCCCTGGAAGCGGAATTGCTGCGTCAAAGAGTATGAACATTTTTATAGCCCTTTGGACATAGTTCCAAATTGCTCTTCAAAATGGCTAAATCACCTCACAACTCCACCAACAATGAAATAGTGTTCCAACTTTTCCACATCTGCAACATTTATCATTTCCTGTTTTATCATGTTAACTAATGTGATAGGTGTGATGTGGTACCTCAGAGTTGTTTTGATTTGTATCTCTCTAATTAATAGTGATTTAGAGCTCTTTTTCATATGACAATAGATGACTTAAATTTCTTCCTCTGAAAACTGTCTGTTCATATCCTTTGACCATATCAATTGGAAGTGACTTATATAATTGTAATTATGACTCAGTTCTCTATATATTTTAGCAATTAGGTCTTGGCTCAGACAGTAGTATTAAAAACACTTTCCCAGTTTTCGGCTTCCCTCAAAATCTTGGTTGCATTTGATTTGTTTGTGAAAAAAATCATTTGAATGTCATTAAAATTATCTATTTGCATTTCATAATGTTCTCTGTCTCTGGCCTGTTCATAAATCCCTCCATTCTCCATAAATCTGACAGAGAAAACATTTCTTCAGCCCCCATTTTTCATAATATCAGTTTTTATAGCTAGATCATGTACCCATTTGGACCTTATTCTTGTATATGGTGTCAGGCATTGGTCTATGCCCAGTTTCTGCTACACTATTTTCCATTTTCCCAGAAATTTTTGTCAAAATGAGTTTTTATCCCAGAAGCTAGGTTCCCTGGGTTTATTAAATAGTAGGCAGCTATAGTCATTGACTGCTATATCATGTGTATCCATCCTCCTCAACTGATCTAACCCACCCCTCTATTTCTTAACCAGTGCTAAGTGGTTTTGATGCTTGCTACTTTTTAACACAAATAAAGATGTAGTAAGGCTAAGCCACCTTCCCTAGCATTTCTTTCCATTAATTCCCTTGATATTCCAGACCTTTTGTTATTCCGGATGAATTATGCTATTATTTTGTTCAGCTCAGTGAAATAGTTTTTGATAGTTTGGTATGGCACTGAATAATTAAATTATTTTCGGTAAAATTGTCATTTTTATTATTTTGATTTTTCCACATTGGCATCCATGTATTTAATCTATTAGCAACATCCTATGATTTAATGACAACATACATTATCCTCCTTATTCTCTTTTGATAGCTTGATATACTGCCATAAGTTCAACATATTGACTACTTCCAACTATACCAGAACTTTCCATGCTTACTACATGGGTTATAGGGTACTGTTTTCTAATGTCTTTTGTGGCCCAAATATTTCAGTAAACCATGCATGCCTCTTTTGTTCTTCAGTCAATCCATTTTTACAAAGGACTGTACCAACTGTTGCTTTGGTTCAGGGGGTGTATCATTTTACTCAGTATCTATATTTGCTACCTATTTATATAAAACAAAATCTCCACTTTTGTCTGTTTTAGGTCTATTTTTAATATAACCTTTCCATCTAGTTATGCTAGCCTCTTGTACATTTCTGTGGAAAGTTAAAGTCCTCATTACCTAGGTCATATTTGGGATTCTAGGTCTCTTAATATTACCTTATGGCCCAGAATCACTTGGTTCTCTACCAAAGTCTAACATGCAGCTAACAATTGCTTTTGTTAAGGGGTATATTGAATTCCAGATGAAAGAAGTTTCCTAGACCAAAATCTTAAGGGTATATTTTGGCTTTGTTGTTTTTGCTATAAACTCCAGTTTGTGTATTCATGATGCACAGTCACCTATAATTCCACTGGGCCACTTTGCATAGGCTATAAATTTAGGGTCCATTGTATGGCAGTTTTCACTTCTTCAAAAGTTTTACTCTTCTCAAGTCCCCAATCAAATTCATATTTTTATCCTAGTAATTTTATATAAGGGTTTCAAAATTTGTCCTAGATGCTTTGTGGGATGTCACCAATATCCAAATAATCTCATAAACTTTTAGGCCTCTTTCTTATTGGTGGGGATAAGACAATCCTGAATCTTTTATCAGGCTTGTAGGAGAATCTCTTCCAGTCCTTCATTCCATTGTATACACCAAAATTTTATGGTTTGAGCAGGCCGTTGAATTTTTGAAGGGTTAATTTCCCACCCTTTTCTTTTCATATGCTCAATTAAAAGCATCAAACTCTCCCCACTTCTTTTTATTGTTGTTTTTTCATTTCATTTTTTTCAGTGTTCTACAATCACTTCCATATAACTTAGATATTTTTCCCTCCCTTCCACTTCCATCCCCCTCACTCTCTGACATCATATAATTTTATATAGGTTCTTTGTAGACATTCCTATTGAATACATTTTCATCTTCGTCATGTTGCAAAGAAGAATTACAATGAATGGGAGAAATCATAAAACAAACCAAAACATAATACAAAAGAAAATGATCTGCTACATTCTGCGATCAAATTTCATAGTTCATTCTCTAGATGTGGAATGCATTTTTGACTTAAGAGACTATTCGGAAATTTTTAAGTCCTTGTATTGCAATGAAGTACTAAATCTACCAGAAAAAAGCCCTTGCACACTGTGGTTGTTGCTGTGTATAAAGTTCTCCTGTTTCTGCTCCTTTCACTCAGCATCAGTTCATATAAGTCTTTTCAGGCTTCTCTGAAGTCTTCCTGTTCCTCATTTCTTATAGCACAATAGTAGTCCATTACATTCATATAACACAATTTATTCAGCCATTACCCAAATGATGGGCATCTCTTTGATTTCCAGTTCTTGGTCACTACAGAGAGCTGCTATAAATATTTTTGTACATGTGTGACTTTTCCCCACTTTTATGATCTCTTGAGGATACAGTCCTAGAAGTGATATTGATCAGTCATAGGGTATGCAAATTTTTGTAGCCCTTTGAGTGAAGTTCCAAATTTCTCTCCAGAATGGTTAGATCAGCTTACAGCTCCACTAACAGTGAATTAGTGTTCCAACTCTGTTTTACATTTTTTCCCCTGTGTCATAGTGTGTGTATATGTTTTTGATGTCTTTTTTTGCCACAGAAGACCATGCCATCAGAGAAATGGGAACACGACTTGCACTTGACTTTGTTTTGAGTGAGGGAGGGCTGTGCAGGTCACCAGCCTCGCTTCTCCAGAGTCGTCTGAATCCAGTGAGTAGATCTTCATCAGAATGACTGGAGATTACCCAGGATGAGGCAATTGGAGTTGTGACTTGCCCAAGGTCACACAGCTAGTGAGTGTCAAGTGTCTGAGGTGAGATTTGAACTCAGATCCTCCTGACTCCTGCACTGGAGTGCTCTATCCACTGCACAATGTAGCTGCCCTGTATCATAGTATCATCCATGTAGAGGATAAACTGTACACCAGGTAGCTCTAATTCTTCCAAATGTTCAACCACAATCTTATGACAAATAGTGGGGCTATGTAGATATCCTTATGGCAAGTATATAAATGTATATTGTTGGTCCTGCCAAGTGAAAGCAAATTGGTCCCATTGTTGAGAATCTATTGGGATTGGGAAAGAAAACAATGGCTAAATCAATAACTGCCTATCAAGTGCTATCATGTGCCATCACATTAGTTCTTTTATACTCACACCCTCTGTCAATGTATATATATTTAAATCTTTTAATAAAGATACAATTCTTGAGATTTTCAGATATCTTATTTTCAAGTAGGGTTGTAAACAGTTTGCTCTTTATGAATAACCTTCGTTTCCTTTTTATTTTTTATGATTTTTTTAGTGTTCTATTTGAAGATCAACTTTTCCACTGAGTTCTGTACCTTCATCAGGAAGGTATGGAAGTCCCTTACTTAATTAACTGTCCATCTCTGGCTTGAAAGATTATGCTCAGTTTTGTTGGGTAGTTGATTCTTGCTTGTTGTCTAAGCTCCTTATGGAATATCATATTCCAATTCCCCTCATCTTTTAATGTAGAAGATATGTGATCCCGACAATATTTCCATGATATTTGAATCGTCTTTTTCTTGCTACTTTAGTGCTTTCTTCTTGACCTGATATTTCTGGAATTGGGCAACAATATTTATTGGTGTTTTCAATTTATGATCTATTGCAAGAGGTGATTGGTGGATTCTTTCAATGACTATTTTGCCGTCTCATTCTAGGACTTGCAGGCAGTTTTTCTTGATGATTTTTTAGACTGTACTACCCAGCCTCTTCTTTTCGTAATGGCTTTCTGGTGGACCAATAATTGTCAAATTATCTTTCTTAGATTTATTTTCCTGCTCAGTTATTTGTTTGTTTTTTCCAATAGAACACTATATTTTTTTCTAATTCTGCATTCTTTTCATTTTGGTTGAATGATTCTTGATACTTTATCGAGTCAATAGCTTCTATTTACCCATCTCAAATATTAAAAAAAAATTGCTTTCTTCACTTAACTTTTGTACCTCTGTTTTCATTTGGCCAATTTTACTTTTTAAGCAGGTATTTTCTCTAGTTAAATTATGTATCTTGCTGTATATTTGACCAATTGTACTTTTTAAGGACTAGTTTTATTCACTAATTTTTCTCCCATTTTGTCAATTTCAATTTTAAAAGAATTGATCAATTTTATTTTAATTCTCTAATTTGACTTTTGATAAACAATGTTTACAAATTAATTTATTTTTAGTTTTGAACATTCACTTCCACAAAATTTTGGGTTTCAGATTTTCTACCAATCTCTGCTCCCCAACCCCAAGAAGACATGCACTCTGATTGCCCTTTCCCCAATTCTGACCTTCCTTCTATCACACACCCCCTTCTATTATCCTCTTCTACTCTATTTTCTTGTAGAGCATCACAGATTTATATATCCCATTGCCTGTATGTGCTATTTCTCAGTGGCATGCAAAAACAATTTGTAAACATTTATTTTTAAATCTTTGAGTTCCAGATTTTCTCCCTTCCTCCCTCTACACCCTCCCTGATTGAAAAGGCAAGCATTTTGAAAAAATTTATACATGTGTAGTCATGCAAACACTTCCATAACACTCATTTTGTGAAAGACTAATGATTTCATTCCATCCTATTCATTTAGTCTATTCTCTCCTTTGATATTCTTCCTCCTAAAAAGTGGTTGCTTGTGATTACCTCCTTTTCCCATTTACCCCTCCTTCCATCATTCCTCCCCTTATCCCCTTCCCCCATATTTTCTTCCAGGGTAAGATAAATTTTCATACCAATTTGAGTGTGTTTGTTATTCCTTTATTAAGCCAAATCCGATGAGAGTAAGATTCATCCATTCTCTCTATGAGAAATCAAGAAATTATGAAACAAAACCAAAAAATGAAAAAAGAAGACAATATGAAATATTTCATTGGAAAAACAGCTGACCTGGAAAAGAGATCCAGGACAGATAATTTCAAAATTATTGGAGTACCTGAAAGTCATGATTTTTTAAAAAGGTCCTAGACATCATCTTTCAAGAAGTTATCAAGGAAAGCTGCCCTGATATTCAAGAATCAGAGGGCAAAATAGAAATGGAAAGAAGGAACCAATCACCTCCTGAAGGAAATCCCAAAAGGAAAACTCCTAGGCTTATTGTGAATAATTCCAAATTCCAGAGTTCTCAGGTCAAGGAGAAAATAGTGCAAGCGGACAGAAAGAAACAATTCAAATATTATGGAAGCATAATCAGAATAACACAAGATTCAGTAGCTTCTACATTAAGGTATCAGAACGCTTGAAATATGATTTTCTGGAGGTCAAAGAGCTAGGGCTGAAACTGAGAATCACCTCGCCAGCAAAACTGTGTTTAGAGGTAAATAATGGCTATTCAATAAGAGATCTTTTGTTCTTCCAAATGAATTTTGATATTATTTTTTTCTAGCTCTACAAAATAAGTATCTGGTAACATGCCACTGAATAAGTGTATTAATTTAAGTGGAATTGTCATTTTGTTTTATATAAGCTCAGGCTATCCATGAGCAAGTGATGTTTTTCCACTTACTTAGAACTGACTTTATTTGCATGAAAATTGTTTTGTAATTCTGTTCATATAGTCCTTGGGTTTGTTTTGGCAGGTAGACTTCTAAATATGTTATAGTGTCTACTATATCTTTAAAGGGGATTTCTCTTTCTGTCTCTTGCTGTTGAGCTTTGTTAGTAATATATAGAAATGCAGATGAGTTGTGTGTGTTTATTTTGTAACCTGCAACTTTGCCAAAGTTGTTTACTGTTTTAAGTAGTTTTTTACTTGATTCTCTGGGATTCTGTAGTATATCACCATAGCATATGCAAAGAGTCATAACTTAGATTCTTCTTTGCCTATTCTTATTTCTTCACTTTATTTTTCATCTATTATTACTACAGCTAACGTTTCTAACTCCATATTGAACAATAGTGGTGATAAAGAACATCCTGATCTTATTGGAATTGCATCTAGCTTGTCCACATTGCTTGATGATGGTTTTCGGTAGATACTGTTTATTAATTTATAGGATGTTACATTTATTCCTAAGCTTTCTAGTGTTTTTAATAAGAATGGATGTTGTATTTTGTCAAAGGATTTTTCTGCATCTATTGAGATAATCACGTGATTTCTGTTAGTTTTGTTGTTGATATGATCATTAATGCTACTAGTTTCTCTGATATTGAACCAGCCCTGTGTTCTTGGAATAAATTCTACCTGGTCATAATGTATTATTCTCATGATAATTTCCTGTATTCTTCTTGTTAACATGATATTTAAAATTTTTGCATTTATGTTTATTAGAGAAATTATCTATAATTTTCTTTCTCTGTTTTTACTCTTCCTCATTTAGACATCAGAACCATATTTTTATGATAAAAAGAATTTGAAAGGACTCCTTCTTCATGATGTTCCCTAACAGTCTATATAGTATGGGAATTGACTGTTCTTTAAACGTGTGATAGAATTCACTTGTAAATCTGATTGTCCTTGAAGTTTTTTCCTAGGGGCTTAATTAATGCCTTGTTCAGTTTCTTTTTTTTGAGTTTGGGTTATTTAAGTACTCATTTTCCACTTCTGTTAATCTGGGCAATTCATATTTTTTAAAATACTCATCCATGTCGTTTCAATTGCTAAATTTGTGGGGAAACAGTTGGACAGAGTTATTTTTAATTAGCGTTCTAATTTCCTCCTCATTGGATGTAAGTTCACACTTTTCATATTTGATATTGCCAATTTGGTTTCTTTCTTTCCTTTGCTTTTAAATCATGTTAACCAAAGGTTTATTAACTTTACTGGTTTTTTTTCATGAAACCAAATGTTAGTTTTATTTATTAGTTCAATAATTTTCCTATTTTCAATTTTATTAATCTCTCCTTTGGTTTTCAGTATTTCTAATTTGGTATTTACTTGGGAATTTGTTCTTTTTCTACATTAGTTTCGTTCTCTGGAATGTAGTTGATTGTTTCTGTAAGTTGTTGTTTAACCCACACATTCTTTAGGATTAGATTGTTTAGTTTCAAATTAACTTTTGGTTTTATATTTCCATGGCTTTTGATTACATGTAATTTTTATTGCAAAATGGTCTGAAAAGGATTCATTGACTATCCTTGCCTTTCTGCACTGGATTTATGTTCTAGCACATGGTCAATTTTTGTATATGTGCCATGTACTGCAGAGAAAAATGTATACTTCTTTCCCTCCCCATTCCATTTTCTCCAAAGATGTATCATATCTACCTTAACCATAGTTCTATTCACCTCCTTAACTTCTTTCCTGTTTATTTTGAGGTTAAATTTATCAAGTTCAGAGAAGGGGAAGTTGAATTCCCCCACTATCACAGTTTTGCTGTTTATTGTTTCTTGTAACTTTTCACCTTTTCGTCTAAGAATCTGGATGCTATACCACTTGGAACCTATATGTTTAGCAATGAAATTGCTTTCTTGTCTGTGATGCCTTTTAGCAGTTTAGTTCCCTTCCTTATCTGTTTTGATCACATCAATTTCTGCTTTTGCTTTGTCTGAGATTAGGATTGCTACTCCTCCTTTTTTTTGCCTCAGATGAAGCACAATATATTCTGCTCCCATCTTTTACCATTACCATTACCATTACATGTGTATGTACCCATTTCAAATGTGTTTCTTGTAAACAACATATTGTTGGATCGTGGTTTTTAAACCATTCTGTCATCTGTCTCCGTTTTATGGGAGAGTTCATCCCATTTATATTCACAATTATGATTACTCTCTGTTTCTTTCCCTCCATCTCCTTTCCCTCAGTTATGCTTTTAGTTCTCCCTTCTGCTTTCCCCTCCACAATAAAATTTTAATTTTTAACCACTCCTTCTCTCAGTCTTCCCTCCCTTCTTTCAGCCTGTCTTCCTTTTAATCCCCTTTTCCCTCTTCCCTTCCTTTTAGTCTCCCCTTCCTTTTAATCCCCTTTTCCCTCTTCCCTTCCTTTTAGCCTCCCCTTCCTTTTAATCCCCTTTTCCCTCTTCCCTTCCTTTTAGTCTCCCCTTCCTTTTCTTTCCCTTTTCCCTTCCTACTGCCTATAGAGCAAGTTAGATTTTTATATTTAATTGAGTTTGTTGTTCCCTCCTTGAAACCAATCAGATGACAGTGTCTCAGACAATGCTCATCTCCCTCTCCTCTTTCCCTATACTGTAATATAATTTTGTGCTTCTTCTGTTGATGTAATTTACCTTTTTCTGTTTCCTCCTTTTCAAGTATCCTGATAAAATTCCTTCACATTCTTAAATCACATTTTAATCAAGACAGCATTTACTTTATACCGATTTCTCTATTTATGTATATCCATTTTATTTATTATGATAAATACACAATTCTGTAGATTGACAAGTGTCATTTTCCCTAATAGGGATGTAAACAGTTTGCCCCTATTGAATAACAAGATTTTTGCCCCATTTACCTTTTTATGCCGCTCTTGAGACTTATGTTTGAAGATCAAATTATGTATTGAGCTCTGACCTCTTCATCAGGAAGGTCGGGAAATCCCTTATTTCAATGAATGTCAATTGCCTTGCCTGAAATATTATTCTCAACTTTGCTGGCTAACTGATCCTTGGTCGTAGTCCCCGCTCCTTTGTATTACAGAATATCATATTCCAATCCCTCTGATCTTTTAACATAGAAGCTGCAAGATTTTATGTGTTCTTGACTGTAGTTGCCCGATATTTGAATTATTTCTTTCTGGCTCTCTGCAGTATTTTCTCCTTCACTTGATAGTTCTGAAATTTGACAACGATATTCTTTGGTGTTTTTAGTTTGATATTGCTTTCAAGAGGGGAGTGGTGGTTTCTTCTGATATCTATTTGACCCTCTGCATCAAGGACTTCTGGGTTTCTTTGATGAGTTTTTGAACAATATTGTCTACACTCTTTTTTTAATCATGGCTTTCTGGTAGACCAATACTCCTTAGATTTTTCTCTCCTGGATCCATGTTCCAGGTCAGTTGTTTTTGCAATTAGATATTTTACATTTTCTTCTGTCTTTTCATGCTTTAGATTCTGCTTGAGTGACTCTTGATGTCTCATAGATTCATTATGTTCTACTTTCCTGATTCTAATTTTTACCAAATTGTTTTCTTCAGCTAACTTTGGCATCTCCTTTTCATCTGTTCAGTTGGTTCATTTAAGGAGTTACTTTCTACAGGTACGTTTTTTAGTTCCTTTTCTGTTTATGCAGTTGTCATTTCAAATTCTTCTATGATTTCTTTTTTCATTGTTTATTGCAGAAACACAAATATTGCATACAAACTTCTATCTTCTCTCCCCTCTTAATGGTAGTTTATGTTTCATTTTGATGATCTCCAAACACTTTAAGTTTAAACCTATCAAGCCCTTTCCAGTAACCACTAAAGTCTTACCTGTACCCTTCTATTTTCTTCTATCATCCTGTAACAACTTGAAAGGCACCCCAATTTTATTTTTCTTTACTTTCACAAACTTCTTACTTTATGTTGCTAATCATATTAATTCACAAACTCTCCTTCCTCTTCAGATTATCTTCTTTAATTTTTTTTACTTCTTTTGATTTCTCCTCTCTCTCTTTTAGTTTGAGTTAGAATCTTCAATTTTCTTCTCCTTCAGCATTTCTCTTTAAATTTCTGCCCCCCCACAATTAAGACTGTCATTCCTCACAACTTTATAGGTCTCTAACTCATCTACAAAATTTCCTTCTTTTATTGATTTCTTTTAACAATGTTTGATTTCTAAGCCCTTTCTGGAAGTAGAAAGTATAAGACCTCATTTTTTTCCTGTTAATTAGTAACTCCATCCAATGTATATTGTGTTAGGAATTCAAACTCTGGGTGGAATTAAAATGGCAGAGTAAAAGGAGGATCTGGCTTGAGTTTTCCCCTAAACTCCTCCAAAATCTATAAAAGTGACTCTAAAGAAATTCTAGAACAGCAGGACCACAAAATGACAGAGTGAAACAAATTTCCAGACCAAGACAACCTGTTGTTAGGGCATGTATGCAAAACATGTTGATAGGAAAGGTTTATTGCACCAACATGAGAGAAGAGGAGGGAGGTCCAGGAAATGCAGTGCTGGCACAGATCGGGCTAGAGTAGGCCTCATGGGACTTAATCAGTAGCATCTGTCATAGTTTCCAGAGTTCTCAGCCCACAAATATCAAAAACAACTTAGAAAATGAGTAGGAAAGTTCTGTCAGAACTTGCTAAGAGAGGAACAAGGTCTGACCCCAGCTCAAAGGCAATAGTAATGATGTCAGTAACAGTGGCTGCTTCCAGAACTCCTGACCCACAGACAGTGGAGGTAATCAAAGACTGATGAGAGGTGTATTGCAGGGATATCTTGATGGCACTGAGGCAGGAATCTCATGCTTTGCCCATGCTTGGATCAAGTTCTCAATTCTGGGTGGTGTTTCTGGGTGAGGAGGAGTATTAGAAGAGCTTGTGGGCGCAGCACAGAGGGAATCTTCCTAACAACTCCAATGCAGAAAATAGTGCTCATGGGAAAGCACAGACCAGGAGAGGAGTAAATACCTTTCATTTGATCATGCAACCTTCAAAGAACTGAAAATTTACAGATCCCTAGAAATAGTTTTGAAAATAACTGCACAAAACCCCTGAAGCTTGGAAAACTACATCACCTACACTGAAAGCAGACATTTACCTTAACAAAGTGATAAAATGTAGAGTAATTGGCTGGGAAAATAAGCAAACAGCAGAAAATAAAACCAGTCTATAGAGTTTTACTGTGTACACATACAACCAGAAGACAACGAAGTCAAAGTTCTTACACCAAAAGCCTCCAAGAAAAATATGAACTGGTCACAGGACATGCAAGAGCTTAAAAACATTTTTAAAAATCAACAAAGAGAAATGGAGGAAAAAATGTGACAATAAATGTGAGTGATGCAAGAAAATCATGAAAAATCTGTCCACAGATTCGTAAAGGAGACTCAGAAAATTCTGAAGAAAATAACCCCTTAAAAATAAACTTACCCAAATGGCAAGAGAGGTCCAAAAATCGAACGAGGAGAAGAGTGCCTTATAAAATAGAACTGATTGAATGGAAAACGAGGTCCAAAAGCTCACTGAACAACATAATTCCTTAAAATTTTAAAACAATGCCAAAAGAATATAAAGAAAATAGAAGACAATGTGAAATATCTCTTTGGAAATAGAAATGATCTGGAAAACAGTTACAGGACAGATAATTTAAAAATTATTGGACTATGTGATAGCCATGATCAAAAAAAGAAAAAAACCTAGACATCATCTTTCAAGAAATTATCAAAGAAAACTGCCCTGATATTCTAGGATCAGAGGGAAAAATAGAAATTGAAAGGATCATCGCTTCATCAATCACTTCCTGAAAAAGAAATTAAAAGGAAAACCCCCTAGGAATACTACAGTCAGATTGTAGAGTTCCTAGGACAAGGAGAAAATAGTGCAAGCAGTTAAAAAGTCAAGTATTGTGGAAACATAATCAGGATAACGCAAGATCAAGCAGCTTCCACCTTAAGGGATTGAAGAGCTTGGAATGTGATATTCTGAAGAACAAAGGGGTTAGGAAAAAAACTAATAATCACCTACCTTGAAAAACTGAGCATAACACTTCAGGGGAAAAAGGAACATTTAATTAGAGGACTTTCAAGTCTCCTATCTGAAAAGACCAGAGTTGAATAGAATATTTGACTTTCAAATACAAGACTCAAGAGAAACATGAAAAATTTAACAGAAAAGAGGCAAAAAATCTTTAATAATGGAGGGGAAGAAGGGGAAGGTGAAAAGGAATGTGTGAAACTTGCTCTCATCAGATTTGGCTTAAGAAGCAGAGAACATACACGCATAATTGAGTTTGGAAATCTATCCTGCCCTACAGGAAAGAAGGGGGGAGGGAACAAAAGAGGGGGGGGTTGACAGAAAGGAGGACAATTGGGAGGAGGGGGTAATCAGAGGCAAAATCATTCAATTATGAACAGGGTCAAAGAAGAGCATAGAATAAATGGGGGGAAGTTTAGGATAGAGGAAAATATAGTTACTATTTCACAACATAACCCCTATAGAAGTGTTCTGAATGACTTCACATGTCTAACCTTTACTGAATTGCTTGTTTTCTCAGTGAGGCTGGTTGGAATGTGAGGAAGGGAGAGAACGTAGAACTCAAAGTTTTGAAAAATGAATGTTAATTTTTTTACATGCAACTGGGAAATAAGATATATATTCAATTAGGTATACACATCTATCTTGCCCCTACAGGAAAATAGAAAGGGAAGGACATAAGAAAAGGGAGGTGATGGTAGAAGAGAGCACATCTTGGGAGAGAGGGTAATCAGAATGCATGCCATCTTGGTGTGGGGGGTGGGGAAAGATGGCGAGAAAGTTTGGAGCTCAAAATCTTATGGAGGTGAATGTTGAAAACTAAAAATATATCAATTAATTAATAAAAAATAAAATTCAAACTCTGGCATCCCAATAGCTGAGGTTACTCAAATATTAAATTGCATCCACATTATCTCATTACTTCTCAAGTTCTCTTCAATGATTCATATTATAATGCTGCCCATGTTGTTTGACTCAAGCATTTTTCTCCATAGGATTAGCATAAGAGATCTACCCAATATTTTATAAGTTTTTCTCAAGTTTCCTAACATTGAGATACAACCATTGGAGCCCTCTAGCTTTCTTCTTGTCGTCCTTTGCCCTTGTCAAATGACCAAGAGTTTTCTCTTCCTAGTAAATATTTTCTTGTTTGTATCCTTTATTAAACTCCTCACTGGTTAGGTAGTACCTTGCTCAGATTCACCATGGACTTTCCAATTATGCTCTGAGATAATTAGTCGTCTTAATTGAGGGAATTTTGTACCCCATATGTCTCTAATATACACCAACATGCATAGAATATTTGTTTTATAAGATGAGCCTTTGTTTCCATGTGAAGTTTCAGGTTTTTCAGTTTCTCAAAAGCATTGTTTTCCTCCTATTCGACTCCAAGCCTTGCTCACTTTCAAACTGTACCTTCTCCCTTATTTTCATACAAATGGAAAAGATTTTAAAAGACTGGCATGTAAGATATAAGAAAAGCAGATGAAAAAACCAAAAGTATGGAACAAAATCTCAAATTTCATGTATACCAAGATGATGGCGAAGACATCTGTAAATAATGATACTTAAGCTTAGTTTCTCATCTATACAAAATCTTTATAAAAGTCATCTGTGCACAGATCTACTCCATCTTGGAGAAATATTTGAGGAGGAAACAAGGAGAATTTTACAAACTAAATCCAAAAAATCACATTTTAAAAATTTTGCAACTAACTAAAATATGTAGAGAATATGAGATCCATCTCTCCTTATTATTTATTAATTATGAAAATGTACTTCATATGGTAAAATTCTGCTTTAAATACGATTCTCTATCAAATTATGTCCCTTGAAAATCCCTCTTTTGCATTCTGATTATAACATCAGATGAGGTATAAAATAGGGAGACTATGCTTGCCAAAGGTATTTTCCACTTTGTGAAAGAAGTACAGAGTCCAAGTGAAAAAAAAAAAAAACCTTTATCTGAGGATAATGAGGTCTTTCACATGCTACTATTTATCAAAAAAATTTACTAATTCCTATATATATTGGAGAGCCTCCTGGAAGATATTTCTAATCACTTAACAGACTTTCTCCTGACAATCCACACACAAAAGACCAACTTCATGAATAATGCTTATTTCGTAGATTATAAAGATGAAGTAATTATATGTAGAATTGTGTTTTAGAAACAATAATTTTTATTACTGAGTTGTGTCAGTTACTTACTACCTGTTGATTCAGGATGGAAGTATGCAGGGAAGAGGCAAGGTTGGGTAGTAATGGCATTGTAGTGGAAAGAGAACCTAATTTCAAATTTTAGGACCTGAGATGTGGAGGAAAGTCCTATCTTTTCTGGATTTCAGGTCCCTTACTTTTACAATAAGGAGTCTAGCCTAAATGAATCTTTTCTTTTGGTTCTAAATTTATATAACTATGGCATTCTTTCTTGGTTCAAGATATCTATAACCATGCTTTTTGTATCTTCTTTAATGCCATTTCCTTCATATTTCATGTGGCTAATGTTGCAAATTATTGAGTGTAACTACAAAGACTAGTGATGGTCTCTGCAAAGTAGGAGAACTAAATTCAGTTGCAGAGTACTAAGTGACTCCATTTTCCTAATCCAGGAGGATATTTTTGAATTGGACACTTATTACAGTCTAGAACAGTCATGTTGTAAGGGGAAGGGAGGATCTGTTTCTTGATCCATAAAAAGTATCCTTATCTGAGTCATCACTTTCTCCCAGAGATTTCAACATTTCAGAAATCTTCTAGTTCAGTATTCAAATACCATTAAGCACTGTTAAATAGTTCATTGCTTATCAATTATATTTTTACTTTAAAAAATATATGAAATTTTTAAGCTAAATGAAAAAATTTTCTAAGTTGCCATAAAAAGCCTTTTATAAATTTAGGGTCACCTGAAATGCCTCTCCAGAATGGAATGATCATTTTTTATTGATCTCAAAGCAAATTCCATTACTGGTCACCTACAGGAATGCTAGATTCTGGCAACCCAGTGAAATGACGTGATTGTCATTATATATGAGGAGATCTATTTCACCATCAAATGATGTAAACTAAGAAGGCATTGAAAAGGTTAAAAACCAGTGGGACTAGATAAGGTCCACCTACTATAGAGTATGGAATATTCAAAGTACTACTCCTCTTTCTCTATATTTAATATAATGACAACAAATTCTTTAAAAATATGAACATTTTGCACAGAATTGCTTTTACAATTCAAAGTCCTAATTTAACAAGAAAGAAATATCTGTGATTGATATGTGTGATTTTCAATTTCTTGTTCTTCTTAAATTTTAGATATAACAAAATTCATTGACATATCAAAATTATTTTTGCTATATGACAAAAATGTAACTCAAATCTTTAGATATATAAATATATAATAAACCATGTTTATGCCAAATACTATATATATAACTCAAAAAAGGAAAAAATGGAAATAATGAGAAAACAGATCTTAAAAATAATGCATTTCAATGTGTGAAACTGAAAGGCATTTCTCTGAACTATCTCATGTAAGTA
Source organism: Potorous gilbertii (assembly GCA_028658325.1). Classification (NCBI taxonomy): domain Eukaryota; kingdom Metazoa; phylum Chordata; class Mammalia; order Diprotodontia; family Potoroidae; genus Potorous; species Potorous gilbertii. The sequence goes on along the minus strand of CM053772.1, from coordinate 103,385,366 downwards.
CCTTTTAAATACTATAATATTCAAAGAATATAATTTCTTGCATACAAATTATTTGAGTTATAAGTATGAAAGGTAGAAGACATGTACAAAAGAGTATTGCTATCTGAATCTCAGAAGATTTGATAATTGCAGGTAAAATGTATTCTGTGACAACAAATATTTTTTTTGCCCACCAGGTGCATTATCTGTGAAGAGAACTTCCTACTTAAAGAAAAATTAAAAATCTTAGCATCTAAAAAAAGTTTCCTTATATCATAACTTCAAAAGATTTAGAGAACTTTTATGCCTATTTCAATAAGAAATGCCCAAGATTGCTGTACCTCAATTTCAGTCCCATGTAATGTGCAATACAAGTGAAATATTAATTCTGAAATAGAGAATTCTGTAACATTTTATACTGGTCTTCTTTCTTGAAGTTTCTGAACTCAATGACATTTTTTAAAAGAGAGACTGAGATAACTAATTTCATTTCAAAGGGCCACAAGAAAGAAACATGTTTGGGTCACTGCTAACTTGGGACAGCTCCAAAGTAGTAAGTTGCCTGAGAGAGAATTCATATTATATCACAAATCTCCTTCACTATCTAAGCTCCCAAAAGAACAAAACTTCGATCACTCCTCCTTTCTTTCCTCGCGTTATAAATCACCAAGCTTGAAATTATTGAGGTAGCAACCAAAGTAAACAAATAAATAAGATCAGTACTGGCGACAGTTTTCCCAGACCGCAATTTCTGTTCCTCTACTTTCTTTGCTGAATTATAAAATCAGTACATTTATGACCTAAGTTGACTAGACATGGAATTCATGTAAGTGTTCAGTAACGCTATTTCATCAGTAGCATTATGTTTACAGTATTGTTTCATTATTGTCCTAAAAAATTATTTAGTGTTTTTCAAAGAGGTACATTACTAGATTCCTTCTCCTTTCCTAATGCTAGTAATGTTAGGAAAACTAGGAAGATTAAGCTCCTTTTGTTAACTTTTTTCATAGACCTTTGGTGTAATTGGTACGGAAACTCTCCCTACTGATGTAGTTTGATAATTATTCTATCACCCAAATTATTATACCTGTGTTTACAGTATGAGAAATAATGTTATTTACCTATGACCACATAAACAGTGTATCTCAGAGGCAGGATTAAAATCATGTTTTCCCACTGTTAGCCCAGTCTTCTACATAAAGTCAAACTTCCTTCAAAGAAAAAATATATATTTATATTCAAATGCTTATATATTTATATTTATTTAAATGCTTATATATTTATATTTATTTAAATGCTTATATGTTTATATTTATATTTAAATGCTTATCTAAGCATTCTCATCTGTCTCCAAAATCAAAGCATATTGATGTTGATAGGATTTTTCCCTCATTGTTTTCCAATTCTGTATGTGATCAGCTTCTGCTTATTTTCTGGCATAAAGAAATAGACTCCACAGTCACATCATGCCTACGATTTTGATAACGCACATTTGTATTCCCTTTGCGTATATTATGACATCATTATGATATTCAACTGAGCTGGGTAATAGAAGTATTATTACTCCATTTTACTGGTGAAAAAAAAACCTCAGAAAAGTTAATGTGATAAATTCTAGACTTTTTGACTTCAAATCTACTCCTGCTTCAACAGTATATCATTGCATCTCTCAGACCTTTCCTTTTGGTTAGTTTAGAGTCATAATCTAAAGATTTCCAAATTAAAATAAAATACATGCATATTTCTATGACGGACTGCTCTGATGCTCTGATAAGGGTACACCCTCCAATACTGCATTTTTAAACACATAGATTTCTGGTTTGTCCATGTTTTCCCATTAGTCATCTTTCAAATATTCACCTAAAGAGCTGAAGGAAGAACTCCCTACACATTTTAGATATTGTGGTAAGAACAGTGGATGCTATGGATAGTCCATCTCTTGACAGGTTAATCTTTCCCTTTTGTGTAACCAGGTCATCATTCATTTCAATCATATGTCTCCCTGATGACATCCTTTATGGCATTTTTTCTATGACATCCAGTATGCCACTACATTGAAGCCTATGAAATGTTTTATTGTCCTTTATGTGACCTCCAATTTGAATTAATTTATGATTCATAGTCGTATATCACCAGAAAAAAATTATGGTAAAAAGATGGGCCTTCATTCTAGAGAAAAAAAAAATGCTCTGACTAGAACTGCTGTATTAATTCTCAAAAGTCAAATACTGGTTCCTCCTGTTCAATTGTATGTCCAGTTTATACTCTGCCTCAAACTGAAATTCTGATGGATAATTCTAGGGATTTTCCATTCAGTTGTATTTATTTTGGATTAAAGGCATTCTTACTTTACATGCTATATTTTTCTCTTTGCCTATTTGGGTAAAAATCTCTACAAATTAATATTGCGATATACTCCGGCTTAATATGGCAAAAACAACAGGATCAGTGAGATGAACTAAGTGCCATTTTTTAGACTTTTCTGGCTTGTCTTCGTGACAACAGCAAAAATGTTCTTTTAACATTTTTCTCTTTGTATGTTCATTTGACATTAGTTATGGGAAGATAGTTAAAGTAATTTTTGATATCACATATTTTAAGGAACTGGCATGATATAGTCATTTTTGGAAGACATTCATTTGAGCTGTGTGCCATTTTGCTCTGCCCAATTTAATGTCTTTTTTTAAAAAGAACAAAAACATAAAGATAAAAATCAAATCATATTTGATTATATACAAAAAGGGGTTGCAAAGATGAGAAAACACATATATAGATCTGTAGTTATTCATATTCTTTCAAATGCTTTTCATTTATTCATTTTTCTATTTATATACGTTTTCCATTTATTTACAGTATCAGAAGTGGAGGGGCAATAGTCATGTCTCAAGGGGTTTTGTTTTGTTTTAAGAGTCCTTGATAATCTGTCTTGTTTCAGATACTTTAGGAGAAATTTTTCAAAGCTACCAAAATCACTTTGCCTCCTGGATAACCTTGGTTCTCTCCAGTTACTTTTCTTGCTGTTGCTTTAATCGGTGTTACTTCCACTCACTGATTTAACATATATACATTTGTACAAAGCCCAAAAACTGTGGTGAAAAGAGCTTTCCTTACAAAGTTTTATAACTTTTAATTTCTTCACCTGTTGTTTTATTTTCTCTCTCCCAGATTTATTCTTAAAATACACTTGGAATGATTACGCTTATTTTAGTATATTGACCAGATTTCTGAAAATGTGTTTCTCATCTCTGCTTTTGACAGTTTTATGAGACTATGCAATTCACAATTTTCCACTATTTTCCATAAGATTTGACAATTAAATTTATAATCAAGACCAGTGTTATCCTTGAAGTTGCGTCAGTTGAGTCCCATATTGTCTCATTTGTGTTCAGTCTTCATTAATACCGATCTTTATATTTACTCTGATAAGCCAGAGATCTTATTATACACTGAAAGGTAATTTAGGAAAGATCCCCACATCAGTAATCAGTTATTTCCTATCAATAAATCTCACTTTGATACTCACTATGCCAAATACCTTTGATCTCTTTCTGAAAACAATCTTCGAGGTTTAGCTCCTCATTTCTCGTTATCAAATCCTATTTTGCAACACAACTAAATCTACATTTGTGTTGAAATCTCCATGCATCATATCATAGAATGATGTGACTTTATCCAGTTCTTTGGAAGATTTTCTCTTCCGTTCTATCTTCTGCAAATAAATAAATAAATCACTACATACTATAAGCTACAACTATTGTCATGAATGTCTTTTTAAAAATAGTTATCTGAATTAATTATCACCAAAGCTGCCATAAAATGGCACACCCACTGTAAGCAGATTACCAGTATCCATCCTAGCCCCTTTGAAATTATCTATCATTTGCAATGATTACAGTAGCAAATTCTTACACTGTGGATCACAATTACAATATCACTGATGCTGTATACAATGTTCTCCTGGATTTGTTCCCATCACTTTACATCAGTTCATTTAAATCTTCCCAGATTTTTTTCCCTGAAATTATCCATGCCATCATTTCTTATAGTATAATAGCCTTCCATAGTAATCATATACTGCAGCTTGTGCAGCCATTTCTCACCTGATAAGCATCCCCTCAGTTTTGACATTTTTGTCACCACAAAAATGGCTGTTATGATTTTAAAATATTGATCATTTTCTATTTTCTTTTATTTTTGGGGGATCCAGACATGGTAGTTGTAGTTCTAGGTCAAAGAGTTTTATAACCCTTTGGGGATAGTTCCAAATTAGACTTCAGAATGGTTGGACCATTTCACAAGCTCTAATAACAATGTGTTAATGTACCTATATTTTTTTCCTACATCCTATTCAGCATTCACCATTTTCTTTTTCTGTCATGTTACCATTCTGATAGGTGTGAGATAGTGTTTCAGAGTTGTTATCATTTGCATTTCTTTAACCAGTAGAGATTCAAGGCATTTTTAATATTACTATGAATAACTTTGATTCCTTCTTCTGAAAACTGCCTATTCATATCCTTTGATCATTTACCATTTGAGAAACCCTGTTATTTTTATAAATTTGGCTCACTTCTTAATGTATTTGAAAAATGAAGACTTCATCAGAGACACATGTAAAATGTTTTCTTTGCTTTCCTCTTTCCTTCTAATTTTAGCTGAATTGGTCTTCTTTGTGAAAAAAACAACTTTAATTTCATGTAATTAATGTTATCTATTTTACTTTCTGTGATCTTCACTATCACTTATTTAGTTATAATTTTTATAACTTTCTTCTAACATCTGTATGCATCAGTTCAACAGATAAAATTTCCATGTACTTTTATTTGTGTATTTACATAAAGATATATATATGTATATGTATATACAAACAAAATCTTAGTCTCTTCTGAACACCACTTCCACATTCCTAATGACCAAGTCAAACTGTGTGTCTCCTATACATCTCAAACTCAGAATGTCCAAAATGACACTAATTGTCTTTCCTTCCAAATGCTCTTACTTTTATTGATGACACTGTGATCATCTCTGATCCTTGGAGAGATACAGGTTTATAATCTCAGTTTTAGCCTATTTCAGCCCAATCACATTGTCTTACCCCCTCATAACAAATCAGTTTCCGAATTTTTTTTGTTTCTACCTCCACACCATCTATCACATTTCAACCTATCTCAGTACTCAACATGGATACAAATTTTGTTCACATCATCATCACCCCTTAGCTGGATGGCTGCAATGGCCTACGATTCATCTGTCGGCCTCAAATTACTTTTCTCTAAGTAATCCTTTACTCAACTGTCAAAATGATTGTCTTTGCTCAACAAGTACCAGTGCCTTTCTAATGTTTATCGGATTAAATATAAATTATTTCCTTTGCCATTTAAAGTCCTTTACAACTTGGTCCCAAACAACTTTTCTGACTTTTTCCCCATGTTATTTTCCTTCTCATATTTCACTGGCTTTGACATTGGCTTTTCTTCTGTTTCTTACATGTGACATTCAGTTTCCTATCTGTGCTTTTGCTGTATCTATCCTTCCTACCTTTAATATTTTCTTTGATATTCTTATATCTCAAAAGATCTTGTTGCTCTTGAGTCAGCTCAAATACCACTTTCTGGATGAATTCTTTCTTGATATCCCTAGGTGTCAATGCTCTATTTTCCAAAACTACCTGGTATTTTTATGTCAAATTAGCTGTATATGCAGGCAGTGGATCTGTGACTCCATTGTGTAGAAAACTTTTGCAAATTCTTTTTTTCTGATGAAATTGGCTCCTTCCATGAAGTTTATCATATTAAAAAATGGTCTATAGATCTATGAGGTTAAATGATTTCCAGAAGACTATAACCAGAATGGTCCAGAGGCAGAATTTGAGCCTGCTTTTCATGGATTCTCTCCCCACCTTGACATTACCTCTCTAAAACATATAACGAAATTATCTCCCCTTATAGACTATAAGCTCCTTGAGGGAAGGATTGATTTCTTTTTACCCCCTTTTTAATCCCCAAGAACTTAATCCCTAAGACTGATGCTCTTAAATAATTATTACAGATTGATAAAATATTTATGTTATTTTGTTTTCCTTGATTAATTGATAATATTAATTCCAGCATTTCTATTTATCTCTACTAGAAGAATATAGAAACCATCCTCTCATTTACAACTGCTGTTCCACTAATAGTATATCCATTTTTTGTTCATTGAAGGAAGAGATATCAGGAGTACCCCCCAAAAGGTATTTATGTTTATATGCATGTGTGTATGCATGCATATATGTATGCGTATGCCATGATGTTTTCAAGTTGTCCCACCAAATTTTGTGAAATAGTGAGTTCTTGTCTCAGAAGCTGAAGCCTTTGGGTTTATCCAACAGTAGATTTTTATAGTCATTTATATGACTTGTAATGCCTAACCCATTCCACTGGTCTACCAATCCATTTCTTAACCAGTGCACAATGGTTCTGATGATTGTCAATTTTTGTATAAGCACCATCTACCACTGAGAAAAAAAAATTCATTCCTCTCTACCCCCACTCCATTTTCTCCAGAGATCTAGCATGCCTTACTTTATAAAATTCTATTCATGTCCTTAAGGTCTTTCTTGTTCATTTTGTAGTTAGATTTATCTCTTTCCAAGAAGTGGAGGTTGAGGGCCCCCAACTACCATAACTTTGCTATTTCTTCCTCTTATTCACTTCTCTAAGAATTTGGAAGTTATACTATTTGGTGCATATATGTTTGATAATGATATTACTTCATTTCCTGTGGTACTTTTTAGCAAGATGTAATTTCCTTCCTTATGACTCTTAATTAGATCAATATTTACATTTCTTTTGTCCTAGATCAGGATCACTAATTCCTGCTTCTTATACTTCAACTGAAGCATAATATATTCTGATTTAGTCTTTTACCTTTACTCTGCCTATATCTCTCTACTTCAAATATGTTTCTTTTAAACAACATATTGTAGGATTCTAGTTTATTTTTTGCTTTAACACTTTTCTATCTGCTGGGAGCTAAGTCTCAGGAGAAACTGCCCTTACCTCCCCAAACCACAAACTCCCTGTATGCACAGACCATTGTGACCTGGAACATTCCTGTATGCACAGACCATTGTGACCTGGGACATTCCTGTATGCACAGACCATTGTGACCTGGGACTT
>CM053772.1:103359383-103377727 GCA_028658325.1 Potorous gilbertii | reverse complement strand
TTCCTTTGACTTCTGGAATATCCTATTCCACGCCCTTCGATCCCTTAAGGTAGAAGCTGCTAGATCTTGTGTTATCCTGATTGTATTTCTACAATGTTGGAATTGTTTCTTTCTAGCTGCTTGCAATATTTTTTCCTTGACATGGGAACTCTGGAATTTGGCCACAATGTTCCTAGGAGTTCCTCTTTTTCGATCTCTTTCAGGCGGTGATCAATGGATTCCTTGAATACTTATTTTGCCCTCTGGTTCTAGGATATCAGGGCAGTTTTCCTTGATAATTTCATGAAAGATTATGTCTAGGCTCTTTTTTTGATCATGGCTTTCAGGTAGTCCCATAATTTTTAAATTTTCTCTCCTGGATCTGTTTTCCAGGTCTGTTGTTTTTCCAATGAGATATTTCACATTCTCTTCCATTTTTTTGTTCTTTTGGTTTTGTTTTGTGATTTCTTGGTTTCTCAGAAAGTCATTAGCCTCCATCTGTTCCATTCTACTTTTGAGAGAACTATTTTCTTCAGTGAGCTTTTGCACCTCTTTTTCCACTTGGCTAATCCCGCTTTTGAAAGCATTCTTCTCCTCATTGGCTTTTTGAACCTCTTTTACCAACTGAGTATGCCTATTTTTCAAGGTGTTACTTTCTTCAACATTTTTTGGGGTCTCCTTTATCATTTTATTGTCCCATTTTTCATGCTTTTCTTGCATATCTCTCATTTCTCTGCCCAGTTTTTCCTCCACCTAACTTGATTTTCAAAATCCTTTTTGAGTACTTCCGTGGCCTGAGCCCATTGGATATCTATTTCAGATGTTTGGGATACAGAGGCCTTGACTCCTATGTCTTTACCTGCTGGTAAGCATTGGTCTTCTTCATCAGAGAGGAATGGCGCAATCATCTGGTCAAAAAGAAATTAACCTTCTATGGTCTTATTTTTTTCCCCTTTTCTGGGCATTTTCCCAGCCAGTTACTTGACTTCTGAGATTCCTGTCCACCCTCGCCTATGTCCGCCCAGCTAGTGATTGGGGTCTGAGATTCAAATGCTGCTCCCCAGCCTCAGGGCTTTCCATGACAGGCCTGGCTGCTATTCAATGGGAGCTTAACTTCTGGTGCTCAAGTGGTCGCAGGGCTGCCTCACAGGCTCAGTTCCCTCAGGGAGTTTACGCAGAGACCTTCTGTAATGGAGCTTCTGTTGAGCTCCTGCCTGTTCTGGGAGCCTCTGGCCACTGGTTCCCTCTGCTGCTGCCTCTTGAGGGGGCCCGAGTCATGGAGACACTCTGCTCCCCTCTTGGCCAGTCCAGAAGTTTCTCTCACTGTCCTGTGCATCTGTGGGTGGTGGCACCTTTGTGGCTTCCAGAGATTCCGTCCCTGAAGCCTGCTCAGATCTGCTCACATCTACTCGCTCCTCTCAGTGCTGCGCGCCCGGGGCAGGGCTGAGCTCTGCTCCCAGCCAGTGCACAATGGACCTTTGGAGTTGGTTTTCAGGGCTCTCTGGTATGGAAATCTCCTTGACTCTGTTGTTGCGTGGCTTCCACTGCTCCAAAATTTGTTGGGAGTTCTTTTTAGAGGAAATTCATGGGCTGTGAGTTCGGAGCTAGCATATGTGAATCTTTCTACTCCACCATCTTGGCTCCTCCCCCCATTTGGTGTTTTCTTGGCAGATACTGAAGTGGAATGCCATTTACTTCTCCAGTTCATTTTATAGGTGAAAATACTGAGACAAACAAGGTTAAATGCTTTGCCCAGGGTCACAGAGCTAGTAAGTGTCAGAGACTGGATATAAACTCTGGTCTTCCTGATTCTAGCTGTGGAACTTTATTCCCTGTACCACCTACCTGCCCCAGAATCTAATGGGAGAATCAATAAACAAATAAATGCAAATAAGCTATAAGCAGAATTAATAGGTTATAATTAAAAGAAGGAAAGCAATAGAAACAAAATGGGTTGAGAAGTTTCCTCCAAGACATGGATTTTAGTTGGGACTTAAAGGAGTAAGGGAAATGTATCCAGTAGGATTGAGGAGGAGAGTATTCCAAGAATTTGAGACAGGCAGAGCAAATGCCCAGTGTGACAAAATGGAATATGTTGTTTAAGAGATATCTAGGAATTCAACATCACTTGATTGAAGAGTATGTAGTGTATGTGTGGGGGTGGGGTGGGGTGGATGTGTGTGGGGGAGGGTAGAAGGTATAAGAAAATTGGAAAAGTGTAAAGGGCTTTGAATGCCAAAGAAAAGTAAACCACTTTAAGCCTGACTTAAGGAAGAATGGTAGAAGAGAGACTTGAAGCTGACAGACACACCAGTGGACTATTGAAATAGTCCAAGTGTTGGCCTGTATCAGGGTAATGTTATTACCATAGAGCATATTACAGCGAGGAAATTAACAGGTCTTGGCAACAGATTGAATGTGGAGATAGCGAACGGGGGAGAGGTAATGAGGAATCAAGGATCCCAAAACTTACAGGAGAAATAATGAGCTACCGCCTTGGGATTCTGCCTGTCAGTTCAAGTAGGAGTTGTGAAAGTAGTCCTGAAAAAAGTGTTTAATACATGTCATTCTTATACCTTGATTCCATCGTTACTTTGTGAGGAAACAAGTTACTTGCTTTTTCATTTCTGCTCTGGAATAGTGATAGTTTACTACACCGATCAGAGTTCCTTTCAAAGGTATTTTCTATCACATTATTGTTTTTCCACAAATAGTCCTGTTACTTTTCCTTCTATCCTTTGAAGTGTATAGTCCTAGCACCATCCCTGGATTCAAAGGCATATACAGTTTTAGTAACATTTGGAACAGTTTCCAATTGCTGACAGATTGAAAATTCTACCAACTCTGTGTTTATTTGCCTGTTCTCTGGCAACCGCTCGAACAGTAGCAATGTTCTGTCGTTGTTAACTTTACCAATAGGACAAGTAGAACCTCAGAGTTACTTTAATTGAAATTTCCCTAGTTATTTGTAGTTTGGAACATTTTTTTCCCCATATGACTGGCGTTTGATGATTGATCAATGGGGGGTCCTGATGACTCTTATTCATATATGTATGTATGTATACACACACACACACATATGATGTTTCTTTCATATTTTAAATATCAGAATTTTGTCAAAGAAATATGCTAGAAAAAAGTCTCCAGTGAATGATTTCCTCGATGATTTTTAATACTTTTGACTTTATTTTATGCAAAAAAAATTTAATACATGTTTTTAAATTATTCATTTTATCTTTCAACTATTGTTTGGTCATTAGTTCTTCCACCAGTATTTTCCTTCCATTTTTCTTTAATTTTGTTTAGGATTTGATCATTTATACCCCAGTCATGTATAGATTTGGACTTGTATTTTCACATATTCTACAAGATATTGGTGTAAAATAATTTTTTCCATACTATTTTCCATTTTCCAGTGTAGCATTTGCCTGTTTTGAGTCCTTACTAAAGCATTACGCTAAAAAATAGAAATAGAATATATTTTTAAATCTATCCAAAAAAATTAGGTAAGCACCATATGTAGGAGAGAACAGTAGAAAGTACCAGTAAATAAAGGGTTAAATAATGATTTCTCTTTTCGGTTTTACTATTTTATATAATTCTAAAAATGTTACCAATAGAAATGAAAAGAAGAAAAAATTAAAGAAAAATATGCAGAGACAAAAATATATTTTTTATTTGTTATTGTCATTTGTTTATGACATGATGGGTTTTTTTTAGACATTCCTAGAGAATAGGCAAAGAAACTGATTAAACAACAACAAAGAGGTAGTCTACCAAAGAAATACAAAAATGAAATGAAATTCTACAAAACAAAATCAAAAAATCAAAAATAGAAAGGAAAGTCCTATTCAAAATCATTCCAATTGCTAAAAATGAAACAAAACACACTCAAAGCTTATGTAAATTAAGTTACAGAAAGCTCTTCAAAGACAAGAAGACCTTAAACATCTGAAGGAATATTCAGTACTTATAGGTGAGTTGACTAATTTAATACAAGTGAGAATGCTACCTAAGTTGATTTCCATATTTATTGTTATACCAATCAATTTACACTTTACAATTCTAGACAAAGCAACAGCAAAATCCACTTGGACCAAAAAAAAAAAAGGATTAAGAATTATCAAAAGAGGTAATGAAAAAAATATAAAAATTAAAAGGAATAGTGTTTCCAGGTACCAAATTAAATTTCAAAATAAAACATGTCACCAAAAGCCACTAGATATTATTTTTAAAAAGTACATCAATGGAACAGACTATTCAAGGGAAAATCAAGAAACTTTTTGTTTGATACTAAAAACACAAATTACCTATAAATAAAATCTCCATATGATGAGTACTAATTGGGAAATATAGAAAGAACTCTGACAGAAAAAAAGTAGACAAAAATGACCAATTTCTACAATAAACTTTTACAAACTATAAGAAATTTCTATAATAAATTTAAATTTATTACTATCCTGATTAGATATTATCATAAATATTAGGATCAGAATATTGGTCCTAATTGGTTGTGTATGCATACTTGTGTATGGTTTGTGTATAAATATGGAGAATAAATGTGACATGTGACACAATCATTAGTTAGAATAAGAATTCATAGTGAAAGACTCTCAATTTTAGTCTATTATTACCCCTACCTCAAGTATATTAGTCATTTAGAATGAGTATAAGCTTGGGGTTGTCAGAGGATGAGGGGTGGTGCTTTAAAAAATGAAATTTAGAAAGTTGTAAAAGGAATTAAAAGGCAAGATAGGAAATCTATGGGAAAATGGTCATTAAACATGTGACATAATGAAGGCTATTTAATATCATTTATAGAATTCCATCAAAAGGGCATTTGTAGATGATTTGCTCTTGCTAAATCAAATGAATCATTTGGAGGTTACAAATCAGTATCACCTTTTGACCCTTTTTAGGTGAATAAAGTGGATATTGTTCATTGAACCATAAAGATGAAGTCCATCCACAACCAGTTCCATGATATATTAAAGGCCTTAATTAAGCCTGGCAATAGGTTCTAAATCTGATATGTAACAGGCATTTATAGACCATAAAATCCAATAAAAATAATTTTAGTAGTTAAGTATTTAAAAGGATAAAAGTTAATCCATTCTGCTAACTCTGTCACCTTGTCAGGAGCCCCTGAATGAAGGCAATAAAATTGCAGCATTCCCTCAGCAATCAATCAGTTTTGCCATTTCCAAGAGCAGTAAAAATTCTGCCATATTTTTCAACACCTTTTCCCCTTCTAAGTGTTTCTATTTTTTAATATTTAAATTCACTTAATATGCAAAGTGTCAGGAATGGCTTAATAAAGAGCAAACAAAGAGACTCCAAAATAGATGCAGGATTGTAGGTATACTTTCTTCTTCTCAACTTTGCAATGGGAGAAATTGCTCCTTCCCAGTGACAAACACTACCATAGACTAAAACATGCAAATTAGCAGCAGTAACAGTAGCAGAATCCCATTTATCAAAGAAATATATATTTAGATAGATAGATAATATTTGTAGATAGATAATAACTATTTCATAATTAAATACGGCCATTCACATAGAAATTTAACATAATAATACAGCAGAATGCTGATGATGGAGGTGACTATATAGGAAAAAGATGAAAACCAATTGCAAAACAAATGAAGGAGGAAATGATAAAAGCATTGATCAAACTTCCAAAGCAAAAATAAAATATAGAAAAACAATAATCCCCCAACAAGTTTTCACTTGTGCTTGTGATGAGGAAATGTGAACATTTTTTAAAATTTAATTATATTAAATTTTTCCTCCAGCTACATATAAACATTTTTTTAAATATTTGTTGTACAAAGTTTTCAATTCCAAATTCTCTCCCTTCCTCCCTTCCTAACCTACCCTTATTAAGAAGGCAAGCAATTCCACATAGGTTATACATGTGTAGTCATACAAAACATGTCCATAATAGTCTTGTTATTAAAGAAAACAGACAAACATACTCAAGAAATTATTGTTTAAAAAAGCATGCTTAAATCAATATTCAGACACCATCAGTTCTTTCTCTCGGGATGGACAGCATTTTTCATCCAAAATCCTTCAGAGTGTTCATAGATCATTGTATTGCTCAGAACAGCTAAGTCATTCAGAGTTGATCGTCTTACAACATTGCTGCTAAATTATAACCAGTATATTTCACTTTGCCTCCGTAAAGTTTTTCTAGGTTTTTCTGAGAGCATCCTGCTTAGCATTTCTTAAAGTACAATAATATTCCATCAAAAGTACATATTACCACTTATTTAACCATTCCTTAATTGATGGGCATCCCTTCAGTTTCTAAATCTTTACTCCCAGAAAAGAGTTATTTTAAATGTTTTTGTGCCTAGAAGTCATCTTCCTTTTTTGAAAATCTTAAGGGGACAGAGCCACGATGGCAGGATGGAAAGACACACAAATGCTGGATCCCCCCACACAGCCGATAAAATACCTCAACAAATTTTGCAGCAGAAGAATTGGAGAACAAGAGAATGGAAGAGATTTCCAGCCGAGGGTGACCTGAAAGGCTGACGGGAAACAGGTTTACAGGAGATGCATAGCGGAGCCCAGCCCAAACTTGGCCCAGTGTGATGCATGGCTGTGGGAGGAGGACACCTCGGGGGATGGAATCTCCAGTCACAGCAGCAACGGGTTCACAGATCCCTCAATTCACAGTTGCCAAAGGTCAGTGACAGGGATTTTTCAGCTGGCCAGGAAGGGAGAAGGGCCTTTCCATAGCTCCTTAGGCAACAGCCACAGAGGCCACATCAGGTAAGTGGCAGCAGTTCCCACAGAAGCCCCTATAGCAGCCTGCATACATTGTTACATTGTAAAATCCCTGGGGGCATTGAGGAGCTGATGATTACCTCAGCCATGTATAGAGGTACCGAGGGAGCTGATTTTTATATCACATTGAATGGCGTGCCTGCCTGTGCAGCTTATCTGAAAATCATCCACCAGTGCTACCTTGGTAGAACTGGAGAGCTAGAGGAAACTGCTAAGATTTTGGGCACAAAAATATTTTCCTACTCCCAGAGCAGTGTACTGCTAAGATTTTGGGCACAAAAATATTTTCCTACTCCTAGAGCAGTGTACACACTTGATTGTGCCACCTTAGAGGAACTGAGATCTTACAGATTCCCAGAATATACCCTACTCTGGACAAAGCACCCAAAAGTCAAATAACTGGTTGGGAAAATGCCCAAAAAAGGGAAAAAATAGGACTATAGAAGATGATTTTCCTGGTGAACAGATATCTTCTCCCATCGTTTATGATGAGGAAGAACAATGCTTAATATAAGAGAAAGACATAAAAGTCAGAGATTCTGTATCTCAAACATCCAAAATAAATATTCAATTGTCTCAGGCCATAGAAGAGTTCGAAAAGGATTTTGAAAATCAAGTAAGAGAGGTGGAGGAAAAATTGGGAGGAGAAATGAGAGAGATGCAAGAAAAACATGAAAAGCAGGTCAACACCTGGCTAGAGGAGACTCAAAAAAATGCTGAAGAAAATAACACCTTGAAAAACAGGCTAACGCAATTGGCAAAAGAGGTTCAAAAAGTCAAAGAGGAGAATGCTTTAAAAAGCAGAATTAGCCAAATGGAAAAGGAGGCTCAAAAGTTCACTGAAGAAAATAGTTCTATCAAAATTAGAATGGAACAGATGGAGGCTAATGACTTTATGAGAAACCAAGAAATCACAAAACAAAACCAAAAGAATGATAAAATGGAAGATAATGTGAAATATCTCATTGGAAAAACAACTGACATGGAAAATAGATCCAGGAAAGACAATTTAAAAATTATGGGACTACCTGAAAACCATGATCAAAAAAAAAGAAACTTAAACATCATCTTTCATGAAATTATCAAGGAAATCTGCCCTGATATTCTAGAACCAGGGGGCAAAATAAATATTGAAAGAATCCACCCATCACCTCCTGAAAAAGATCCAAACAGAGAAACTCCTAGGAACATTGTGGTCAAATTCCAGAGCTCCCTGGTAAAGGAGAAAATATTACAAGCAACTAGAAGGAAACAATTCCAGTGCTGTAGAAATACAATCAGGATAACACAACAAGTAGCAGCTTCTACATTAAGGGATCGAAGGTCGTGGAATATGATATTTCAGAAGTCAAAGGAATTAGAACTAAAATTAAGAATCACCTACCCAGCAAAACTGAGTATTATACTTCAGAAGAAAAAATAGTCTTTCAATGAAATAGAGGACTTTCAAGCATTCTTAATGAAAAGACAAGAGCTGAAAAGAAAATTTGACTTTCAAACACAAGAATCAAGAGAAGAATGAAAAGATAAATAGCAAAGAGAAATCATAAGAGATTTACTAAAGTTGAACTGTTTACATTCCTACATGGAAAGATAATATTTGTAAATCTTGAAACTTTTTTCAGTATCTGGGTAGTTGGTGGGATTGCACACATATGCACACACACACATATACATAGAGAGAGAGAGAGAGAGCCCATTGAATTGGATGGGATCATATCTTAAAAAATGAAATTTAGGGGTGAGAGAGAAATATATTGGGAGGAGAAAGGGAGAAATGTAATGGAGCAAATTATCTCTCATAAAAGAGGCAAATAAAAGACTTTTCAGTGGAGGGAAAAAGGGGGAAGGTAAGAGAAAAAACATGAAGTTCACTCTCATCACATTTGATTCATGGAAGGAATAAAATGCACACTCATTTTCGTATGAAAACCTATCTTACAATACAAGAAAGTGGAGGAGACAGGGATAAGCAGGGTGGGGGGGATGATGGAAGGGAGAACAGTGGGAGGAGGGAGCAATCAGAAGTCATTATTCTTAGGGAGGGACAGGATCAAAAGAGAATAGAAACAATGTGGGGCAGGATAGGAGGGAGGGAAATATAGTTAGTCTTACACAACACGACTATTACGGAAGTCATCTGCAAAACTACACAGATATGGCCTATATTGAATTGCTTGCCTTCCCAATGGGGATGGGTGGGGAAAGAGAGAGGAAGAGAAGCTGGAACTCAAAGTTTTAGGAACAGCTGTTGAGCGTTGCTCTTGCATACAACTGTGAAATAAGAAATGCACGCAATGGGGTATAGAAAGTTATTATGCCCTACAGGACAGAAGAGAAGATGGGGATAAGGGAAGGGAGGGATGTTAGGAGGGAGGTCAGATTAGTGATGGGGTAATTAGAATGCTTGGTGCTTTGGGATGGGGGAGGGGAGAAATGGGGAGAAAATTTGGAACTCAAAATTTTGTGGAAATGAATGTTGAAAACTTAAAATAAATTTAAATATTAAAAAAAAATCTCCTTGGGATAGTAGTGGCATTGCTAGGTCAAAGATTATGCATTTTTTTAGGGCTTTGGACATAGTTCCAAATTGCTTTATAGAATGGTTGCGTTAGTTCAGAGTTCTAGCAAAATTTTCCCAGAAATAAGTGAATGATAGATGTATTTGGCTAAAATTATTGCTGTCATTTCAAAGGTTACTTTTCCTTTTAGAAAAGCAGATCTAAGAACCTGCAAGATAAGGCTATCCTGGGTATGTTGGGATGATTGCTTTTACAGACCTTTGCCATTTGGACAGTTCTTCTTCTTATGACATTCTTTTCCACAATGGCTTCTTGGATCTCTTTCCCATTGGTTTAGGCTGTTTTTTAAGGTATTTTCTTCAATATTTTTGTGTGACCTTCAGCAAGCTGTTGACTCTTTTCTCCTGATTCTTGCATTATACTCAATTCTCTTCTCGATTTTTCCTATACCTTTATTATTTGATTTCCAAAATTCTTTTCAAGCTCTTCCATAGCCTGAGACCAATTCACATTTTTCTTGAAGTCTTGGATATAGGACCTTTGATTTTTTTTTTTTTTGCCTTCTTCTTAATGTGTGTTTTCATCTTCCTTGTCATCATAATAGTTTTCTAGTCAGAGTATTTTTTTGTTGTCTACTAATTTCCCCAGACCTGACTTTTTATCTATTTGCTAAAGTAGTGCTCTGTTTCCTGGGTGGAGGGTACACTGTGCCAAGGTTCAAGGGGTTTTTGTAAATATTTTCAGAGATATTTCTAGGCCCCTGTAAGTTTTCAGTTCTTCTAAGGTGGTATGACCTAAGGAGAGGTGTTTTCTACTTGCCTGACCTCTGCTCTGGTCTGTGAATTATCATAAGAACTTTTTTTGACATGTAATTATAAAGAGCATCACCTCTCCACTGCTGCCACAAGCTCTACTGCACTGGAGCTCTGTTTCTCCCTGGGACTATCAGTCATATCCAAGTATGGGTAAAGCAGCAAATTGCCTGAATGTTGTCAAAGAGACCCCTATAATATCCTTCTGACCAGTTGTGCGCCTTACTGTCTGTGGGCTGGGATCCTTTAAAGTAGATGATGAGACTGTAACTGCAGCTACTGCTGCCACTCATGATACTGATTGAGTCACTGCTTGGATTTGCTCCTAGTCTGCTAAACATGGGCAGTGCTGGTGAAGCCTGTACTTTACTCTACTTTCCTCCCACTCTGCATTACAGACCCTTTCTGCTGAACTTCTGAGTTGTCCTTGTGTCTGTGGGCTGAAAGTCTGGAAACTACCATTGCTGCCAGCAATTTAGTTACACCCATGGCCTGCTCCAAGCTCACTGGGGCCTAGTCTGTGTTGACCTGGTGCAGCCTCTACTGGACTGTACTCCTCTCTCAGCCTGATGCCACATACCTTTCCTGCTGACCTTAGAAGTGGTCTGAACTGTAAAATTGTTTCAATCTGTCTTTGTATGGGTTCTGATGCTCTAGAATTTGTTTAGAGCAATTTTTAAGGTATTTGAGGGGTTTTGGAGGAAAGCTCGGGCAAGTCCCTGCCATTGCTTTGCCATCTTAGATCTGATACCTTTTCTGTCACTTACATATGCCACCTCTTTTTCCCCTCTATTCCTTCCACTTCAGTTATTGACCAGATGATTTTCCCAGTATAAACACTCATTTTATGTCCTAGGAAATTGCATCAAAGTGTTTATTAGTTTCTTGTCTTTAAATCTATTTTTAGCTCCAACTCTCTAAGCAGTGACAGTGCTATTTCAAAATAAATGTGTCAGGTCTTTCTTTCTCTAAGGATATTCACTCATCATCTCCCTCTTCCCAACTTCATTTCCAATAAAGGAATCTTGACTAGTAGAGATCTGTGGTTAAGGGTCTTCCTAAAATATAGGCCTAATAATACAACACCCATTTTGATAGTTCTCACACCTGATTATTCCAATCTTGATCCTGGTTATCCTGACCCCTTCTTTCCACTTTAATTTTATTTGTTCCACTAGGTTCACATTGTCTCTTCTTCTTCATCTCCATGATTTTTCAATGGAACTGACTTGGAGCTGTGTATCTTACCCTCTGTTAATTACACATGTGGTGAATTTAAAGGTCATTTGAGGTGTATGACTTATTGACATTTGTTCTGCCCTACTGCTCCCTTTCCAATACATATGTCTGTATTTCAACTAAGTATTCATGTGGCATAGGTGTATTTTTAATAGTTAGGTCCTTCACCATCTTGGTGGCCTTTCTCTGGGCATGCATAAACTTAACACTGTCCTTTCCAAACTATATGAGTAGATAGCTTTTAATCATATTTTATAAATATTATTTTTTACTTTTTTAATGAAAATATCTATTTGGAACATATGCTTAAAAACATACTTAATCTAGTTCAGACACATATATTTTAATCTATGTTAAAAACAAGCAACAGAACCTGTTCGTAAAGGATTATTAGCCAAAATGCCATACCATCCAACTTCTGAGGAACAAATTAATGAGCATCTCTCTATGACATGGAATAAAAAGCTAGATGAACAGTAGACTAGATTCTGTATTATACAAAAATTTTCTTGAATCAGTGAAGTAAAATTAAGTAGTAAAACAAAATTCAATTAGATTTGTTATGGAAGGAAATTACAAAAGGAACACATCATTAGTTGAAGAGAAAGAATAGTGCTTCTTATCTAGAGAATATTCATAGTTACTTCACGATGAGACAATGAGGGAACATAACGATAGGATTAAATTATAGAATATTGCCCTGGAGGGGACCTTGGAAACTATCTACAACAAGTATTAATTTTACAGAAGATATTGAGGTGTGCCAACTTGCTTCATTAACATGGGTAATTAGTACTTGAGTTGAGAT
This sequence comes from Potorous gilbertii, assembly GCA_028658325.1. Taxonomy (NCBI): domain Eukaryota; kingdom Metazoa; phylum Chordata; class Mammalia; order Diprotodontia; family Potoroidae; genus Potorous; species Potorous gilbertii. The sequence goes on along the minus strand of CM053772.1, from coordinate 103,365,569 downwards.
TTTAACACAAGTTTTTAACTCCAAATCCATCATATCATATTGCCTTCCACATTTCTTATAAAACTGATTTTAAGTTGTACTTGTGTCCTTGTCATGGATAAATTTGCTATCTGAATAATAATTGAAATAAATTAAAAATTGAAATGATTCACATTTGGATCATACTTTAATATTTGCAATAAAAAGATATTTCTCACAGCCAACCTACTTCTTCAGAATGATGGACAGAACTATCTCAGGTTTGCAGAGGAGAAAACTGAGGTTTGTTGCAGTTAAGTGACTTACCCATCATTTTAAAAAATGCAACTAGGTCTCCTCATTCGAACAATAATTCCAACATTCCAGCAACAATTACCTGTTGTATTCCAATCCTACAAACATATAAGATTTAGAAATAGCCACTTTTGGCTTACACTGAGAACTTTACTTCTGAAGCTATGCAGTGATTTATCTTTTTATTTGTATGATTATATACAGACTTTTTAGCTTGGTATTTTATGTACTTCATTATTCTATTACAATCCACATTTCCAACCTTATTTCATATTATCCTTCATGAACTCTATGTTCCTTTTCATGACTTTTTCCTCACATTGTGTGAACCTCATTATATTTGTCTGGGTCATTCACCATGTCTCGATGTCCCATTTTATTGCTGTTGAAATCCTTCTTTTCCCTCATGACCTAACTAATGCCAAGTCTTCATTAAGCTTCAGCCTCAAATGATCAGTACAAATTGAAAAGGCCAGGTGAATAATTTATATAATAACAATAGCAATGTAAAGACAAATAACTTTGGATAAATGAGGAATAGGATGAACACAGAAAAACATGTCAAGATCTATATACTCTAATGCAGTGTGAAGTAAACAGAACTAAGTTTAAAAGAACATGCAATTACTGTAATAAAGTAAATAGAACTGCAAAACATTAAAAAATGAATGTTGGGGAATTACAAAATATTCATACTTATACATGACTCTAAAGAAGAGATATGAGAAAATATCATGGCACCAGAAATTTGGAGAAATGTCAGATTTATAAATTTGACATATTTCATGTATTTTCAGATTTTTTAAGTGTATCTATAAGTTTTGTTCCTATTTTTTTCTTTTTTAATCTTTAAAACATGAATTGTCTCTGTGGGAGACAGATGAGAAAGGACACCAGGAGAAATTTTCTTTGTGCAGACAAAAACATAAGAATAAAATTTTCTTTAAAAACAACAAAAATAAAACTCAGCTAAATTCACTTGCACATGAAATTAATCAGCTAAATTTAATTAACTTATGAATCTCTGTTTTTAAAAGCATATCAGTCTGACTTAATCTGCTTCAATTAAGTTTTTTTTAAAAAATTCAATAATATCTTCCATTCCTTATAGATGAAGAAATGTAGCTTTTTATAATGCTCTTCATAAGATGTTTGTGGAACTATTTTAGAGGGAATCAGCTTCATGCCCAGCAGTCACACTGTGGCTGATTATCCAGACTGTGTCACTGGCAAAAATTTCTTTGCCTTCTAGCTCTAACCTTAAGAATGTGAAAAAGATTTATGTTAACACCTGAGCTATACAGGAATAGCTAAACTATGAAGGGACAGGTTTCCTCCACCACAGGGCAGTGGTTGAAATTGTGTCTGAAGATTCTCTCTGTTGCTATAACAACCTTGATGTCATGTCACTGAAATGACAAATACTCATCACAGAAAATGAATAGACAAGTTGATTGTAGGATTTAAAGTTCAAGGTGTTTACACAGCATGCTACTAAATTATCCTGTGGGGAATGGGTGACCACACTAATCGTTCATTATTTGAAAAGAAAATCAGAGTTGTGTAGTAAGTAAGTACAATGAGCATTGATCTTGGAGTCAGAATTTCTCAGTTAATAGTACGAACATCGTGAATTACTCATTTGTTCTGTGACCTAGGGCAAGTAACTTTTCCTCCTTGATCTCAGTTGTCTCATCTGCAAAATGAGGGAGTGAGATTGGGTGAACTCTGAGTTCTCTTTCATCTCATTCTGAGAAATGTAAAAATCAAAGTAACGCTGTTTCTTATATTAAAAGTTATCTTTAAATCTATTACTCATATTTGAGAGAGTAGGAGAATAGACTATGTATTTATGTATGTATGTATATGTATGCCATATGTGTATGCATCTGTATATATGCATACACATATATACATATATGTGCATATACTTATCTCAAAGACAGTGTTCTAAAAATATTATAAAGTAATTTTAAAATACTTGGATAAATATCCACAGGAAAGGCCTAAATTTGTAATAAAAAGAAAAAACCAAACATGCAAAACTCGAATATTTTCCCCTTGTATTTTCTTAAATTCATCTTGATGGCATTTTTCAAAAACGTAACTTTTCAGATTGTCAGTAGATGCAATTTAATCACTTTATGTTTTCTCTTTCTCCCAAGGATTCTCTGTAGTATAAATGCCTCTTCCTACATCTTGTAAGATATTTTTGTTGCCGTGTATATTTTAAATAATGAGCAAGTGAATTCAAAGTGGAAATCATTTCCATTCAGCATGTATCTAAGTGACATTTTTTAAAAAATGTGTTAAGCACTGTGCCAGGTACTAGAGAAACAAAAACAAAGTGGACAGAACCCCATCCTTAAGGAATTTATATAATTCATATTCAACAAAAATAATCTATAGACACATATGATAGAATACAGAAAGTGATGGGTGCAAGGGACATCCAGACAAAATACTTCAGCAATAGTAATTTATAAGGTGTTAATTCGAATTATACATCAGACTAAGTAAAACATAGTCGCATCCACTGCTAAGGAAGGAACTCAAATTATACCATTTATTAAGAAAACTAGCATGGAACATAAAAGGGTTTCTCCAAAGACTGATTTTTAGTTAAAAAAAAATACTATTGCAAACTGGTTTTGGTGATGTGTCAAAGAGAATAAAAATCAAGTATCTATTTTCATTAAATACAGAAAAGTTATTGAAGTAGTGACATATAGGAAATATTTTTGGCATATATTATTATATATCTTCTTTGCACTTCCAGAATATAGTTAGACTTAAGCAATGTGAACCATACCTACTGACACATATACGTTATATAAACATTATATTTTTCTAAATTATAAAATCTACAGACCATCATATTTTTGTCATTATAGTCATTGTCATTATTCACTTGAATTTTTGCCAGTTTGCTCTGACAATATAATTTTTATTGACCAAGCTTTATTTCGATGATTTAATATTGAAATCATTTAGTGATATCTATCAAAAACCTCACAAAATCTGAGAATATTTCTTCCTAGTTGCTTAATAATACCTGACTAAATACTGGAAATATGCTTCTTTGTCATATAAGATAAACATTTATATTTAAAAATACAGATATGGTGCTATGTACTGAGAATATATACATATATGTTATTTGCAATTTATGTTGCTATATATGCATGTGTGTATGCTATAGGCCATCTATATATACATATACATTTACATGCACACATACATACATGTGTATATATAAATATATACTTACAATTCATATTATATATACATAGAAACAGTGTGTGTGTGCATGTGTGGATACAAATTTCTGATACATTTTAAAAATTGTTTATTTGTTTTCAATTTTCAACATTCACTTCCCTAAGTTTTGTATTGTCTCCCCAATCCTTCCCCAAGATGGCATGCAATCTTATATGGGCTCTACACATGAATTCTTACTTAACCCATTTTCACATTAGTCGTGTTCCATTAAAACAAATGGGAGAAAGCATGAATAAAACCAAACATAACAAATGAGAAAATAGTCTGCTTCATTCTGCTTCCTGACTCTCCAGTTCTTTCTCTGGATATGAATTGCTTTTTACATCATGAGTCCTTTGGAAATGTTTTGGGTCTTTGACTTACTGTGGAGAACTAAATCTATCAAAAAATGTCCTTGCACACTGTGGCTGTTACTGTGTATAATTGTCTCTTGGTTCTGCTCACTTCACCCAGCTTCAGTTCATATAAATCTATCCAGGTAATTCTGAAGTCCACCTGCTTATTTCTTATAGCACAATAGTATTACATTACATTCACATACCACAACTTGCTCAGCGATTCCCCAATTGATGGGCATCCTCTCAATTTCCAGTTCTTGGCCACCATCAAAAGAGTTGCTATAAATATTTTTGTACATGTGGATCTTTTTCCCATCTATCTGATCTCTTTGGGATACAACCTTAGAAGCAGTACTGGTGGGTCAAAGGGTACGTACATTTTTATTTCCCTTTGCTCATAGTTCCAAATTATTCTCTAGAATGGTTGAAAAGTTCTGATACACCTTAAAAAGTCAGAAAGGCTTGGGAATGAGCCCAGAGACAATCACCTGAAGGTCATAGAAGAAAGGCATTTCGCCAGATGTATATTGAGCACCAGGAGATACATCATTTGAAAGAAAAATATTTTATCAACTCATGTTATAAATAAAAATATAAAACATTCTTCAATCCTGTGTGATTTCCTACTACTTCACTACTGACTGAAACAGAGTGGCAAAAAATAAGAGGCTAATTGGAGCTAATAATCACATAATCTTTGTATTGTCGGTGCCTACCACAATGCTTGGAAGATAGTAATGAACAAATGTGTTTTGACTGGTAGATATTGGTCTTGGTAAAAGTTAGCAGTATGGAATGACAGACAAAATAAACAATGTGATCATGCTACATTAACAAAAGCATAGTGTCCTAAGCAGTGAGAATAATTTTTGCTCTGTTCTGCAAGTGTCAGATCATATTTGGAGTATTTTGCTCAATTCTGAGAACCAGGTTTTTAAAAGGATTTTTACATGATTGAGATTAAAAGACTAAAGATTTAAAAGATTAAAAGACAACTGTTGAAATAGTGAGAGGACTGAAATTCTGCCAAATGAGGACTGATTGAAGAAACTAGGAATATTTAGCCCGGAGAAAAGATAAGACAAGAGCGATCCAAGAGTATTTGGAGAGCTATTATGTCAAAGAGAGATTAGACTTTTTGTTCTTTTAGGCCCAGCAGGAAGACCAGAAATAAAAACAAAAGTTGGAAAGACGCAGTTTTGGATTTGACAAAGTCAGATAATTAGCACTGTCAAGAAAATGAACAGATTTCCTTAAAAAGATCACCATTTCCCTATGACAGTAATCTTAAAGCACAGGCTGGACTCATCAAATGTATTGTAGAGGACAATCTAATTCAGAAGCCCATTATAAAACATGCACGCACACACAGAGACATGCGCAATGTGGATTTCAACTTGGAGATTCTATTTTTGTAAGTTGCAATGACACTTAAAATGAACCTGAAGAGAGATTTTGGATCATAGTAAGTTCAAACAAAAGGTCATACCACATTAGAGCCAACATAATTCTAAAGGAACTTAAGCATTTATTTTTAAGATGTTTATTTTTTTAAATTTTTTATTTTTTTAATATAAATTTATTTATTTAACTATTTACATTTATTTTCACAAAATTTTGGGTTGCAAATTTTCTCCCCATTTATCCCTCTGCCACCCCAATACACCGAGCATTCTAATTTCCCCTATCACCAATCTGCCCTCTCTTCTATCATCCCTCCCTTCTATCATCCCCATTTTCTCTTTTGTCATGTAGGGACAAATAACTTTCCATTCCCCATTATGTGTATTTCTTATTGCCTAGTAGCAAGAACAATACTCAACAGTAGTTCCTAAAACTTTGAGTTCCAACTTCTCCCCATCCCTCCATCCCCACCCATTCCCATTGGGAAGGCAGGCAATTCAACATAGGCCATATCTGTGTAGTTTTGCAAATGACTTCCATAATGGTCGTGTTATGTAAGACTAACCATATTTCCCTTCATGCTATCCTGCCATGCATTGTTTCTATTCTCTCTTTTGATCCTGTCCCTCCCCGAGTATTGACTTCAAATTGCTCCCTCCTCCCATTGCCCTCCTTTCCATCATCCTCCTCATCCTGCTTATCTCCTTCTCCCCCAATTTCCTGTATTGTAAGATAGGTTTTCATACCAAAATGAGTGTGCATTTTATTCCTTCCTTTAGTCGAATGTGATAAGAGCAAATTTCATGTTTTTTTTTTCTCAGCTCTCCTCTTTTTCCCTCCACTAAAGTCTCCTGCTTGCCTGTTCTATGAGAGATAATTTAGCCCATTC
>CM053772.1:103288436-103358883 GCA_028658325.1 Potorous gilbertii | reverse complement strand
TCTATGGTCTTAGTTTTTTCCCTTTTCTGGGCATTTTCCCAGCCAGTTACTTGACTTCTGAGAGTCCTCTCCACTTCCTGGCCCAGATCCGCCCAGCTAGTGCTTGGGGTCTGAGATTCAAATGCTCCCAGCCAGTTACTTGACTTCTGAGAGTCCTCTCCACCCCAGCCTATGTCCGCCCAGCTAGTGCTTGGGGTCTGAGATTCAAATGCTGCTCCCCAGCCTCAGGGCTTTTGGTGGCAGACCTAACTGCTATTCAATGGGAGCTTATCTGCTGGTTCTCAGGTCGGGGCAGGGCCGCCTCTCAGGCTCAGTTCCCTCAGGGGGTTTATGCAGAAATTTTTGTAATGGAGCTGGGGTGGAGCTCCTGCCTGCTCTGCAGGCCTCTGGCCCAGCGGCCTCTGCCTCTGCTGCGGCCGCAACCTCCCGAGGGGGTCCGAGTCCCAGAGATAGCCCGCTCCCCTCTCAGCCTATCTCTCTCACTGACCTGTGCATCTGTGGGTGGAGGGACTTTCGCGGCCGCGGGAGATTCAGGTCCCTGAAGCCTTCTGGGCTCTGCTCGCTCCTCTCAGTGCAGTGTGGCCGGGGCGGGGGAGGGGAGCGCTCCGAAGGGCAGGTACCTTTGCGGTCGGTTTTTCAGGGCTCTCTGCAACGGAAATCTCCTTCACTGTGTTTCTGCGCAGCTTCCACTGTTCCAGAATTTGTCAGGACTTCTTTTTACAGGAAATCTATGGGCTGTGGATTCGAAGCTAGCAAATGTGAGTCTTTCTATTCTGCCATCTTGACTCCACCCCTAATAATGTATATTGATAAAAGTGTATTTATTTGGATAGAAATAACATGACAGCAAATACATCTTGGAAAAACTGTAAATGAACAATAAAGAATGTTCTAAACTGATTAAAAGATGGAGAGAAGACTGGAGAGATCTTGGAAAAAAATATGGCTGTTTAATAATTCAAGCTTTTAAATTAATTCAAACTCCCCCTTTTTTTTATTTTAACAATTCCTCTCCTTTATTAGTTGTTGAAGTTTGCCCACGTTCAGCTCTATGGGAAGGTTATTTCCATTATATTCTAAAAAATTTAATGTTTCTTCCTTATCATTACATCTTTTATGGTAAATTTTGTCTATTATTTGTTCATTAACCACATAATTTAGGATTTGATAGTCAAGTCTTCATTTAAGGTTATGTCTCCCTATGATTCCTTTTTTTATTAAATAATGATCTAGGAAGAATATGCTTAGTAAATTTTAACAGTATTTGAAATTTTCCTGTGTCCTGATATGTAGTCTATTTTTTGCAAGTTTTATGCAGTAGTGAGAAATAGATTTGCTCTTTTGGGTCTCATTCATAAGGCACCAAAATATTTGATTGTTTTTAGATGTACATTTTTAAATAATTGTTCATTTTTTTATTTTTCATTTGTTTATCTTTCTGTTGATTTTGTCTGGTTCATTAAATGATCCAACTATTTTTATATATGTCTTTTTGCAATTGAGTAAATTTTTCCCTTACAGATTTAGATAAGCTTTTTCTTATGTATTTGTTTAATATTGACATCAATTCATTTTCTACTGCTCCTTTTATCATAATATAATTTACTTTTTAATTTTATTGATGGTATGAATTCATTTCTTTACTTTTTTTCCATGAAATTAATGGCTTTCTTTTAGATAATAGCTTCTCATTTTAATTCAATGCTTTTGCTCTCTTAATATGTTTCAAGCAAGTAATAGATCATAAGACATTATATACTTTTGTCACCATTACTTCATTGAACAATTTAGGACATTAACTTTGAAATTTGTGAGCGTTACGCTAATGGTTTGTTTTCATGAGTGTATTATGTTTATTCATGTATGCATGTTTGTATCTTCATTTACTTTCTCATTAAAGTTGTTACTTTGTACCTGTTCATTTTGATTAAACTACTTTTATGCTATCCTATTACTTATGTTCTCTTACTTCTTCCTCTCCCCCAATACTCACTCATTAAATCGTTCCCTAACTTTGGAAATTTACTTACCATTGTTAAGATATGTTTTTTCTTTTTTTCTCTTTTTTCTTCTCAGTTTAGTTTCTAATAAAAATCTTCCTTTCTCTCATTTCCTCTAGAACATTGTTGTTAGATCTTTTCTACTTTGTGCCCTTTAGTAAAAAGAATATATTTGCTTGCTTCTAATAATTAAATCTTTTCCTTTTCTGTTTATTTTGAAAAAAATGCCCAGTTTATTGTCTACATCTTTATAGAATTCTTCTTTGATAATTTTGTTATCCTTGTGCTGCTACAGTATCCAGAGTACTAAGCTGGAATTACCTTATAAACAATTTATATATCCTTGTCTTATATAATTTGTCCTATTAGTCCTTTCACTTTTGTTCTTATGCATTATTCTTAGAAGCATTAATTCATAATTACATCATCATGTTGATAGAAGCTGTTCCACATGACTTATATTATCTTCTAGTCTACATTCCAAGCTTTGTTCCTGACATCCTCCTCCTCCTTTTTCTTCCTATTGACCATACTCTACCATTTCTAGGTCCATCTTTCTTCCACCCTTGTGGGTGACAGTCAACCTTAGGGATTCTATTTTCCCTTCTCTTGAAGAAAGTGTTGTCCACAGAACACTCACCCCAAAACACCTTGATTGTTACTAAGTAATTGTTCTACTAGTCTATTGAAATGCTTCAGTTCTTCTTGATCAACTTTACTTCTATTTTAAAAAAAGATATTCTTGACTTCCTGTGCATTTGTCTCCCTGCTTGATATGGTCCAAATGACATAAGCAGTCAAATCGTACAAGAATATCTACTTGACTTTTTTTTGTTAGTGGGAACTCTGCCCAGTATATAATGCTATAAGCACCCCAATGTCCACATCATCACAAAACTCACTCCCAAATCTTTGTTGTTCTGTGATGACTTCAATCTAGCCACTTAGTATGTATCTCTGGTGGATACTTATATGCCTCACAAACAACTGTATGCAGTGGAAGATATCAGCAAAATTTCCCCCAAATTTTCCAATCAGTGCTGACACAAAGATTTTTGAGAGTCTTGTTTGGTACTCTACAAACTCCAGACAACATAGTCAAATCCGTGACTACTGCCTATGACTTACTTTAACAGAAAAATCTCTCCACCATCTCTTAAAGCTCTCTCATGTGTAAGTCTTGCAACTTGTATCTCAATGCCCGGGAAGTACTTGTAACGACACCTATTCCATAGGGTATGCTCTGTCATGACTTTAGAGGCTGTTGAAGTACACTCATTCATGATGAATGGAACAAATGATAAGTAAAGTAAAATTTTGTTTCTTGTAAGCCATGTACGTGGGGGCCTATTAAGCCCCGTATTGAGCAGGAAGGGTACTAAGGTTTCTAGTAGAAGCTGTATTCATTGGCATAGTAAGTCCTATTTGGGAAGGGAACTAACCTCAGAAATACTCAGGTAAGTGACATTTTAAATATCCCATTTTCATTTAGCATTAGAGGGTTAGTGCTCCCTCCCTCCCTCCCTCTCTCTCTCTCTCTCTCTCTCTCTCTCTCTCACACACACACACACATACATATCAATGTATGTATTTGTATACAGATATACATGCACATGTTTGTCTATACATGTAAATAAGTTATTTTGAATATACCTATATACATACATATATTACACCAAAATTATTAAAATTTAACACAAAAATCTTTAATAAACCATTATTAGAAAGAGAAATTGAAAAGACCACAGAGAAAATAACAAATTTGAGAGAGGAAAACAGGAAAACTTGTCCCAGAGAAACTTGAAAAAGTTAATTTAATCATACGTTTAAAGAACAATCAATACCAAGAAATGGCTGTGATATAACAAGTGAAAGAAGGGACTCTAAAAATTTCCTTTTATGAAACAAATATGATCATGCTACCCAACTTAAATAAATGATAAAACAGAGAATACAATATTGCTAATATTGCTATAATATAATAATGCTAATAGTGATATGAAATTATTTTTAAAATAACTTAATAGCAACAAGACTACAGAAATATAGTCAGTCAGAATATTCATTATGACAAAATGAGATATGAATCAGGCTTGCAAAGATTTTCAAGGTATAAAAACAATTAGTTTAGTCAATTATGCAAATGAGAAAAGCATCTTATTACTGTCAGTATGCACAAGGGAAAAAACTTTTTTGTCAAAATACAACACACGTTTATGCTGAAAACCCTAAGAAACATAATAAATAGCCCTTTTAAGTATGGTTAAAATTACATACCTAATATCAAGATCTAACAATTTCACTTTTGTTTTAGGTCAATAACAATGAAGCAAAATTACAACAATAATCCTCTGTGTTTTCAGTTGACATTTGGTGTTATTTAGAAACCCCTACAGAGTAAGAGATGAAACAAATGGAGATGAAGAAAATATTATTATTATATCAGAGAGATACAAAATGAACCCATAAAATATCAATATTTCTACATAATATTTACAAATGCAATTTTTCTTTGGAAATAATTACAAGCTACATAAATCATCTCTGAGTTTACATTTGAAGAAACATTTAAAACATGAATAAATGAAACAGTAAGACACTTTTCTAGACTCACAGGAAGATGATCATTGTTTATGGGTAAGTCTCATTAATGTAGTTAAGTGAAAGACTTAATCTATAGATAAATACTAAGAAGCATCTACCATATTCTGGGCACTTGCAATATAAAGATATTTAATTGTCTCAGCCCCAAATGACTTATAGTCTGTTGGGGGGAGACAATATGCACATATATAAAATAGAAAGAGGGATTGAAGCTGTGGTTTCTTTTCTTTTAAGAAAAGGGAAATTTTAAGTAAGAAAAAAAAAACCTCCTTCTACTAAAATAGTTTGTCACTATCTTCTCAACTTTTAATGGAAAGAATTGAGATATTAGGTGACTTGTGCAGGTCAAACATACACTATGGTCCAGAAGTTAGAAATTAAACTCTCCCTATTAACAAGACTACCTGATACTGTCATTCAAACTTAAAAAATAATACTAAATAATTTGAGGAAGGAAAAGTTCTACTCACTGAAGAAATCAGGAGAAATTTAATCGATGTGACTCAAACTAATCCTTGAAGGAAATTTGTGATTCCAAGAAGTAGATTTGAAGAAGGAGTACATTCCAACCATGGAATGAAAAGCTACCAAAATTGGAGATGGAATCTTGCCTACAAAAAGAAGACCAGTTTGGCTGAACCATGTGTGTGAAGAGAAGCAATGTAGGATAAACCTTAAAAGTTAGACTGGAGTCAGATTATGAAGGTCTTTAAATACCCAGAAGTAAAGTTTAGATTTGACCATAGAGGTAATAGAAAGTTATTGAAGTTTATAGAGCAAGAGAGTATTGCAGTCAGACTTCTGTTTAGGAAAACACATTTTGGTAACTGATAGGAGGAGGGATTGGAATGTGGAGATACTTTAGGAAAGAGGGAGCAGAAATCAGGAGGCTATATCTACTTCAAAAGCCTGGACAGGAGATGACAGAAGCCTGAACTAGAGTTGTGACTGCATGAAAAGAAAAACAAAAGAAAAAAGAAAAGAAATCAAACTACTATGGCATTGAAAAAAATAGTGAAGCATGTTATTTAGATTGTGAGAAAGATAGATACAGAGAATAGATGTTCTAGATTAATTGTTTGGAGTGGAATACTTTCCAAATTGGGACTCATTAGTTAAATGAGAGAAGATGGTGTTGATTCTTATATTTTATGAACTTCCCATGGCTGACTAAGTGAAGAATGAATATGGAGATTCCTCTTAGACAAATTGTGAAGAAAAAGGAAATTTGCTATTTGGTTAGGTCTAGACTATCACATTGAATCACAGAAGCCTATTTCCTATTATTTTCCCCTAGGATCACAGAGACATCTCACTTCAGAGGCAGAGTCAGACTATGAAGAATTAACCCTAGGTGGTGGGAACAGGAGAAGAATGGGTGAATAAGCTAGGTAATGCTCACATTCCAAGGGTGAGAGAGAGAAACAAGAGTAAGAGGCACTCCTCTCCTGTATTACTCTAGCATATGACACTTTAAAATTTATACAAACTACTCTCACAGATACATCTAGTAGATATCTATTACAAAGATTAAAATAACTGCAATTTTTCTTTCTTAAAAGTAAGTTTTAAAATATTAATCTTTAGTTTTTGAAGCATAGCAACCAAGAAAAACTTATCTTCTACTTTTTCTATTGCAAATAAAAGCTGTCATTTTGTTTAACAGTTTAAGATAGCATTGAAAATGGTGCTTTATAATAATCAAAATATCATGATGCATGGAAGAGAAAAACAAATCTCTAAGCTGACAACAAGGGATAAGACAATACATAAATTAATGGAGTATGAGAAACATACATCAAACATTGTTCTCTGACACACTGTTTCTAGAAAATAAAGTACTTATAGCTTTAATACTGTAAAATTTTTGTAGAGATCAATGCTCCAATGGCAAAACCAAGAATCAACTAAAATATTTGATAGTAAAGAAATGTTATTAGATTTTTTTCTGTTGCCTCACATTCATGTGAATCTACATGTTTTTAGACAGAGGCAAATAATATTGCAAAATATTAAACAAAATAGAAGGCTTTATGTTTAATACATAACTTATAGATTCTGCTGGTAGAGATGAGTAAAAAAGTAATTTTATGATCATTAAAAAACTTGACTTAGTCACTTTCTTCCATTCAAGTGAATTATACAATTTCAATGTCCCCTTCATCTGAAATGTACTCTTCATAGTTTACTGTTGAAATTGTTTCCTTCCTGCATGTGACCCTCAGATATATGAATAGATATGAGGAAATCTTCCCTTTTCAACCCAGATAGAAACAATTATACATCCCTTAAAAATATGAAAACATTTGTCCTCCAATGAATTTGCAAAATTTTAATTTTTGTTATTTATCTATGCTCCTGCTTTATTTTATCAACCAGATTATCTCACAGGATTGCAGAATTAGAAGGTCTATCTACACGAGAATCCTCTCTACAACATACCAAGCAAGTGTTTAGAATCTTTCTTCAAAGACCATGGGAACTCACTTTTTCCCAAGGCAATCAGTATCTTTTTTGGACAGTTTTAATCATTAGGATATCCCCCCGCCCATCTCTTACACTTCATTATTCCTCTTTGGCACTCCTCCTAATTGACACAAAGGAAACCAAGTATAACCTATATTTCCTCATGACAATTATGATCCAGAGAGATAAGTTTATGTATTTTATAAAAGACTAGCACTGAGAAAAGGAAGATCTTCGTTCAAGTCTTTTTTTTTCATATCCATACTCTTTCTGTCACACTCACACAACTTTAAAATGATAAAATGCAAAAAGTTGCTTCTTTATTAATGGAAATGTTTTCACTGGTCCTGAGCAGGTCTTGGGGGGAACTGAATCTGGGGCACCTGTGGAGGATTAAGGACTTCAGTACCCCAAAACCCCAAGGAAAAATTGGAAGGTCTGTGGCACCTGTTTGAGAGTGGTCAGGCCCCAACACCAGGGAAGCAGGGGGAGAGCAGAAGGGGCAGTGGCAGCAGCAATGGTAGCCACTGTTTCTGGGGCTCCAGGTCCACAGATTGTCAGGGGATCAAATGGCTGGCATAGCACCCCCCCCCCGCCCTCACTGGAAGCACAGAACTACTTTGACAGAGAGCTCAAAAGACTAGCTAGGAAAATGATCAAAAACCAGAAAAAGAATCAGACTATAAAATCTTATTTTGGTGACAAGGAAGACCAAAGAATTCAAACAGAAGAAAACAAAGTCAAAGCTCCTACATTCAAAGCCTCCAAGAAAAGTACTAATTGATCTCAAGTCATGGAAGAACTCAAAAAAGATTTTGAAAATCAATTAAGAGAAGTGGAGCAAAAATTGGAAGAGAAATGAGAGTGCTGCAAGAAAATCATGAAAAATAAGTCAACTACTTGCTAAAGGAGAGTCAAAAATGCTAAGGAAAATAACATATTAAAAAAAAAGACTAACCTAAATAGCAAAAGTGGTCCAAAAAGCCAATGAGGAGAAGAATTTCCTATAAAACAGAATTGGCCAGATGGGAAAAAGAGATCTAAAACTTCACTGAAGAAAATAATTTCTTAATGATTAGACTAGAGCAGATGGAAGTTAATGACTTTATGGAAAATCAAGAAATTATAAAACAAAGCCACAGGAATGAAAAAAAAATAGAAGAAAATGTGAAATACGTAGTTGGAAAAAAAACGGATTTGAAAAATAGATCCAGGAGAGACCATTTAAAAATTATTGGACTACCAGAAAGCTATGATAAAAAAAAAGCCTAGGCATTATCTTTCAAGAAATTATCAAGGAAAAGTGCCCTCATATTGTAAAACTCATGGTAAAATAGGTTTTGAAAAATCCACCAATTGCCTCCTGAAAGAGATCCTAAAAGGAAAATTCCTAAAAATATTGTAGACAAATTTCAGAGCTCCCAGGTCAAGAAAAAAATATTAAAAGCAGCCAGAAAGAAACAATTCAAGTATTGTGGAAATGCAGTCAGGGTAACACAAGATCTACCAGCTTCTATATTAAAGGAACAAAGGACTAGGAATATAATATCCCAGAGATCAAAGGAGATAGGAATAAAACCAACAATCCCTTCACCAGCAAAACTGAGTAGGATACTTTAGGTTGAAAAATCGTCATTCAATGAAATAAAGGACTTTCAGGTATTCCTGTTGAAATGATCCAAACTGAATAGAAAATTTGACTTTCAAATACAAGAATCAGGCGAAGAATGAAAATTAAGCAGAAAAGAGAAATCATAATGGATTTGCTAAAGATGAACTGTTTGCATTCCTCCATAGAAAAATCATTTGTAACACGTGAGACTTTTCTCAGTATTAGGATAGTTTGAGGGAATACTTACATATAGACAGAGGGCATAGGATGAGTTGAATAGACAGAGATTATATATAAAAAATAAAATTAAGGGGTGAAAGAAGAATATATTGGGAGGAGAAAGGGAGAAATAGAACAGGGCAAATTATCTCACATAAAAGAGGCAAGAAAAAAATTTTTCACTGGAGGGGAAGAGGGGGGAGATAAGAAGAAAAGAATGTATCTTACTCTCATCACTTAAAGAGGGAATAATATATATACACAATTTGGTATGAAAATCTACAGGAAACTATAGGGGAAGGGAATGAGAGTCAGGTTTGGGGGAGAAGTGATAGAAGGGAGGGCAAAAGGGAGGAAGGGATAATTAGTAGTTAAAACTTTTGAGGAGGCATAGGGTCAAAAGAGAGAATAGAATAAATGAGGGAGGAGGGTAGGATGGAGTAAAAATATATTTAGTCCTTCACAAAATGACTAATATTCAAATTTTGCATAACGACACATGTGTAACCTATATTGAATCACTTGTCTTCTCAGTGAGGATGGAGGGGAGAAAGGAAGGGAAAGCAATTGGATGTCAAAGTTTTAAAAATGAATGTTAAAATTGCTTTTTTATCCAACTAGGAAGTAAGATATATAGGCAATGGGGAATAGAAATATGTTTTGTCCTACAAAAAATAGAGGGGATGGGGATAAGGAAAGGAGGGGATGTGAGAGAAGGGAGGGTAAATTGTAGTATGTGACAATCAGAATGCACGCTGGCTTGGAGTAGCTGGAGGGGAGAGATGGGGAGAAATTTTTGAACTCAAAATCATGTGGAAGTGTCTGTTGAAAACTAAAAACAAATAAATTCCAAAAAATCCATAAAAAAGAAGTTTAAAAGAGTCAAATGTCCTATTCAGCCCTAATCTTTTCATTAAGAATACTTCAGTCACTGAATGTCCTATTCAGCCCTAGTCTTTTCATTAAGAATACTTCAGTCACTCCCCCCCTCAAGGATTATACTCAGTTTTCTTGGGTAGGAGATTCTTGAAATTATGGTGGTTCTAGGATTCTTCAATCTTAGTTACTTAGTCCTGTAGAATATCACATTCCAAGCCCTCTGATCCTTTAATGTAGGAAGTGTTAAATCTTGTCTTATCCTTTCTGTGGCTATGTAATATTTGAAATGTTTATTTCTGGCTGCTTGCAAAGTTTTCTCCTTGACCTGTGAATTCTCTAATTTGGTTATAATATCCCTGGCAATTTTCATTTGGGGATCTCATTCAAAAAGTGATCAGTGAATTCTTTCAATTTCTATTTTACTTTCCATTTCTAAAATAGCAGGGTGAGCTTTCTTGATAATTTTTGAAAAATTATGTCTAGATACTTTTTGTGATCATAGTTTTCAGGTAGTCCAATAATTTTTAAATTATTCCTACTGGATCTATTTTCCAGGTCATTTGTTTTCTTCAAATGAGATATTTCACATTGTTTTCTATTTTTTCATTCGTTTGATTTTGTTTAACTTCTTCCTGGTTTCTCATAAAGTCATTCTCTCCCATTTGCTCCGTTCTTATTCTTAAGCAATTGTTTTCTTCAAGTGAGCTTTTTGACCTCCTTTTCCATTTGGGCAATTCTGTTTTTTAAGGTACACTTCTTCTTGGTGGTTTTTTGGACTTTATTTGCCATTTGTCTTGGACTTTTTTTAAGGTGCTCCTTTCTTCTTTGGGGGTTCTCCTCTTACCCAAAGTAAGAGTCATTCTCCAATTGACAAGTGGTCAAAAATATAGTAGTTTTCAGATGAAGTTACTGTTGACTCATTTCTCATGATTTTTTGCATCACTCTCATTTCTTTTCCAAATTTTTCCTCTACCGCTCTTGATCTTCAAAATCCTTTATGAGCTCTTCCATAGTCTGGGATTAACTGATATTTTTCTTGAAGTTTTTGCAAGTAGGACCTGTGATTTTGTTTTCTTCTTCTGAATGTGTTTTGATTTTCCTTGTCACCATAATAATTTTCTTTGGTTTAAATTTTTCCCATTGTTTTTTTCATTGTCTCAGTCTATTACTTGAATTTAACTGTTTCTTAAAGTAGGGATATTCTTCCAATGCAGAGGGTGAACTGTTCCAAGCTTCAAGGGATTTATGCAACTATTGTCAGAGATTCTTCTATGGACCTGTAAGATTTCAATTCTTCCAAAATGGTATGATGTAAGAAGAGGTGTTTTCTACTCTCCTGGATTCTGTTCTGGTCTATGAGTGACCACAAACACACTTTTCCTCCCTGGAATTGTCAGGAGATTCCCCTCTACCCTGTGGTCACTCACTCTATTGTGCTAGTGTTCCTCCTCAACCTGGGACTGCCACTCAGGACTGGGACCCAGATCCAAATGCAGGTAAAGCAAATGAGTCCTGCCTTGGAGCTAGCAAAGAGACCACTATAATCTCCTTCTAACTAATTGTTCAACCCCTTTCACATCTATGGGTTAGGAGCCCTGGAAGTAGACATTGATGGTCTGATTGCCACAGCTGCTGCTGATTCAATCACTCACAAGACTGCTCTTAGTCAGCTGAAGCAGGGTTATGCTGGCGGGGCCTGGACTGGACTGTACTCTTACATAAGTACAACAGCTGCTGTTCTCCCTGATGTCCGTGGGCTGGGAGATCTGAAACTATCACCACTGACAGACATTCAGTTATCCTAAAGTGTACTACTGGCTCACTCGGGCCCAGTTTGTGCTGGCACAGGCTGTATTAGACTGCACTCCTCTCTCAGCCTGGTGCAACACACTTTTTTCCTGTTGATCTTGTAAGTTGTCTTGGGCTGCAAATTTGTTTCACTCCAGCTTTTTATGTATTCTGCTGCTCTACAATTTGTTTAGAGTCATTTTTAAAGGTATTTAGAAGGTTTTGGAAGAGAGCTCAGGGGAATCCCTGCTTTTACTTTGCCCCTCAGACTAGTTTTAATTTCAATTTCTCAAATCAATATTGATTTGAAGCATTTTTCATATGACTAGAGATAGCTTCAATTTCTTTGTCTGAAAACTGCCTATTCATATTCTTTGATCAATTATCAATTGGGGAATGACTTGTATTCTTCTAAATTTGATTCAAGTATACATACATATATGTATATACATACATATATATATATATATATATATATATATATATATATTTGAGAAATGAGACCTTTTTCAGAAACACTTGCTGTAAAAATTGTTGCCAACTTTCTTCTTTCATTCTAATCTTGGTTGTATTGGTTTTGTTTGTGGAAAAGCTTGTTTGCTCTAATGTAATCAAAATTATCCATTTTGCATTTTATAATATTCTCTCTGTCTTGTTTGATCATAAATTCTTCCCTTCATCTTATATTTGACAGGTCACCTATTCCTTGCTCTCTTAATTTGCTAATGGTGCCACCCTTTATGTCTAAATCATGTACCCATTTTGACCTTTTCTTTGTATATGGAATGACATATTGGTCTATGACTAGTTTCTGACATACTATTTTTCAGTTTTCCCAGTAATTTTGTCAGATAGTGAGTTCCTATCCCATAAGTTGGAGTCTTTGTGTTCATCAAACATTAGATTGCTATCATTATTTACTACTATGTCTTGTATACCTAAACTATCCCACTAATCCATCAATATATTTCTTAGTACCAAATAATTTTGATGTGTGTCACTTTATAATATAATTTTAGATCTGATATGGTTAGGTCAACTTCTCTTTCCCTTTATCTTCATTAATTCTATTGTTATTCTTGACCTTCTGTTTTTCCAGATGAATTTTGTTATTATTTTTTCTAGCTCAATAGAATAATTTTTGGAAACTTAATTCATTCCTTTTGTTTTATCTTTAGGATCAGGAATTCTATATAGTACAACCATACTTCTGTGATTGATGTCATAAAAATGTATCCAGGAAGAAGAAAAGTTTGTGTTACTTTTTTCTAGTAAGGTTTTCGTTAGACACATTACTGTACCATTCCAGTTAACTTACATATTCAATTTCTTGTATGTACTTCTCAGTCCAAAGTCAACAAGACTGTTGATCTTTCCAACTTGTTGTCTTTTACACTGACTCCACATCATTTCTGAAATTCTCTCCCTCTTCATATTACCCTTTAACCTTCACTGGGTTTTTTTTCCTAAGACTCAGCTCAAATTTTACTTTCTGCAGGAGACCTTTCTAAGTCACTCATCTTGTTTCATAGTCTGCTTTGTGCCCTCTCTCTGAGATTATTTTCCATTTTATTATATATACCTTGAATTTAGAATTTTTTGCTTGTTGTCATTCCACTTATACTCTGAGGTCATTGAGGGCAAAAACTGTTTTTATGCTTTAATTTATATTCCCACTTCTTATTAAGGTGCCTGGCACCCATTGAGCCCTTCAGAAATGCTTTAGCAACTGTGTTTATAGTTTGGCAAGAAACTGAATTTTAATATGTGTAGTTATTCTTAATTTCTCCTTAGCTACTGGATGCATTTTCGTTTTTTATTATTGACAGTGAACAAAGTTAGAATGATTTTCTTTTTATACCTAGTAAATAATGCGTTGCTATGCATTTATTTAATCTCAAAAGCAGCTGGACGAGCAAAGCTGATCCTTGCACTAACTGACTCAGGAAATTGTTTGAAAGTCAGGTATGTTGCTGAGCACATTTAGCACGCCTGCAATTATGGCACGACTTGAGATATGTAATCGCTTTCTGGGTGAATGAAACGAAAGTGAGATAGCACAGAGCATGCCATAGTTGCCTTCTTGTTCCAAAACTGTCATAGTACCTAAAATGAAGCAAAAGGGGAAAGTGGTTCTATATATTAAAAGCCTGTCATGAAAATTCTAAGTAAATTCAAGTAATCAAAAGTAAATAATTTGGAATTTGAAAAGTTTCAAAATACCAAATCATCATTTGATACTTTTGCAATGATATTTTGCCTTTGGGGGCAAGCATATGCTTAAGGGATGAGTATTTCTAGTAGAGAGGAAATTTATACAAAACCAAATCATATAATTAGAAATGATCTCAAGACTAAAATAACTTCGTTGTTAAAATGAAAAGATGTAGACATTCCTGCTTTTCTCTCCTTCATAGCCTACTGCTTTGCATAGTAGTAATAGCAACTGCAGCAAAAACATGGAGAACTTTTTAGGATTTACAAAGAATTTTATAATTTTATCTCATTTTCTTGCTGCAAAACCTTGGGAGGTAAGTGCTGTTATTGTCACGGTGTTGCAAATAAGGAAACAGACTGAAAAATTAAGTGATTTTCCTCAGGTGACAGATCTAACATGTGTTTGAGGCAAGATTTGAACTCCAGTCTTACTCTAGTTCCTACACTCTGAGCCACGGTGCAACCCAGTTCCTTTAGTTCTTATCCCTTCAGATTCCTAAATCTATGGTTTTATTTGATGTCTATAATATGAAAGTAATAGTCTATTTACAATCTGGCTAAATGATGTGTACTGTAGAATTTTATCATCTTTCAATCTGCTGTTTTATGAAAGTATCCCCAGTAATTCATTATTTCTGTCTGCTCACCACTTCACTAGCCTAATAATCTCTCCCCTCCTCCTCTCCCCACACACATTTCATATTACAGCACTGCACTTTAAGAATGAATGAATAAACAAATGAATGAAGTGTAGTTTCTAGCAACATCATTGCTCACCTGTTAGAAGAACATTACTGTTTTTATCTATCAAAAAGAATATGAGGCAATATTATAGTTAATATTAGCTCTTTTTGTTTTGAACTACAGAATATCACCTCTTTTCAGAACTGGTTTTTTTGTGTGAAATAAAAGAATTTTTTTCTTTTAAATTTACTGAAGTGTTGCTAGCTGAAACCAGTTTGACATGATGTCAGACTGATTCTAAGCAAACTCTGAAGTCTGTTAAAGAACAATAAAACATATTTCACGTGTGGAAAAAAATGAACAACATTAATGAATGATGTAGATCAATTAGAGAATAAAGAAAATTAATTTAAAAGTCTAGATGCTCTCTTTTAAAAATAATTACTTTTCCCTGAATATGAATAGGAATATGAATAGGAAATATTTTTGTGGCACAATGATTGAAAGTAGGTAAAAGGCAATGCATCCTGTTTGGAAAGAATTGAAAATATTTATTATAGTAGTGTAATCATGGTAAATTTATATACTATTAAATACAATTTTAAAAATTGCATACTGATTTCCTCGAAACTTGGCTCTCAACTTCATTTAGAGGTCTTCATTGTTTCCTCACCTATCTGCAAAATGAAAACTGTTCACAGTCCTTTAACATGTGTTATCATTTTCCAAACATAGCAGTAATTCACATTCATCTTTTTGGTGAATGATTAGTTTCAGTAAAATACAAAAATTCACTCTTGTTGGTTGCCTGAAATACACCTCATAATCAACTTCTCCCTTATTAAATTCATAGGACAATTGGAAGTGATTATAGTAACAGTGTTATAATGAAGATCAGTGAACTATTTTCTGGGAGCAAACTCTTCGGTCATGTGTAGTGAATTATGCTTCCAAAGGCATAAATAGCATTTAGAATTTAGGAGTAAATTTACTAATCAGTACTAAAGTAAATTGTTTTCCCTTCTGTTTCCTCAACTTTGGCCAGAGTGAAGCTATAGGATTTTGGGGTTTTTTTGTTTTTTGCTTGTTTTTATATGATGCAGTCAGGAAAAACCCATGACACTCAGCATAGAACTGAGGCAAGTCAACTGGCTCGACTTTCCATCCTTTCCCTGAAAAAGAGTATTAAAAAAGTTAAATGTTAGAAGTAAAATATCCTATTAATACACTGTTGGTGGAATTAGGAATAAGTTGTTGTTTTTCCTATAAATTAAGAGACAAATTACTAGCATCTCTCTATGGGAATCCTCTCTAGTGCATAGGCATGTCATAATTGGGCAATGAAATTGGACTAAACTCTGACTTATGTTAGTCAAAGTGCTTTGTTGTATTAAATACTTAATTCCAAAGATTGTCCTAAGCATTGTGAAAGTCCCCTACCCTCAAAGAGTTTACCACCAAGATAGTCTGTGTGTGTATGTGTGTGCGTGCATGTGTGGGAAGAGAATACCACATGAAAATTTAATAGGGGTAAGGTAGTTTTTCTTCAGATACTAAATCCTTATTTGAAAGTGCCATAGTAGAGTAAATGAACTAATGGCTCACTAATTTAATGACTGGTAAAGAAGTTATTAGAAGTATAACTGGGAATACTAGATTATTAATGCAGATAATACTTACCAGTTAGTAGAACAAAGGATTTAAGTGTTTTGATACTGACCTTATCACTGATGAAATAACTAAGGAATGGGTAAGTAATTATCTTAATAAGACTTTAAATATTAATAAGCATTAATCAGAAAAAATATTATTTGAGAAAGGAGAAAAACTGGGAAAGTGAGGCTGAGGTGAAATAAATGGCACCAAAGGTGTATCAGAGTAGTAATAGAATTATGTATGGTTTATACCTGTGCAAGTATAGTGCCCTCCATAATTGAATGCATTGCTTGGAAGAAAGTAGGCACTTAATAAATTTTTCTTTATTGATTTATTGGGGGAGGAACTATCCAAGAGAATTTTCATATCGTACATTACTTATCTCTTTAAATTACATTTCAATTAAGCTTTATTTATACCTTCTTACATGAACTGAACCCTCTCTCATAACAAAGGAAAAAAAACCTCATGTACCAAAATGACCACATACTGATTACCACACACTTCCATGAGTATTACTCTTAATGACTGATATTTATACCCTCAGGTATGGAGCAGAATTCTCTAATGACGTTTGAACTACCAGCCTCTTGCTGTCCAATGCCTCTCTTCTCTTTCATTTTCTAATGCCCTTGAACTAAAGGACATCTGAGAACATAGAAGGAGGATCAACCTCAAATATTTATGAAAAACGATGTTAAATCTCATAAATATATTCTTATAAGCATTAAAAAAATCATTAAGTTGTAGTATGGCCTGGACAGGGTAGAGGCTGCCTATTTGTTTTTCATGGCTGACATGATTAAAACACAATAACTCAGATCCTATTTTGTGCTTTTAGAAGCCATCTTTCATTGTATAAACAATTGGACTACTGATAAAGTAGATAGCAGGTACCAACATTCTGGTATTGCTGTCATAAAGGGAAAAAAAAATTAACTGTCACCTTTTCCTCCTCCTAGCCCCTTCTCATTGAGAATTCAATGAGAAAAATCTTTTCCCAAAGTATGAATAATTATAAATCCCAAGAGATTTGTGATTAGTCAATACCTTGTCATCGGTTGTTAGATATAATAGACTGCATCTTCTCTATAGGGAAGAGAGAGGTATGTTTTCTTCTCTACTTTCTGTCACCAAAATTGATCACTGCAATTAATGCATAATGGCATTTTTGGTGTTTCCTTTCTTTTATTAAATCTTTTATTAAAATTACCTAGACTGTATAATTGAGTCTTCTCCCATCCATGTCAGTTTATATAGGACTTCTCACATTTCTCTGAGATGTGGGAAATGAAACTCCATTCTTTTTGTTTTTTTGTCTTTGTTTTGTTTTTTTCACATGATAGGTACTGGACTGGTATGGTATTAGTACAGTATTAGAATTTTCAGTTGAGAAAATTATTTCTAACAATATGATTCATATTGTAATTATAGAGATTTGTCTAGGATAGTGAGGGATAAAGTAAAGACCCAGAATCATAGAGTCATACATATAAAAACCAGTACTTCAACCCAGGTCTACTGAGCTCCAAAACTGTCTTTCTATTCCATATTTCCTCTCACTCTTCTGATATTGCACTCCTTTTACATACTTCAATTTGTGCAGGGAATTAGCACTTGATGGACATTGCCTTTGACTAAATTTTTTTTGTTTCAATTTTTTCACTACCATAAATATATAATATATAATATTATAATATAAATAAAAATAATATATTTATAAATATATATAAATATAAAAATATTTATAAATAATATATAAGACTTTTTTATTGACCCTCATGAGTAGCAAGGGTATGTCAAGGGGAATGAATATTTTAATAACATTCTTGCATAGTTTCAAGCTATTTTCTAGCATAGTTGAGCCCATTCACTTCTCCATCATCAGAGCAATACTTCATTTTAAAGACATGAAAATGCTTATATCCAATAAAATCATAAACCATCTTCAAATAATTATAAACATGATTCTAAGGAAGTAATTTAATCTGTCAACCTCAGTTTCCTCATCTGTAAAATAAAGATATTAATATTTTCTACCCAAAAGTTTGCTATGATACTCAAATGAGAAAAAATATGTAAAGAACATTATAAACCCTTACAGAATATATTAATGTTAGCTAATATTTGTATTATAATTAACCATGATAGCTAGAGAAATCTTCTAGAGCTTTCTGACTAAGAAAGGGCAGACCTGTCTGAGGCCAAAATTAATATCACTTTCACATTAATTAGTTGGTCAACCAATAAACATTTATTAACCTGTTTCTATGTACAAGGCACTCAAGATACCAAAAAGAAGAGGAGCTCTTAAGATAATGGGGGAGGTAATAATCAATAAATGTGTATAGATAAACTATATACAGGGAATATAGAAAAGAAACAAAAGAGGGAATATACTAAAATAAGGGGGATTGAGAAATTTTGCCTGTAGAATATGGGTTTTATTTGATACATTGAAAGAAGACAGTAGGAAAGGATGCAAAAGGAGAACATTTCAGACTTGGGGGACAGCCAGAAAAAGTATGTACATTTGGGAAATGGTACATAATGTTCAAGGACAAGAAAGGAGAAAAATGTCACTGGGTAAAATAGTTGATGGTTGGAAAGAAGTTTTGGAAGACTTGAAAAGAGTGGTGGCTGACCAAGAGTTTTGAAGAATAGGAGATTTTTAGAGTCTAAACAGATAGTTTCTTTATTGTCATCATCATCATCATCATCATCATCGTCATCATCATTATTGTTATTTAATCTTGGATATGATAGGAAACCCCTAGAGTTTATTGAGTTTTTTTTTTTGAGTAGGGTAAAAATGACATATTCAGATCTGTACGTTAGGGACACTATTTTAGTGGCTAAATAAAGGAAATATCGAAGAAGGGAAAATTTTTAGACAGGAAGACCCAGCAGCAGAATATTGAAATAATTGAGTTCTGAGGTGATGGGGTGATGGAGGAGAGAAGAAAGGATAATCAAGAGATATGCAAGGGGAAATTAACAGACCTTTGCAACAGATTGGATATGATGGATGAGAGATAATGAGGAATTGAGGATGGCACATGGATTTCAAAGCAGAGGAATGAGTAAGATAGAGTTGCCATTGGCAGTAAGAAGGAAGGGAGTCATGAAGGAAAACAAAAAGTAATAAGTTTCATTCCAGACAATTTGATTTTAAGATATCTATTGCATATCCAATTGGTGACATCTGAAAAAAAGTAGTTGGAGATGTGAGATTGAAGATCAACAGAGTAGCTGTGGAAAGATAGATTGATTTAAGAATAATTAGAATAGATATTGTAATTGAATTCAAGGGATAAGATCACCAAGTGAAGTAATATAGAAGGAGAAGAGAAGAGGATTCAGGATAGATCTCTGTGGGACATCTATGAGTAGAGGGTGTGATCTGGATGATGATGAAGCAAAGGAGACTGAGAAGGAGCAGGCAGATAAGTAGGTGGAGAACCAGAAGAAAGTTGTGTACCAGAAAAGTAGATAGAAAAGTATATAGACTTGAACCTCCAGGAACCAAGATGATGGAGTAAACTGTGAGTGATCTCAACTTCCTTTGACGACCGTGAAAAACCCAGAGAATATTTCCCCAGGAAAAATCCTGGTATAATGGAAGGGGAACAGCAGTCTTTTAGCTTAGGAGGTAACAGGAATGGTCCTTCTTGCTATGTCTGAAGGAGACCAGTGCAGAACCAGAGGCATCCCAACAAACCCCACCTCAGGATATTTTACTCCACGATTAAATATCAAATTAGAAATACTGAAATTCAAATGAGAAATTAACAAAAAGTGAAATTAAGAAAACTATTGAGCTAATAAATAATAAGAAGACCTGGATTTATGAGAAAATCAATGAAATCGAAAAAAAATATTTTGGTCAGTTAGATTTAAAAAAAAAAAGAGAAGAAAACCAAATCACCAATATCAAAAATTGAAAGGGTGAATTCACCTTCAATTAACAGGAAACCAAAATAATAATTAGAAATTATTTTGCTCAACTGTATGCCCATAACTTCTACCATCTTAGTATAATGGATGAACATTTAGAAAAAATATAAGTTGCCCAGATTAACAGAAGAATAATTAAAATGCTTAAATAACCCCATCTCAGAAAAATAAATTGATCAAGTCATCAATGAATTCCCTAGGAAAAATGTCTAGAGGGCCAGGAGGATTTACAAATGAATTGAAACACTAAAAGAACAGTTAATTGTGATACTCTATAGACTATTTGGGAAAATTGACAAAGAAATGGTCCTACCAAATTCTTTTTTATGATGCAACTATGGTACTGCTACCTAAACCAGGAAGAGCCAAAAGAGAGAAAGAAAATTATAGAACAATATCCCCAATAAATATAGATGAAAAAATTTTAAATAACATATTAACAAAAAAATTAAAGCAACTTATCATGAGATAAGGTATCAGGTAGGATTTATACGAAGAAAGCAAGGCTGGTTCAATATTAGGAAAACTACCAGCGTACTTAATCATATCAACAACAAAACTAACAGAAACCATATGAGTGTCTCAATAGATGCAGAAAAATGCTTTCAATAACAACAAAAAAACCGCACACCTATTACTCTTGAAAACACTGGAAAACATAGGAATAAATGGGGCTTTCCTTAAAATGGTAAGTAGTATGTATCTAAAACGATCAGCAAGTATTATATGTAATGGGAATAAGTTAAATACACTGCCAATAAGATTGAGGGTGAAACAAGGCTCTCCATTATCATCGCTGTTATTCAACATAGGGCTAGAAATGTTACAGTTAGCAAATAGAGAAGAAAAATAAATTGAAGGAATTAGAATAGACAAAGAAGAAAATGTTATCACTCTTTTCAGATGATATGTATACATATTCAGATGTACTTACAGAATACTAGAAAATCAAGTAAAAAAACTATTTGTAATAATAAACAACTTTAGCAAAATTGCAGGACACAAAATGAACTCACATAAGTCATCTGCATTTCTAAGTATCATTAACAAAGACAAAAAGCAAGAGAGAGAGAAATTCCATTTAAAATTACTGAAGATACTATGAAATATTTGGGAGTGTACTTGCCAAAACAAACCCAGGGACTATATGAATGCAATTACAAAACACTTTTCACACAAATAAAAGCAGATCTAAATAAGTGGATAAATATCAGTTGCTTGTGGAGTAGGTTCTCCTTAAATTGACAGTTCTGGAATTTGGCAACAATATTCCTTGGTGTTTTCATTTTGAGATCTCTTTCCACAGCGGATTTTTTGATGACTATTTTGCCCTCTGGAACTGGGACCTCAGGGGAGTTTCCTTGATAATTTCTTTCAAAATAATGTCAGGGCTATTTTTTTCATCTTGGCTTTCCAGGAGAGCAATAAGTCTTAGATTTTCTCTCGTGGATCTATTTTCGAGGTCAGTGGCTTTTCCAATGAGATATTTTACATGTTCTATTTTTTCATTCTTTAGATTCTGTTTGACTGATTCTTGATGTATCAGAGTCATTAACTTCTACTTGCAAATTCTAAATTTTAATGGACGATTTTCTTCAGTTACCTTTTGTATCTCCTTTTCCATTTGCCCAATTACTCCTTTTAAGGGATTATTTTCTCCAGGTTTAGTACTTTCTTTATCATTTGTCCAATTTTCCCAGTTAGGTTTTCTACTTCCTTTTTCTTTTGCCCAATTGACCTTTTAAATTCTTCCATGATTTCTTTTTTTTCATATTGTAAAAATCATTAGAGAAAGCATGGAGCATACACAGTGCAGTCCAGGAAGCACAGAGCACATGCAGCACAAACCAGGAAGTACAGAGGGCAGCTTGACATGGCAGGGATAGGATACTGAACAGACTTCATGGAACCACGAGCAGCAATAGTTTCCAGATTGAATAACACACAAACCTTCACTCAGGGAAGGGGAGCTCAGTCTGGACCTCCAGCAGCAGCAGTTTCCATTTTTGGAGACCTCCACCTAAAGCCCCTGGGGGAATTCAGTCACTGATCTGGATCTCAGCCCTGACAAAAAAGTCAAAAGTCAAGTAACAGGCTGGGAAAATGACCAAAAACGGGGAAAAGAATAAGACAATAGAAGGCTACTTTCTTGGTGAGCAAGTATTTCCTTCCATCCTTTCAGGTGAGGAAGAACAATTCAGAGGAAGACCTAAAAGTCAAGGCTTCTGCAAGCAAAAACTCCAAAACAATTATGCAATGGTCTCAGGTCATGGAAGAACTCAAAAAGAATGTTGAAAATCAAGTAAGAGAGGTGGAGGAAAAATTGGGGAGAGAAATGAAAGCAATGCAAGAAAACTATGAAAACCAAGTTAAAAGTTTTCTAAAGGAGACCCCCAAAAAAATGAAGAAATTAATACCTTAAAAAATAGAATAACTCAAATGACAAAAGAGATCCAAAAAGCCAATGAGGAGAAGAATGCTTTAAAGAGCAGAATTAGCCAAATGGAAAAGGAGGCTGAAAACCTCACTGAAGAAAAGAGTTCTTTAAAAATTAGGATGGAGCAGATGGAAGCTAATAACTTTATGAGAAACCAAGAAATTACAAAACAAAATCAAAATAATGAAAAATATAGGAGGTAATGTTAAATATCTCATTGGAAAAACAGCTTACCTGGAAAATAGATCCAGGGGAGACAACTTAAAAATTAGAATGATGGAAGCCATCCAGGGGCTACCTGGAAGCCATGATCAAGAAAAGAGCCTAGACATCATCTTTTATGATATTACCAAGGAAAACTGCCCTGATATTCTAGAACCAGAAGGCACAATAAATATTTAAAGAATCTCCCACTCACCTCCTGAAAGAGTTCCAAAAACAGAAACTCCTAGGAACATCGTAGTCAAATTCCAGAGTTGTCAGGTCAAGGAGAAAATAGTGTAAGCAGCTGGAAAGAAAGAATTTGAGTATTGTGGAAATACAATCAAAATAACACAGGATCTGGCATCTTCTATATTAAGAGATCAAAGATCTTGGAATATTATATTCCAGAAGTCAAAGGAACTAGGATTAAAACTAAGAATCACCTCCCCAGCTAATTGAGTATGATACTTCAGGGGAAAAAAATGGCCATTCAATGAAATAGAAGACTTTCAAGCATTCTTGATGAAAAGCTGCATCGAAAATCTGAGTTTCAAACACAAGAATCAAGAGAAGCATGAAAGGGACTTTCTAAAGTTGAACTGTTTATATTCCTATATGGAAAGATAATATTTGTAACTCTTGAGACTTCTCAGTATTTTGGTAGCTGGAGGGATTAGACACACACACACACACACACACAGAGATTGATAGACAGACAGATAGATGATAGAGAGATAGAGAGATAGAGAGCCCAGGGTGAGTTGATTAAGAAGGGATGATATACAAAAAATAAATTTAAGAGGAACTTATTGGGAGGAGAAAGGGAGAAATGGAAAGGAGCAAATTATCTCTCATAAAAGAGGCAAGAATAAGCTTATTCAATGGAAGAGAAAAGAGAGGAAGTAAGAGGGAAAAAGTGAAACTTACTCTCTTCACATAATCCTTAAGGAGGAAATAATGTGCTCACTTAATTTGGTATAAAAATCTGTATTATGCTACAGGGAAGTAGGGGAAAAGGGGACAAGTGAGATGAGTGGGATGATAGAAGGGAGGGCAAATGGGATAAGGGAGTAATTAGAAGAAAACACTTATGGGGAGGGACACAATCAAAAGAGACAATAGAATAAATGGAGGGCAGAATAGGACAGAGAGAAATATATTTAGTCTTAACCAACATAAGTATGATGGAAATTCCACATATATACCCTATATTGAACTGCTTAACTTCTCAGTGGAGATGGGTGAAAAGGGAGGAAGGGAGAGAAGTTGGAATTCAAAGTATTGGGAACGAATGTTGAGAAATGTTTTTGCATACAAGTGTGAAATAAAAAACACAGGTGACTGGATATTGAAATCCATTTTGTCCTATAAAAAAAGAGAAAAGATGGGGATAAGGGAAGGGAGGGGTGTGATAGAATGAAGGGCATATTGAGGGAAGGGGTGATCAGAATGCAAGATGTTATGGGGTGGGGGAGAGAAGGGATGGGGGAAATTTAGAACTCAAAGTTTTCTGGAAATGAATGTAAAAAATAAATGAAAATAAAAATGAAATCATTGGCCAGTTTTTTTCTACCTCTGTAATCTGAATTTTTCAATTGTTCTTGAGGTCTTCCAAGAATGTTTTTGTGCTTGAAACCAGTTCATATTCCCTTGTGAGGTTTCAGATGGGAGTACAGTCTCAAAGATGACCTCTTCATTATTCATGTTTTGATCCTTGTCCCTGTGCTAAGATTGTATGGTCTTTTCTTTTCTGGTTTCTTTCCTGCACATGATGATTGCTTTCTTCCTGACTTTTCAAGTGGATCTCTACTTCTGGTGTACAGAGGGCTCTGTTCCGCAATTCTTGTGTTTAGAATTGAGGCTCTGTATATTGTGACCTCTGGTTCTTTCCACTAGTAGTTAGAATGCTGCAGCTTACCTGGAGCTGAACTGACTGGTGTGCCAAAGCAGAGACCAGGTGACGTCTTTCTGAGTTTCCCTGGAGTTACCCTGGAGCCCATTACGTGAATGTTGGGGGTGGGGTGGTCTGGCTGAAGGAGGTCTCCTCTCCTGAGATGCATCACAGGTAGACTCATTGGTTGGTGAATCCCATCTGTGCTAGTGTCTTCCTGATTCCCCTGGCTGTGCTGAGGTATGCCTGTGGTTCTGCTGTTGGCAATTATGGACTCCAGCCTCTGGGGGTCAGGATCTCTTCAGGGTTTGCTGAAGTGGGATTATCTGGGACAACTTTGGTCCTACACTGGTTCCCTTCAACCACAGCAAGAGAAACTCCTTTTCGCAATTTTCTTAACCTCTCAGGCTAAGAGACTGTTTTCCCTTTTGGCTGATTCCACTATTCCAGGATTTTTCCTGGGGAAATATTCTCTGTTTTTTTAAAAAAGGGAAGGGGGGAAGTATTTACAGATCACTTAGCCAGTTCAAGTAGGTGATTTACAGATATTTAATCTGTGGACTGATAATCTCAGGATTGGCTGCTACTTTTACCTGGGCTTCTGCGGTACTCTATCATGCAGTTCAGCTGGACTCCTGTCCTGGACTGATATGTTTGAGAATCCATGCTCATAATGCTTCAGACCACCTGGCACTTCTTGCTCAGTTTTGCTATGGTGGGGTCCATGCTGGTACAGGTTGTGTACTGTGCACTCTTCTGGCCCATGCAATAGATCCTTCCCTTTGACCTCCCAGGCTGGAAATCTGGAACATTTTTTCTCTTAGTGGATTCTGCCACTCTAAAATTTGTTCAGATTCTCTCTTTAGAGGAATCTGAAAATGTTTATCATACAACTTAGGTGAGTACTTTCTCTCACTCCATCTCACATCACTGCCTCCATCGTATGCTCATGGGTAGGCCAAGATAATCTAAATACAAATGGCAATTCTACCTATATTAATGTACTTATCAATCAAACTACCAAGAAATTGTTTTATATAGAGCTAGAAAAAAATTGTATCAAAATTCATCTGGAAGAACAAATGGTCCAGATTGTGAATGGAATTAATGAAAAGAAATGCTAGGGCAGGTAGATTAGTCATACCAAGTCTTACATTGTATTATAAATCAGCAATCATCAAAATCACTTGGTACTGGTTAAGAAATAGAGGGGTATTTCAATAGCACAGGTAATGTACACAAGACACAATACTCAGTGATTATAGCAAATTAATATTTGATAAACCCAAGAACTGCAGTTTTACTCTTTGACCAAAACTTCTGGGAAAAAATGTAAAATAAGTGTGGCAGAAGTAAGGCATAGACCAATGCCTGACACCAAACCCCAGGACCCCTCCATTAGTCAATCCATTCCAGTTCTTGCCTGGGTAAACACACAGTCATCTCTCTGCCACGACTCCTTTTCTCAGCTCATGGGGACTGTTCCACTACAAACTTTTCCTGATTCTGCCTGACAGCAAGCTCCAGGAGCTCCTGCCTGAAGCTTCTATTTCTAGGAAAAACAAAGCTTAACAGAACTATGACAATATTTATAAGCATTACCAGCAGCATCGTCTCCATTCACTTAAACAGCTTTTAAAAGGGGCTTAAACTAATGAGGATCTCTGCTATTCAGCTCAATGCACTAATAAAGACCAATAGATAGGGCTTTTATCTTAGAAATTAACATAGATCAATAGGCAGGACTTCTGTCTGAGAAATCAACACAGATCAACAGAAGGAGACAAAACATCACAACGATATTTCTGTTACTCATGCTTGCTGCTCTCGGTTCTTCTTCTTTCTACTCTCCCTCCAAGAGACACTATATTTTATCTATTTATATACCTACATAGATAGATAGATAGATAGATATGTATGTATGTGCATATATATACACATATATATTTATATATACATATATATGTATATATACATAATTTACACACTACACACACACACACATATATATGTATATATATACATATATATGTGTGTGTGTGTGTGTGTGTGTGTGTGTGTGTGTATGTGTATGAGTCAGTCAAAGGCAAAACTCAATCAAAGACACTTGATTGGCTGAAAGTCAGTCCAGAAAAATAGCAAAAAATCCTGCTTTGCATGGTGTCACAGTGATATGATGATGGTCAAAAGAAGACCTCCTGGAGGTAATAAGTGATAAGTGATCTCAAAGACAGCCTTCCTATATATCTGAGCTTACTGGATGATCAATGGGGACTTGTAAGAGAAAAATATATTATTTGGAATATATTACCAACATCTTGGATTGATAGACACACACACATACACACACACACACACACACAAAATGAGGTATTTTGTATCTAGTCCCTGCCTAGCATGTAGGAGTGATATGCTAGTTGGGGAGACTTCAATCATCCAGACATATTTGAGTCTTAGATATAGAGGGCAAAGGAAAGAGAAGAGTGAACATAATTACATGTCTGGACAAACTGGAGGATTTTTGATTACACTAGAAGTAGACAAGTAGTAATCAAGGAAATGTGAAGAAGAGAAAGAAAATGGTGACTTAAATTAAGCATAATGAATTTGAGGTATCATGAATTTATCAACTTAAAGATATCCAAGAGGCAGAAGAGAAGATTTTGCCCTGGTGGTTGAGACTGGGTCAAGCTATATAAAGTTGGAAGATGTCTCCAAAATGATGATACTTCAAGCCATGGAAATGGTTGAAATTTTGAATGAAGACACTACAGAGAAGTGGACCTAGTGAAAGTAGAAGTCTGCAAAGATACTTAAGAGTTTTAAGAGCTTAAAGTTAATCCATTTAACTTAATAAACTTACTATGTTCAAGACATAGGGCTAAAGAAAAGAGCTCTAGAGACCTAGGGATGCTATTATGCTCTTTCAGTAGAATGTAATCTCTTAAAGGGCAGGGACTGTTTCATTTTTACCTTTTAATCTTCAGTGTATTTTACATATCAAGTACTTAATAGACACTTAATAAATTTGATTCATCAGACAAGTAAGAAGAGAACCAGAAGAAGACAGTGAAATCAATGTGATAGTAGGAGCAAATCTCAAAAAGTAAGGGCAGATGAGTGGAAAGGCCAAAAAGTTGAGGGAAGATAAAATTCTTCATTATAGAATGGAAATGGGGTTGCAGAAACCAAGTTGCAAAGAACTGAGGAGTGAAATGGTGACCATAAATTACTACCTCTAAAAGTTTAATGGTGAGGGACAGACACAATGATAGCTTAAGGGGATAATGTTTAATGCAACATGTGCACTAGTATTTCCAGTTTCAGTTAGAAGGGAAAGACTAAAATTAGAAACTTGGAAAACATAAAAATAAGACAAACCACTTCATTGGAACCCTATCCTTCAATCTGAATTCAGTGATGGTCATCGTTTTTTTCTACATTTCATATTCTCCCCTCTCCTCTTTTTGAAATTTTATCTTTCAATTCCTAGATCATACATTTCTCTATGAAACCTTCACCAGTGTACTCAAGAAGTGATTCATCCCTCCTATGAACTGTGTCTTAACTCTCTATCTCTTATGCAACTGTTTATCACCCCTATTAGACTATATAGCACCACTGCCATATTCACAATGCCTACAGCAGTCATGAATATCCCAGCACAACTCTGAATTGAAAAATAGCACAGGATCTCCACATGGAACATGGAACATGGAGTCAAAACATTTATTTAGACATCAGAAAGTCAAATCGATCACAGTAACAAAAATGTATATGCAATAACAATGCAGAGAACAAAACCATCCCCAAGCCTTCCTTCTGCTAGGCTTCCTACAAATCAGGTCCATTAAACAAATCACAAGCAGACCCTCAAACAAAATCACAATCACAAAATTGCTTCCACTAGCCAGGAGCCTGAATCCTTCCTAACTCAGAGTTATTCTCAAGAATAACTGACAGGGGAAGAACGAAGATGGTTGAGTAGCAGCACCCACTTTCTAGAGCACTCATGCTGCAGTACCCACAGAATGATGAAGCGAAGAAAATCTTCAGGGAAAGGCAGAGTGAAAGGTTACTGGGAAGTGTCTATCATGCCACACAGAGGGCAGGGCACAGTACACAGTCCAGTGTGAGCTGCACTGGCACAGACAAGTCCTGAGCATTCCTTGAGGAGACTAAATCTCTCGCACCTGTGGCAATTTCCAGACTTTAGGACCTCAAAATGCTGAAGACAAATTGGAAAGTCAGTGGAAAAAGCCTCAAAGTGGAGCAGTCTAGCCCGAGCCCCAGAGCAGCAGAGTGGGAAGGGGGCAGGGCAGCCCACAGCAGCAGAAGCAGAGATAGTGATTGTTTTTGGAGCTTTAGGTCTACAGACTGTAGGACAATGGAGAGACTGAATGTACACTGCCCATACCCACTGGATGCAGAGATCTACCTTGAAAAAGAGCTCAAAAGTCAAGTAAATGGCTGGCAAAATGAAAAACAAACAAACCAAAAGAAATAGAATCAGACTATATAATCTTACTTTGATGACAAGGAAGACCAAAATATGCAAACAAAATGCAATAAAGTTAAAGCTTCTCCATCCAAAGCCTCAAAGAAAGATATGAATTGGTCTCAGGCCATGGAAGAGCTCAAAAAGGATTTTGAAAATCAAGTAAGAGAAATACAGCAAAAACTTGGAATAGATGAGAGTAAATGCTAAAATCACAAAAAATGAGTCAGCTGCTTGCTAAAGGAGACTCAAAAAAGGACTGAAGAAAATAACACTTTAAAAAAAAGACTAACTCAAATGGCAAAAGAGGTCCAAAAAGCCAAGGAGGAGAATGCCCTTAAAAGCAAAACTGGCCAAATGGAAAAGGAGATCCAGAAGATCTCTGAAGAAAACAATTCCTTAAATATTAGAATGGAGCAGATGGAAGCTAATGACAGTATGAAAAATCAAGAAATTATAAAACCAAAGGAATGAATGGTATCCAATGTGAGATATCTCATTGGAAAAACAACTGATCTGGAAAATAGATCCAGGAGAGACAATTTAAAAATTATGGGACCACCTGACAGCCATGATCCAAAACAGAACCTAGTCATCATCTTTCATGAAATTATCAAGGAAAACTGTCCTAATATTCTAGAAGCAGAGGGAAAAGCAAATATTGAAAGAATCCACCAATCACCTCCTGAAAGAGATCCAAAAATATCTTCCTAGGACCTTTGTCCTAGGAATGTTGAAGCCAAATTCCAGAGTTGCCAGGTCAAGGAGAAAATATTGTAAGCCAGAGGGAAATAATTTGAATATTGTGGAAATACACTCAGGAAAACACAAAATCTAGCAGCTTCTACATTAATGGATCAAAAAGCTTGGAATATGATATTCCAGGAGTCAAAGGAGCTAGGATTAAAACCAAGAGTCACGTACCTAGCAAAATTATTATCCTTAAGAGGAAAAATGGTCATTCAATGAAATAGAGGACTTTCAAATATTCTTGGTGAAAAGACCAGAGCTGAATAGAAAATTTGACTTTCAAATACAAGAATCAATAGAAGCATGAAACAAGAAAACATGAAACAGGAAAAAGAAATCATAAGGGACTAAAGTTGAACTGTTTCTATTCCTACATGGAAAGATAATATTTCTAATTTCTGAGACTTTTCTCAGTATTTGACTATTTAGAGGGATTATATACATATAGACAGAGAACACAGGGTGTGTTGAATAGGAAGAGATGATATCTAAAAAAACAAAATTAAGGAATGAGAAGAATATATTGGGAGGAGAAAGGGAAAAATGGAATAGGGCAAATTATCTCTCATAAAACAGGCAAGAGTTTTTTTCAATAGGAAAAGGGGAGAAGTGAGAAGGAAAAGGTGAAGTTCAGTCTCATCACATTTGGCTTAAGGAGTGTGTAACATGCACATTCAATTTGTTATCAAAATCTATCTTACACTACAGGAAAGTAGGGGAGAAAGGGATTAGTGGTGTGTGGGGGGTATGATATAATGGAGGGCAAATTGGAGGAGGAGGAGGTAATTAGAGGTATTTTGAGGAGAGATAGGAAGAAAAGATATAATATATAGTTGGCAGGATAGGATTGAGAGAAATATAGTTATTCTTTCACAACATGACTTTATGGAAGTCTTTCCCATAACTACACACGTATAACCTATAGTGAATTTCTTGCCTTCTCAGTGGGGATGGATGGGGAGGAAGAAAAAGATAGAAGTTGCAACTCAAAGTTTTACAAATGAATGTTAAAAAATTGTTTTTACATGTACCTTGGAAATAAAAAAATACTGGTAATGAAGTATAGAAATCTGTCTTAACCTACAAGAAAATAGAGGAGATGAGGATGAGAGAAGGGAGGGGTGTGATAGAAGGCAGGGTAGATTGGGGGAAGGGGTAATCAGAATGCATAGTGTCATGGTGTGGGGGAGGGGAAACATGGGGAGAAAATTTGGAACTTAAAATCTTGGGGAAATGAATGTTGAAAACTAAAAATAAATTAATTAAAAACGACTAACTTCCTCTCAGTTCAGCTTTAGCTCCACCTCTTCTTGTTCCACCCATTCAGGAAACTCCTCCCACTGAAGACTCCATGTGACTCAGACTCATGTAACTCAGGCTTCCATGTGATCTAAGCAGGTCACATGGGTCTATTAATGAATATGAAAGATTTTCCATTTAAATTACAATTACAGGCTGGAAATTTCATGTGGGAAGGTACTGTGTCCTTTAAACTGCACTTATCCCTCCTTTTACAATGAGTTACACATAGCAAAAATATTTTATGGGTGTTGAATTGCTTGAAAGCATGCATGAATGAATGAATATCAAAAGTAAACTGGTGATAAAAATACTAAAATTCAATAAAACCTATGGTGTGCCCCTGCTGATACACACATGAAATCTCAGGTAGAAATGAGACTGAGATTGATGGGGTTCATGTTTCCATGACCTGTTACCAGAGGAGCTACTTATTACCTTTGTCAGATCTGGTAAAACCAATCTGCCAAAGATTTTGATCTACCCCTGTTCTGTCTGTCTGTCTCAAATGTGTCCACACCTGGTAATATTTTATGCTATGCCACATGAAACTGGGATATTACTCTCAGAACTTCTTTACTTCTTGCCTTAACATCTGAAAGATGAACCACCTGGGCAAAAGTCCATAATTCCCCAGACTAAAAAAAATACTGATCATGTAGTTTTAACACCAGATAAAATGACCAGTGCAGGAGGAAACTCAGAAAACTGTGTAAATTAATTAAGAAAATGTTTGGGAAAAGTCAAAAGATCAGTAAATGCAAAAAGAGGGAGATAAATGTAGTAAACGAAAGATGGAAGGAAGAAATTGTAATTTTTTATGCATAAGACTATTTTGGTAAAACCAAATGATCTAACAATTTTGAAAGATTATCTAATAAAGATACTTATGATAGTAATATCATTAAATACCAGAAGATGCTTAACAATTAGAAGCCTCTCATTTAGTATATGTACTAATTAACTAATTTTTGGTCTCCTTTAAACATAAGGACTTGGAAATTAACTATTATATCTTAGTCTCTCTCTGCTCAGTGGTCATTCTACAAAATGAAAAAAGATGACCTTTATTCTTTGACTATATACAATATCTTAGACTTCTCTATACAGCCAAAAACAAATTAATATGGAGTAATCTTTGCAACCCCTGCCTCCTTTTTTCACTTTGAATGAAAATTTTACTTTAAATTAAAACTTTTTAACTTTTTTTCACTTAATTGGCATTTATTGCCAATAGCATCAGAGATAAATGCCTCAAAAACACAGGAGGATTTGCAAATTGTATAGAGTTCTCTCAGCTAATTCATTCATAGATATCCTAAAATTCACAGAAGTCTAATTATATGGTGTCTAAAACGTCTGATGACACTGGCTATCATTTGTTTATTTACTCAGGGGAAAGAGTGCAAAGATTTACACACACACACACACACACACACACACACACACACACACACACACCCTAACCTCATCAAGAAAGCACAATAACAGTGTGATAATATTATCAAGCTCACAAATAACACGTTCAAAGGAATTCTAAGTATTTGAACTATTCTCAGGTTTTTTACATTTGATGCTTTATGAATCCTAGTATGTGTTTCCTTATCTCATCCAGGCTAGAAGTACAGGGCTTTTCAATATTGATCATTTTGGGAGATTGGATCTGCTCCTTCTCCAAATGGGAATATTGCATCCCTCCATAGGCAATCTGATAGACTTCCTGCTCCCACTAGTGGGTTATATTGATGCCAAACTTAGTGTGGTCACTCAAACTTCATAGTAGACTGCTGTAATAGAAGTTGGCAAAGGATGATTTTCTGTTTAATTGAGCCCAATGAACATAGAGTATGGAGATCCAAAAGGTGTGTCAGTTACATTCTGGCTTGATGGAAGGAAAGGACAATTGAGATACTAACTACTTAAAAAGTAAGTTGAACTGTTGCTTGAATTTTATTCTGTTAAATTGATACAATGATTCTTTATGAAGAAGCTTT
Organism: Potorous gilbertii; assembly: GCA_028658325.1. Lineage (NCBI taxonomy): Eukaryota > Metazoa > Chordata > Mammalia > Diprotodontia > Potoroidae > Potorous > Potorous gilbertii. The sequence continues at coordinate 103,325,728 of CM053772.1, read as the reverse complement.
ATTAACAAATTAACTGAGAAGGTAAAGAAAATAAGTGAAGTTATGAGCTAGAAATTGTGCCTTACAAATTAGCTGAAGCATTGGTACTTTCAATCATTCCAACTAGTTACTAGACCTTCAGTGGAAGATTTAAAGGAATGTAGGGTAGGATTAACACAATCCTTCTGAGAGAAATGCACGGTAGAAGCATGTAAGCAGGAAAGATGAAGCCAAATCTAATAGCACTGCATCGAGAGCAGAGTCAGATTATGACATTGTCATCAAAATACAAGGAATTTATTATAACAATTGAACCTCTCAAGACAGATCCCATGAAAGAACAGTGTGAAACAATTTTCTGGCCCAATACCATTTAGAAGGTTTAGAAGGTTGGCAGGAAAGGTGTATCACTCAGGAGTAAGAATAGAGTGCAGTCTCTCTCAGTTCAGCCCAAGCCCCAGCAAACCAGAAGCAGAACTTAGAAGGGACTGAATGACAACTGGTGCTTCTGAACTTCTCAGTCCACAGAAGGTAAGGAGGTTGGGCAACTGGTCAGAAAGACATCACAAGGGTCCCTTTGCTAGCACTAGCTATTGCACTCTGTTGTACTGCCTACACTCAGGTCTGGGTTACAGTTCTGAATTGAGTTTCTCTAGTAAGGAGAAGCACTAACACATCTGAGCTTGTCACCACAAAGTAGCAGGGACTCTAGTCAGAAAGTAGCTCAAGTCAGAAAAGAGTGCTTGTGATCACTCATAGGCCAGAGCACTGGACAACTCTTCTTATATGATATCACCTTGAAAGAACTGAAATTTTATGGACTCCCTAGAACTGACCACAACAACAACAAAACAAAACAAAAGAAAACAAAAAACTCTGAAGCTTGGGATGGTGATTCTTCACCTTAAAAAACAAAGATCAACTTTAATATAAAGTTAAAATTCAAGAAATAGGCTGGAAAAAATGATCAAGAAATGGAAAATTATCCTGACTGCAAAGCTGCTATAGTGATATAAAATACCAAAACACAAAGCCAGAGGAAGAGAAAAACGTCAGAACTGCTACACCCAAAGCCTGAAAGAAAAAATGTGAATTGATATCAGGCCCAAAAAAGATTTTAAGAAGAGCTCAAAAAGGATTTTAAAAATCAAATAAGAGATGTATAGGGGAAAACTAGGAAAATAAATGAGTGATTCAGGAAAATCATGTAAAAAAGAAAATTTTCCTTAACTATTGGAACTGGTCAAATGGAAGCAAATGACTCAAGAGAAATCAAAAAACAATGAAATAGATCAAAAGAATGACAAAAATAGAATAAAAAATGTAATTTTCTCATTGGAAAAACTAGTAACCTCAAAGTAGATTCAGGAGAGATAATTTAAAAATCAATAGACCTGAAAGTCAGGATCCAAAAAAGAGAGCTTACATTTCGCATTTGAGGGAAACTGTTCTGATGTTCTAGAGTCAATAGATAAAATAGAAATGTGGAAGAATGAACCAATTACCTCCTGAAAGAGATCCCTCAACGAAAACTCATAGGACTATTAAAATGAAAATACACAATTCCTAGTTCAAGGAAAAATATTTTAAGTAGAGAAAAACAAGCCATTAGAATGTTATGAAGACATAGTCAGAAAAACACAATATCTAGTAGCTTCTACATTAAAGGATCAGAGGGTTTGGAATATATATTCCAGAACTCATATGAGCTAGGATTACAACCAAAAGTTACCTGCCTAGCAAAACTGAGTTTAATCTATTGGGATAATGGATATCAAATGATATAAAAGATTTTCAACCATTCCTAATGAAAAGAATATAGCTGGATATAAAATTTGACTTCCAAGTACAAAACTCAAAAGAAGCATAAAAATGTACACAGGAAAGAGAAATCATAAGGAATTTCATAAAGTTAAACTGTTTTTCCACTTCTATATAATTACAACTCCTAATAATATTTCCATTTTAGGGCAATTTCAAGGGGAAGTAGATGATAGATAAGAAGATAGGTAGGTAGGTAGATAGAGAGATAGAGATAGAGAGAGAGAGAGAGAGAGAGAGAGAGAGAGAGAGAGAGAGAGAGAGAGACAGAGGGCATGAGTGCAAATTGAATATTATGGGATCATTATCTTTAAAAACGCAATTAAAGACTTAAAAAAAGGAATACAGGGGGAGAAGGGTAAAGGGAGAGGTAAAATGGAGAAGGACCCATATACACACAAATATTTATAGCAGCTCTTTTAATGGTGGCAAAAAATTGGAAATTGAATGGATGCCCACCAACTGGGAAAGGGCTGAACATCTTTTAGGTGTTGTTGCAACAAACATATACAAATCAATACTTAATGGAAATTTTGAAAAATGAGATGATGTCTCAACTCAACAACAATGATGAGAAACTATTCCAAAATATCTCTGATATAGCCAAATTACAACTCTTGTGGAAACTTTTATATTATAAAAATATACATTAGTAAAATAGTGTTAATTAAATATTAATTTTAAAACTTGAAAATTAGTAAATAAGAAACCTAATATATTCTGAAAAAGAATACTGAATACTAGAAAATAAACTGCAAAAATAGAAAATAAAGAGATTATAGTGAAGCCCGTTAATTGAAACTTGTCTGAATAGGTTGTGCTATAGCAAGATGATGAAATAATATTGTACTCAAAGAAGTGAGGAAATAGATTATTCAAAGGGACTTCAAAAGACTTTTATGAATTGAATCAGAAAGAAGGGAGCAAATTCCATACAATTTCTATTGTGACATCAGTACTATCAAAACAAGAATAGTGGATGAAATTTGTAGAACCAAAAGTACATTTACACAATGATGCTGGAAATTTGAGGGAGAAAAAAATAGATTGCTTTTTCAAATAGAAAATTGAAGGATCACTACATATGTGGATCTACCATATACTTTCATATATCGTTTATTCAGTTGTTTCAGTCATGTCTGCTTCTTTATGATCCGATTTGAAGTTTGCTTGCAAAGACACTGGAGTGGTTTGCCATTTTCTTCTCCAGCTATTTTCCAGATGAGGAAATTAAGGCAAATAACTTAAAGTGACTTGCTCAGGATGACACAGCTAGTAAGGGTATAAGGTCAGACTTGAACTCAGAAAAATGAGTTTTCCTTACTCCAGACCCAGCATTCCATCCACTGTGTCACCCAACTTTCAGGTGAGGTATTTGGGGTTTTATTTGTTTTTAATTGTTTTTATTTCACTCTTCCATTTTGGCACAAGAGGCCTCTTAGGGTGGAAGCAAGTTTTAAGTGTTTGTAATCTATAAACAAAACATGTTAATAAAACAAAAAACCATTTATTTCAAGTTCTAAGTCAGACATTTAATATTTTGTATTTTTCTTTCCTTATTCCCTCACTGAGAACCATATGTAATAGCAAAATAAGTAAATGAAAACATGTGGGGAGAAGATTTCATCAAATCTCCCAAAACATAGACTAAATCTTACATTATATACTATTTCACACTGGTCCCTATCTCTACAAGAGAAAGATTATAATACACAAATGTATAAGTACCTGTACATGTATATACATATGAGTACATATGTACATGTGCATACATTTTACTTCAATAAACATCTTATGCCATGGTTCAATGAAAAAGGAGTTATATTTTGAAAAAGGATTTTCAACATCCATTTTGTTATAATAATTTTCACATTAAGAAATATATCTTAAATGTCTATTCTTAGAAAATGAAATATAATTAACATGAAAGAATGAAAACAAAAAGAGAAGAGCAAGGCTAATTTAGATGTATTTATAGATAAATTCCATTAAATGTTTAAAGACCAATTAATATATCGCTGAATGTCATTTACACGATGAATATACCCCTGCTAACAAAACTAGTGAGAAACAAGATGTCAAAAGAGAACTATAGATACAAGTATGTGTGATAAAATCCTCTCAAGAAAACTATGGATAAATAGGCAAAAATAAAATAAAAGTACTGTAATCATCTTTGATTTATAATAGGGTTATAATTATGCCTCAACTTCAGGTTCACAAAAAGCACAAAAAAAAACCATGTAAAAATGAACAAAAAACCCTACTCCAAACAAGACTATGGTAATAATAGATGCTGGAAAATAATTTTTCAAAGTAAATTGTACTTTTGGCTAGACCTTCAAAATAAAAGACATAAAATCATTCATTTAAAATATTGAAAGGATCTGTGTGCATTGCATACTTTTAATGTTTATATATACTATTTACATATATTTAAATATGTGTATTAATACACATACATAGATATGCACTACACATGAAAATATTTAATATGTGCTTATGTGTAAATGTTTTGATATGTATAAGTACCTATATGCATGCAGTACATATGGGTTAAATGTATTGCCATTTGTATCACATGTGTGCTCATGCACATATATGTTTTTTGTATTTGTGTATTTTGAATGAATTGAAATATGTATGCATTGAATAAAACTGGAATATTTCTTCCTTATTTGACAGAATTCCTTACAAAAAAAACAAATAAATTAAGGTTTAAAATAGGCACAAAATTAAATTTATTTACCAATAGAATTGTCATTTCCTTCAAAAACCCTAAAGAGTTAGCAAAAATATTGAGATAATGAATTAATTGTGGTAATGAATTATTTCAGTAAACTCTTTCATAAATAAGTCCACAAGAATCAACAGAATTTCTACTCAACAATAAAAAGACTCAGAAATGAGTGAAAGAAATGGAAATTCCATTGGAAATAACTACAGATGAATAAAATAACAGGAGTTAACATTCCAAGGCATGTCTTAATTTTACATAAATACATAACACACTTTTAAGCTACTTATAACTTCAAAAATTGTAGAGATATTCATTGTTCATATTTGTGTTATATAAACAAAAATGATAACATAAATTGACTTGGTGATTTGGTGATATCTTAATAAAACTACTAAGGTAATAATTTCTAGAGATCACCAAAGTAGAAGCAAACTTCATTTAGGGGGAGGTAAAAGTTCTAGAGTATAAAAAGATCTTTAGACCTTATTTCTCAGTGGATATTGGTTTCATTTTGTAAACTAGTGAATGACATTGCAACAGATAACCCTAGGATTTAAAGGAGTAATTTAAGCTTGGGGCCATGTTAATGGAGAGAAAGAGGCTGATAAAAAATATATATGTTGTAAAAGAGAATATAACAAGATTTGACACTTAATCGTATAAGAAGCTTCATAGAAGGAAGTAAAGAATGACTATGTTTTTAAAATAAAATGATTGAAAACATAATCTTACTTTTACCAGATACGGGAAAGAGATGAGTAGATAGAGGGTGATAACAAAATGTCTTTTAGCAAGAAAATAGAAGAAGAATGGAATAAAAGAAGTATGAGATGACAGAAGGGAGGACAGATTGGGGGAAGGGATATTCAGAAGAAAAACACTTTTGTGGAGGGGCAGGGTGAAAGGAGAGTGATAATACAATATACAAGGGTAAGAGGAAAAGGATGAAAGGAAATACAGTTAGCAATAGTAACTGTGAAAAAAAATGAAGCGTTTCTCCAATAAAAACCTCATTTCTCTAACATATAGAGAACTGTGTAAAATTTGTAAAAGTAAGAGTCATTTCTCAATGGATAAACGATCAAAATATATAATCAGTTTTTAGATGAATTAAAAATACTCATAGCCATATGAAAACAATATTCTAACTCACTATTGATTGAAGAAATGTGAGTTAAAGCAATTCTGAGGTACTACCTCATACCTTTTAGATTGTCTAACAGGACATAAAAAGTAAATGACAAATGTTGACGGGGATGCGGGAAAAATGAGACACTAATGTACTTTTGGCAGAATTGTGCACTAATGCAAACATTCTATAGAGCACTTTGTAACTATACTCAAAGGTATGCATGCCCTTTGACATAGCATTACTACAACTAGGTTTGTCTCCAAAAGAAGATAAAATAGTAAAAAAGGCTAAGGACCTATACATCCAAAAATATTTATAGCAGCTCTTTTCATGGAGTAAAGTATTACAAATTGAGGGAATGCCCATAAATTGAGGAATGGCTAAAGAAATTTTGGTTAGTAATTTTGATGGAATACTAATTACTGTAGGAAATGATGAACAGGATACTCTCAGAAAAACCTAGAAAGACTCACATGGGCTGAAGCAAAGTGAAATGTACTGAGTACAAAGTAATAGCAATATGGTAAGATGATCAGCCCTGAATGACTTAGCTATTCTCATCAATACAATGATCTATGACAACTACAACTGTGAAGGACTTAGGACAAAAAATACTATCCATCTCCAGAGAAAGAACTTATGGTGCTTGAATGGAGATTGAAGCACTTTTTTTTTCTTTCTTTACTTTACGTTTTTTGTCTGTATTTTCTTTTCTTTTTTTTAGTAAACAATTCTGTTCATTAATTAATTATGTATATTAATACATAAGAAATTGCACATATTAAATTTTGTTTTTTTTTTATTAAATACATATGCTCAAAGTCAATCAGGTCAACCTCAAATTGAAATCTCTTGTATTACTTTCAGAATGTGGAAAAAATACATGAAATTATATTAAAAACATTAGATTAATAACTTTTATATGCTCAGCTACCCAAGTGCTTTCCATACAAGGGTTCAACATTTTAGAAGTGTTCAATTAAAATTCAAGCATACCACCTTATTCAGTTCTTTTTAGAAATTAACATAAATTGGCACAAACTTTTAAAAAACACTAATTCCCCATAAAACCTATCCAGACTATATTTCAATTTGTGATTGTTTCTCATGCCTTAGATATTGATCTTTGTAGCTTTCTTTATTCTTGGACTGAAAATTTTAAAAAACGTTTCTGATTAGATTTTCCAAATGACAGCACAATCTCATTAAGGGATTTTAAAATAATATATTTTATGAATAAATGCTTTTCAGATTAAAATGACCATGGTCCATCACTATCTCATTAATCCTTCACTAATTTTTTGTCCCTAATTACCTTGTTTCAGTTTTCCTGTTAATAAAATTCCAATAATTCAAAAAAAATTAATAGTAGTTAAACATATGTTTAATGCTTTTTAAAACAGTATACATCATAGATATTTAACACTGATTATTGGCCATTTCCACTGGTTGGCTGGTGGTTCTTCCATTAAAAACTCCGAGGGTTTCCATGTCAACATTGGTCTTGCCAGTGACAATTCATTTTCAGCCTGAAGAATCACTTCTTCTAATTGGCCAGCATGAAGCTTATCCTCTGGTTTCTGAAGATCTGATTCCTCTTTTACCATATTCAGCCTTTCATTTGTAATCTGTTCTGTGTATTTTCAATATGCTGCATTTGAGGGCATAAACTCCATAGCATCAAAAATCTTTGAATATTGTCATTTTTGCCGCTCCCGCGGGGGTGTCACACACCACCAGTCCAATCAGACCCGTGGTCTTCTTCATCACCTGGGCCATGACAGCAAAGCAGCAGACGTCACCGTGCAGCACCCACTATATTTTCTTTCACTACATGACTCTTATGGATATGTTTTGCATGACTACACATGTATGATAAAAATGGAATTATTTGTCTTCTCAAGAATGGGGTAAGGGAGGAGGAAGGGAGAGAATTTAGAATTTAAAGTGTTAAAAACAAACGTTAAAATTGTTTTTTCATGTAACTGGGGGAGAGTAAATGCTAAATAAACAGAAATTTTGTTAAAGGAATACTGATAACATTTTTATATATCATAAGTGATCAGTTTACCCTTTATAAAAAGAAGAAAAAAAAGAAATAAAGGGGATGGTTTCAGAAAGACCTGAGAAGATTTATATGGACTGATGAAAAATGAAGTTAACAGAACAGAATAATTTATGAAGCAACAGAAATATCGTAAATATAATCAACTTTGAAAGTTACTCTGATCAATACATTGATCTAGCACAACTCCAGAGAACTCATCCTGTAAAATACTATACACCTCTAAATATGTATTGATGGACTCAAGAGTACAAGCTAAACGATATTTTTCCTTCATTTTTGTTCCTTTGTTTCAGAACATGATCAATGCGGAAATATGTTTTGAATGACTTCACATAGGTAATGGATATTATATTTCTTGCCTTCTTAATGTGTCAGAAAAGGAGAGTAGAGGAAGAGAGATAATATCAAAATGAAAATTAAAAAAATAAAAACCTCAGTCACATAGTAGATAAATTATGAGACTAGAAATTAGGAACACCTCAGTTCAAATTCTGTCTCTGATGGTTACTCACTTTGTGACCCGGAGGTCACTTAACCTTATCCTCAGTTTTGTCCTCTGTGAAATGAGATGATAATTGCATTTAACTCACAGGAATGTTATGAAGATGAACTTACATGATATATGCAAAATGTTTTGCAAAACCTAAAGAACAATATAAATACTAGAAATTTAGGAATTATTGTTGTTTTTGTCTTTTCTCTTTCCATTACATTGCACTGCTCATTCTATCTACTTAACTTGTTTTCTGCTATCTGACCAACCTCATCATCATGTCCCACAGAACCAACAGAACTTCATATCAGATCTCTGTGAAGTTTGAACTTTATAAGCCCTCATTATTATTCTACTCTTTTAATTTCAAATGATGGAGAAAAGGGACTAAACATAAAACTAGAAGTGACAATGAATGATCATCTATTCACCTTCTTTGCATTCAACTTTTTGTTTTGTTTAGATATGCAATTAGACATGAGTCTATCAATACATATTGTGTGTAAGGTATTGCTTATGTGTATCTTCCTTCCACTAATGCAGTTCAGTAACTCATCTGTTCATCATAGTCTTAGTGACTTATTGATGAAAACTTATCTACAAGAAGACAAAAGTCGTGCTCCTCTAATTTTGCTATGCTGCTTTCCAAAAATATGAATCTTTAAAGAATCCAGGATAAAATGATTTTCTTCTTGAAATTCTGCAGGCATATATTTCAGTATTTGATTTCTCTGGAGAGCAATGTGCCCTTTCTTTTATAGTACTCTCGCAAGGTTGCTGTGAGGGTAAAATGAGACAATGTAGTTCTGTGTAAATATTAATTATTATTAATTGTTATTTCATTTAAGGTATATCCATTTCTTTTCACTAAAGCCCTTCTTGTGCTTTTGAAAAATCTGATCACCATTTAACCTTTTTTTATTTATGCTGGAAAAGTCTCTTAGGCATAATATTCACATACTTTGGCTCAAGAAGGAAACTCAAAGAATAGTTACAGCTCAAATTTACCTGAGTCATCAAACATGTTTTGAATGCTATGTGTTTATGGGATGAAGAAAACCTATAAGTCAATTTTCCAGAGGAAGCCTTCAAGAATTTTGACATGCACAACATTCAGAGATAGAGACAAAAAAATAGACTTTGTAAATATAGTATCTTGTTTTGGTCCCCCTAAGAACCTTCCTTCCCTTCCCATCAATAAGTTTCAGAAGGAAATAAGATTGCAAAAGGGAACCTAAAACTCTTGTACAAATTCTCCCAAAGATCAAAGGAGTAAAATTTACAAATTGAACCATATAAGTAAAAATCTCATCTTAGAAACATGTACTGAAACAGGAGAAATTGTCTAGGTGCGGTTGTCAAGGTTATGGTCCTATAATATGTAAATTCCAAGCAAAATTCAGACCTCTAAGATCTAGACCAGTAGAACATCAAAAAGGTGCTGATAACTTTGAGATGATGACTGTGAAATTTTACATAGCTGAGATGATTTGGATATGTTAATGAACTAACTCCAAGGTGGTACAGGTAGGAGTTGGTCTGTTTCTCCCCAAAAATACCAGTAAAATGATACTGCAAACTTTTCCCTGGCACCCAGCATTCTTCAATCTCTTCTGATTCCAGACTGCCTGGTACTCTCAACTCTAATCCATAGTTACATCAATAGCATTCTTTTTCTCTCTCCTTCATCCTCTACTCCATGTTGCCTCCCTTCACCATCCCATTCCTATATCCTCAAACCTTTCCACCTGTCTCTGTATCCTTCCTCACATTTGTAATGGCAAGCAAAATAGGATCTTTTTTTGCTTTTGTTTTAGATAATCTAGTGCCTCTGAAGGAATCTTGCCTTTGATCAAATCAATCAAGAGTCTTTGACTAGAACTAATGTGTATGTATACATATACATATAGCAGAAAGAGTTTTAGAGAATCAACATGTGTAAGTGAGCTCTAACCAATTGGATACATGTGTGCTCTAGCCAAACAGATGCTGAGTAGAACTGCATATAGAGAGCCAGAGTTGAGAGAAGTAAACTTGAAGAGAGCCAGTGTTGAAGGGGTGAGTCGTCATTGAGAAGAGGAGACCTCTGAGAACAGATAGGAAGACCTCTGAGAGCCTGAAGGAGCCCTGTCTACTGATCTGTATTGATTTCTCAGACAGAAATCCTGTCTGTTGGTCTGTGTTAATTTCTTACATAAAAGCCCTGTATATTGGCCTTTATGAGTGAATTGAGATGATGGTTCTGGTGGTGTGTTAGTATGGTTATTGCTGCTGAGCTTTGCTTTCTCAGAGGCAGAAGTTTGGAGTAGAGCAGTCCCCATGAGCTAAGACATGGACAGGGGGAAGAGAGCTGCCTATGTCTGAATGCAGGAGAGACTCGGGAGTGGTCAGTCTACAGAGGAAGAGTCATGGGACTTGGAAATCAAGCTCGACTTAAGATGAAAGAGGACATTACTTGGACACTTGATATGATTGAGAGATTGCTCTTACTGTAACCTAGGGGTGGATGTTGTGATATTTTGAAAAAGAACTTGATTCAGAGACTTGGTATTGATTAAGGTTGTTGCTATTGTTACATTTATACATACATACACACACACACACACACACACACATATATATATATACACAATATATATACATATACACATGTAAATATGTGTGTGTATATATATGTATATGTATATATACATATATATATATATTGATTTGTTCTATTATGACGTTGCTATGCATGTTATGTTTTACTTTGCTGAACAATGTTTAGATAGTTGCTGAATAAATAAAAAGTTCATTACACTATGTGATTAGTCCCTCAAAATCATTCACAGCATGCTGATATGATTGGCTTTGCAACATTTTTTCCACTTATCTCTGTGTCTTATTAAAATGTGATTTCTGCCCCCTTTCTCTTTACCAACTATGGTCTTTCCCAGGGAGTACCCAAAGAACCATGCTCACCTGAACTTGTTTCATATTTTCATGAATGAGTTGCTAATTTAGAGGCAAAGATAAAGTGACGGAGACATGTCTGTTAGTGGTTATTACATTTCTAGCCAGAGAAAGATAGTGAGAACTAGTTTCAAAATTAAATGATGGAGTATTCAAGTATATTATGTCACACATGGGAAGCTAGAAGTGGCCCCAAGGCAACTCAAAACATTTTCCAGGCTATGATCACAGAGACTCAATGAATGGGATATGTCTACTAGTTTTTTTGTTTTGTTTTGTTTTGTTTTGTTTTAATTCCTCAGACAGACAGACAAGCTCCTTGAAATCAGAGATTTGTGTTCCTTACCTGCATAGAAGTTAACATATTTCTGTGCATCTGGCAAATTTTCAATAAACATTTGTTGATTACAATAGCATTCTACATGTATTAATCTAAAGGGATCCCTTTACATGAAGGAAATTTCTGTCTGAATTTCATAGGTTACCTAACAAGACAAGCTACTTTTTTAAAAAGTTTAGTAAAAATAAATATTTGAAGGCATTTATTTTATTTTACAGTTAAAATAAAACATAACATCAAAAATTAATGTGGTACATAAAATACTAGCAGACATTGCCAAGGAAATTTTTGACAATATTAATTATTTCCATGTTTTTGTAATTAGTGAAAAATTGTGGGAATTTATTCTTAAAGTATAAATAAACATATGGAGATTATCATGTCTATAACTACTTAAACAGTTATAACTCTCATTAAATAAGTGGACAAGGATTGAAGAAGCAAAGACTGAAAAAGACAAGTTACAATTACTCCAAATTATACATTTCATTTACTTGTCAAAGACACAAATCCTTCCTCTCTGTCCCACTCCCTTTCTCCGTAATGAATGGGGCAATTGACTTTGTGGAGTCAGATGGCAAGAGGAGAAGGAAGTAATCAATGGGAAAAAAATTAGAAATAACACAGCAGAATCAGGCCTTGAGTTGTTGAAGAAGACAAAGGAATGGCTGTTCAGAATAAGTTTTTCCTCACGGTTAGCATGTACAGTGTGTACTTCCATTAACAATGGAAGGAGCAGCTGGATTCCCCAACAACCTAGCTGATTAGTCAACTATACTCAAAATGAACAACCACAACCATTCCTGCTTTGTCCCAGTTCCTGTATTAGGTATTGGGGAAACAAAGACAAAAAAATGAACGTCTTTAGAAACCCTTATGGTGCTTACCATCAAGAGGAAGAGATGATATTCCCCCCACCCTCATACACACACACACATATGAATGTAAGCATGTACATACATATCAGATGGGTATGCCTTTTCAAAATACTGCAAACTTGACTGGAAACTCAGGTGATGTGTGTATAAATGAATTAAATATAAAAAAATACATCATAATTGTAGGTGGAGATCTCTAGCAACCACAGATTGCTTGCTGTTTATCCTTACTGTTGGTTCTCCAAGAGGACATGACATCAGGGACATGATGCCATGACATAAAAATGAATTGGATTTAAGTGAGGGAGGGCTGTGTAAAGTCACCAGCCTTACTTTATCCTCCAGAGTCATCAGTGTTCAGTGACCAGACATGGATCAGGACAACTGGAAAAGCAACAGGGAAATCAAGAAAAGTCTCATATAGTAGGTGGCAGACTTTTGAGCTGAGCTTCAGAGAAAATAGAATTCTAAGGACTTAGATAACATAAGTACAGATTAGCAGTGTTCCAGAGAGTCACTTGGATATTGTCTATCTGCAACATTGTGAGGTAAACAGTCTTGGGAGAAACTTGACAGCTTCCAGGTGAACAAGGGATGGAATTGTCTAATTCTAAGCATTCAGATTGTTTCTAGAATTTATGAAACTGATGTATGTCTATAGATTTAGTTTAGGAATCCATGGTTTGTGTAGAACAATGGACATATAACCCAGGTGATTTATTTTTATTTCATAGAAAGAAAATTGGTGTTTTATTCATTTCAGTTCTATTAGAGGAAACTAGATAGTGGAGCAAATAAAGAGCTGGCCTTGAAATTGGGATCACCAGAATTTAAATCCAGCCTCAGATACTTGCTAGCTAAGACCTTGGCCAAATCTCTTAAACTCTGTCTGCCTCTGTTTCCTTATCTATAAGATGGGAGGTGGGGAGAGATAATCATAGGATTTACTACGCAGGGTTGTTGCATGAATCAAAGGAGTTAATTGTAAAGTACTTAGCACATACTAATGACTAAATAAATGCTTTTTCCATTATTCTCTATTACAAACCTAAAATTAACCTAAATAATAACACCCTAATGAACAACTGGGCCAAAGAACAAATAATAGGAAATAAAAATAATTGAGTTTAAGAAAAGGATGTCAATGAGATAGCATACCAATACTTATGGGAAACAGATTACATCTTAAATACAATATAATCAAATAGAAAAAAATGTAGATTTAATAAACTGTACAAATTAGAAAAGATTAGAAACATTTCCAAAATAACAACCTTGAAAAATAATGGAAAGAAGAAATATCAAAAATTAGAAGAGAGATTTCAAATTAAAAGTCTCACATTACATAAATATATATGCAGATTCTACCAGATACTTAAAGAGCAACAAATACCTATGATACTAAAAAGAGAAAGTTCCCAAAATAGGGACAAAGTCTTTCTACCAAACTTCCTTTAAGCAACAATCTATCCAAATCAGGTTGTGCCAGTCCTGAAGAGAGACAGATAACCAGCTTAGGGTTCATGGATGTGAAATAAATTTTCAACTAAAATGAAAGTCAATGCAACTTTGAAATCCAGCTGTGAAGATATGACTGCTATGAAAGGAAAAGAAGTCAGAAAGTGAATGATGAAGTAATAGAGGGGAAAAAGACTGAAAGCTCAAAAATTTGAAGTGAAAGAAATTCCATACCAACCCAGGGCACAAGGAGATGAAGCAGCAATAAGGACCCTAAATCTAGAAGGAAAGACAAATACTTAAACCCGAAGGAAGCTATTTCTTTGGAATCAAGCCTAAATTTAACTTTTTAAATGTTTTTTTCTATGCATTGCTCCTCTTTCTATGCCCTGGAGCAAAACACTTTTAGACTAATCCCTCTTCAAAATAACAGTTTAAAAAAGAAAACTTGAAAATAGGTGTCATTGATTCCTTATTTTATCAAACTAAAATTTTATTGTCTTTATCTTCTAATTTTTGAAAGGGAATTGTGGTATGGAGGGAAGTGAGTACCAGGAAACCTGAGTTTCCAGTTTCAGTTCTACCAATAACTAGTTGTGTATGCCTATTAAGTCATTTTACTTTCCTCATCTCAGTTTCCTTATCTGTAAGTCCCTATCTTTAAGTCCCTTTACAACTCTAAAATTTTAAATTCTATGCAGTATGAATATTTTTAAATGAAATTCCATGTTTCTGTAAAAAACATTGACCTTGATGTGGAAAAGCTCTATGCCAAATTGCTTTGAGAGCTTCCTGGACTGTTAGTTATCTGTTCCCTTTTCCTTGACCCACCCCTTCTCCATTAGTACAGATGATACAATACATGAATCAGTTACTAGCTGTTGCTCATGAATAATGCAAAATATTTATTTCTTCAAAATTGCACCATTCGGTTAATATGCTCATTGAAATGAGTTATTGCTGATGAACATGTGATTGACTTTGATTTCTCCTAAATTGCCGGTTCAAATTTTAATTGTTTATGGAAATGAAATATTTCTTATGTCTAACCCATAACCATAAGGCAAGTTACTATGTGCATTTACTGTTCCTTTTCTCTATTTTCCCAACCCTTCTTATTTCTGCTGTTTTCTCTTATTTATTTCTTATTTATTCTTTATGTTGCTTCTCTGTACATATTGATTTATGTGTTGTTTCTCCCAAAATAGTCTAAGTTCCTTTAATGAGGGGAGTGTCTTTTTATTCTTTTTGTATACCTAGCACTTAGCATAGTCATTGGCACATAATAGGAACTTAATAACTGTTTATTGGCTAACTCTTACAAAGAAACCTCTTACTATTTTCATTTTTAATTAATTAATTTATTTTTAGTTTTCAACATTCATATCCACAGGATTTTGATTTCCAGATTTTCTCCCCACTTCTCTCTGCCCACCATGATATGGCTTCCATTCTAATTACCCCTTCTGTCATTCTACCCTCCTTTTTCACCACCCCTCTTAACCTCTCATCCCTTACTTTCTTGTAGGGCAATATAGATTTCTATATCACATTGTCTATATATCTTATTTCCCAGTTGTGTGTAAAGACAATTTTTAACATTTGTTTTTAAAACTTTGAGTTCCAAATTCTCTTCCTTCTTCCTTCTCCAGCCACCTTCATTGAGAAGGCTAGCCATTCAATACAGTTACACATGTGTAGTTATGCAAAACACTTCCATAATAGTAATGTTATTTAAGCCTAATTATATTTCTCTCCATCCAATCCTGCCTCCCCCAATTATTCAACTTTGACCCTGGTGCTTTTCAAATGTGTTTGCTTCTTACTACCCTCTTTCTCAATTTATCGTCCCTTTTATCATTCTTCCTTCCTTATCTCCTCCCCTCTTACTTTCCTGTGGGGTAAGATGCCCAAATGAGGATGTTTGTTTTTCCCTCCTTGCACCAAGTCTAATGAGAGTGAGGTTCATTCAATCCCTCTCACTCCTCCCCCCATCCTGTAAAACCTTCTTCTTGCCTCTTTTATGTGAGATAATTTACCCCATTCTATCTCTCCTTTCACCTTCTTCCAATATATTCCTCTCTCACCCTTTAATTTTATTTTTTAGATATCATACATTCATATTTTACTTACCCTGTGCCCTCTATCTAACTGTAATGATAATTTAAATGGGGAGATCTTCCCCAACCATTAAAGAACCATGGGATCTGCCTGGGTCACATGGAAGCCTGAAACACATGGAGCCTGTGGGGGGGAAGAGTTTGCGGAATGGGTGAAAACAGGAAGGGTGATCAGGAAGAGGTGGAGATAGAGCAGAGCTAAGAAATTAGTGAGAGAGGAGTCAGAGCTAGGAAGGACACAAGCAGGCAGCAAGCTACCATGAGTGAAAGGGCCTGTTTAAGGGTGCCTGCTTGTGATTGGTTTGTGGGAAGCTTGGGTTGGGAAGACTTGGGGATGGTGTTGTTTGGTGTTGTTCTCTATATTGCTATTGGGTATAGATTTTTGTTAATATGATGGATTTGGTTTTCTGGTATCTGAATAAATGTTTCACTTCCATCTCCCATGTGGAAAATCTGTTGTATTTTGTAATTCAGAATTGAACTTAGATATTCATGGCCTCCGTGGGTGTATTGGCACTTTCTCTCTCTCTCTCTCTCCCTCTCTCTCTCTGTCTCTGCCTCTCTATGTGTCATTTCCTCCAACTACCCTAATAGTAAGCAAGGTCTTATAAGCTACAAATATCATCTTTCCATGTAGGAATGTAAAGAGCTCAACTTTAATAAGTCCCTTGTGATTTCTCTTTTCTGTTTACTTTTCATGCTTCTCTTGATTCTATTTTCTATTCAGCTCTGTTCTTTTCATCAAGAATTCTTGAAAGTCCTCTATTTCATTGAAACTCAATTTTTCCCCTAAAGTTTTATACTCATTTTACTGGGTAGGTGATTCTTGGTTTTAATCCTAGCATCTCTGATCTGCAGAATATCATATTCCAATCACTTTAACCCCTTAATGTAGAAGCTGTTAGATCTTGTGTTATCCTAATTGTATTTCTACAATACTTGAATTTTTTCATTATGGTTAATCACAATATTTTCTACTTAACCACAGAACTCTAGGATTTGGCTACAATATACCTAGGAGTTTTTCTTTTGAGATTTTTTCCAAGAGGCAATGGGCAGATTATTTGAATTTCTATTTTACCCTCTGGTTCTAGAATATCAAGGCAGTTTTCCCTGATATTTTCTTAAAGATGATGTCTAGGCTCTTTTTTTGATCATGGCTTTCAGGTAGTCCAATAATTTTTAAATTGTCTCCCATGAATCTATTTTTCAAGTCAGAGGTTTTTCCAATGAGATGTTTCACATTGTCTTCTACTTTTTTTCATTCTTTTGTTTCTGTTCTATAGTTTCTTGATTTCTCATAAACTCATTAGCTTCCTACTGCTCCATTCTGATTTTGAAGGAATTATTTTCTTCAGTGAGATTTTGGGCTTCCTATTCCATTTGGTTCATTCTTTTTAATCTATTCTTCTCCCCATTGACTTTTTCAACCTCTTTTCCCATTTGGTTTAATCTATTTTTAAAGGTGTTATTTTCCTCAGCATTTTTTGGGTTACTTTAGCAAGCTGCTGACTCATTATTTTCTTGCATTTCTCTCATTTCTTTTCCCAAATTTTTCTCAGCTTCTATTACTTGATTTTCAAAATCTTTTTTGAGTTCTTCCATGACCTATGACTCATATTTTCTTGGAGGCTTTTTATCTAGGTGCTTTGACTTTGTTGACTTCTGTTTGTTTGTAACCAAATTCCAGAGTTCTGAAGTCACACATATTGTGAGCAGTCAGAAAAAACTTTTCTGTTTTGATCTTTTTTGTCACCAAAGTAAGATTCTAGAGTCTGAAGTTTTTTTTCACACTGTTTGCTTATGTTCCTAGACAGGTATAGACTTCTTTGCCAAGATAAAACTCTGCTTTCAATGGGGTGTGAGTGTGTGTGTACTGTCCAAGGTTTCAGGGGTTTTGTATCAGCCTCTTGATCCCCTACTGTCTATAGGCCCAGACTTCCAGAAGTAGCCACAGCTACCCCTGCTGCTGCAGCTGCTACTGCCACTGGCCAGCACTTCTTCCTCTACCCTAGGGCTAGGGTTAGACCCCAGTCAGACCATGTCTCACACAGTTTTCCTACTGACCTTCTATGATGTCTTTGGCATTTGTGGATTGAGAAGTTTGGAAACTGTCACAGCTGCCAGTCATTAAGTCCCCTGAAGCCTGCTCCAACCCTATCTATGGACCATGAAAGACTTCAATCTGCTCTGCTCCTAGCCTGTTGTTAATACATGCTTCCTGTTGACCTTGACTTGGCTTGGGCTTGAGATTTGCTTCACTCCATCATTTTATCAGTTCTGAAGCTCTAAAATTTGGTTAGAGTTATTTCTTACAGGTATTTGGAGAGCTTAAGGAAGTCTCTGCTTTTACTCTGTCAATCTGACTGTGAACCTACTATTTTCAATATCACAATCTGTATCTGGATGGCATTGTTTTAAAAGATTGAACATTAAAGTATGAATTCCACATTAGTTAAAATAATAAGAGATTTATTTATATAGGTGAGAGGAAGGCAAGAAAGGACAGTGGAAAGGGATAAGATAACTAACAGTCCCAGAAATGCTTAAGCTCTCAAAGTAATTTGACATAGAAATTCTTCACAACAAATATTATAAATAAATGTAAATTATAATTATTTTGGACACATGTGTGTTTGGAATGTGGACATAGATAGGCAAAATAAAGAGTTACTCTTCACTGAGTGAACTTGAGAATGGAAAACACAATTCACATCTCACTCGTTGTCCCTTTTGGAAATGGATAGGCTGAGCAAAATGTGGCTCGGGAAAAGTCAAATTCTATGTAGGGAATCTTTGTCTCTTCTCGGTGCATTTCATGGTATGTGGTAAAATAATAATTTTTGTTTAGAAAAAATGTATAAAATTTTAAAAAATACTTTAAACGGCATCATTAATTTAACATATGTATGGTAGTATGTCTACTTTCAGAAACTTACTTTAAATACTGTGAAAACTATTTTAGAACACCTTGTATATTGATTTTGGAGGTGTGGGGAAAAGGTTGCTTTTTTTTACTGTTTTTCTGCAAAGATATAAGATATGGTTAGTTTAAAATTTCCTAAGTTTCTCTAAATCTGAGTTGAATCAATATTTTTCTATTTGTTTTCCAATTTTAGAACTTTTACTGCTAATACCACACAAAAATGCAAATGGTTAGGAGAAGTGAGTAACATCACAACCTTTAAAATTAATTTAGAGTGTATATGTATTGAATGATGCTACAGAACCTTTCCTCTGGAAATAAAAATGACCTCATGCTGTCACAGATAAGTGAGGGTTGCAATGGCAACCCAACATACACAGGAGATCCTGATGTACAGGTTCTTTGTTCTGCTTTTCTAAAAGGAAAGGAACTTTTAAGAGGACAACAATAACTTTAATCAAGCATATGTATCATTCACTAAGTTCAGGGAGAAAGTCAGAACACTGAACATCAGAGAAAATACAGAGAAATCAAGATCAACCAGCATGGCTTCCAATTGTCTGACATAAGTGATACATACATCATTGATCAACAGACAATTCCAACTGTCTGACCATTACACATGTACATTGCTTCCAGAGAGAGAAGCACCACCATCTTGGTTTCCAAAGTTGGGGTCTCCTTAGTGGTTGCCCAGTGTCTTGTCTGGCCAAACAAACATTTCCAGTGAGTAAGCCCCAAAGTAAAACCTCACCTCAGAGAACTTATGTATTTTTCAGGGCCAGAGGGCATCACAACCCTTGAGAACCAGCACATCATTAAAAAATTAACAAAAGGTGTGGACCTTCCTACAAATTTTCCCAGGTACATTAATGGGTGAGGAAGATCTTTTTTAATCACATTGTTCAATCAGAGCCTCTTGACTCCACTAAAACAAAAAATGCATTATCAATACAGAGGGAATTCTATAGGGCTTGCTAAAATGTTGTTCCTATCCTTTTGCAAAACATTTAGGTGTCTTCAAGGTGTCAAAGAACTTGAAAATATGCACTTGTATGACAGGTTCTACCTTTTGGCAAAATCAGAACCATCTGAAAATTAGCAGAATAAGTGGGAAAACCTGGCACATCTCAGCTCTTCTCTGAAACATATTATTTTTGGTAAAAATGGAAAAAATAATATGAATTAGTATAACTAAAGCATTTTAGAAGAACTCACCACCTCTCCAGATGGCATATTCTACTTTTGGACATCGCTATCAGATAGTTGCTTTTTTTTTCTGTTTCACACCCACATCATGCCTGAATTTACTTCTGAAGGTAATCTCCTTGAAGGAAGTGATTGTTTTTGTTTCTATTTTAATTTCTGTCTTTGTGTTCTCAGCACATATTTCAGTGTCTAGAACATGAAAGGGTCTTAATAAATGATCTTTGAGTATTGAGGGAAGGAATGAATGAATAAGAAAAGAAAATTTCTATGTGTCTAAAATAAGTCAAAGTTAACACCCTTGAGAGCAAATTTGGGATTGTAGTTTGTTCTATTAACTAACCTGAGTCAAGAATGATCTAATTTGTGGTTTTTAGTCATTAAATCAATCAATCTATTAGAAATCTGCTAAATATACACCTATAGGTAACAAACATGAGTCAAAGGGTGCATATCCTTGGTTTAGTTTTATCATTCCACCAAGTTTCTTCCAAATATTTTATGTCCTCCCATATTGATACTCTGTTATTTATTTCTCTGTCAAATTCTAGTTACTCTCATAATAACATACTTGTCCCAAAGTGCATATGACTCCAGATCTCATATATTTTTATTGCTTTTCTTTGTTTTGGATATATGTACCATAATAACTTCCTTCTTGAAGTTTATTTCCTTCCACATGCCTGCCCAAAACTTTAAGAATTAGTTTTCTTGCAACTGAAAGTGCTGCATTTGCTTTTTATTTTATTATGCACCATTCCATAATATTCCTTTTTAATGCTTATCATATATACCTCTTTGTCATTTTCATTCTCTCCATCTACTATGTCCCTCCTCCCAGGAGTTTTCAAGTACTTAATCTTCATTCTCTCTGCTGCTTATTTTTTTTTCTTCAAGGACATTTATTTCTTGTCTGTTAGAGCCTATTCATCCTCAAGCATTTCTAATTCTTTACAAATCTCAAATTCATGCTGTGAGTGCCTCAAGCTAAGTTTTCAGGTTTATGTTTCACCATGTCTAAACCTAAATGAGGCACAAGCAAGATAATGAACCTTGGCCACATTTCAAGGCTCAGTTCTGTAACATAGAATAGGAAATGTACCTCTGCAGGAGGAGCGACTATTTCACATGATGACAGGAGTCAATGGATGCCTTTGCTAATACAATCTAAAATGAATGATGATAGTGTTGTTGGTATGAAAGCATCTCATAGAAAAGATCAGGTTGAACTAGCTTCAGAGACTACCTGTTCTCCAGGGAATGATGCCGATTATGAAGAAGTCACATAAATCAATTTTAAAGCCTAACTTTAGATAGGCAAACAGATCAAGAATCCTCCAAAGAAGAAATGAGAGCAGCAACAGAGCTAGCAATTACATAGTTTGCTACATGTTTGCTGTACTTATTTTTCTTGGTTTTAGAAATTATACTTAAGGAACCAAGCACAAGAGACATACACAAACATATTTACAGTATTGATCAAATAGGCAATTTGTACTTTTTCAATTAATACTGTAATACCACTCTCCTTGTGATATCCTTACCAGCACAAACACAATGGCAAAGTTTCTGCATTGTGAACCACATCTACATTCAGCCTCTGTAATAATATTAGGAATATTACTGGCAAAATTTAATATCTATGGAGAAATTTTAAAGAAATTTTATCTTCAAGTAAATATCATAGTGCTCTCTGCACAATTATGTTTTAGTTAATATTTGTTAATTAAATCAATGGATGATGCCTACTTTTAGAAGTATTAAGCTATGTATCTAGGCTATGATTAATGGAAAATTAAAAATGCAAAATTTGATTTAGTGCAAATTATAAAATGATAAATTGATGCATTTCAAGTGAGCCAAAATTCAATTAATGAGACATACAAATTAATTGAGACTTTAAATATGATACCATCTTGTCAGTTTTTACTTGCCTATCTTGCTGAGAACCAGTAGCAGTATTTGAAAAAAAAGATCCCTTAACAAAATGGACAAAAAACTTTTGATTAAGGACATAAAGTATTTAGATCTATAGTGCCATTTCATGAAAGATGGTTTAAAAGAGCAAATTTAGCTATGATGTAAAGGTCATCATCAATGTAAATGAGAATGGAATCATTTAAGAGGTCAGAGCAAATGTGGTATTCCGGTAAAACCCAAGAGGATAAATCCCCAGTGGAGACAAGGTTATAAAAAGAGACATCATCTTCAGTTACCTCTTCTCCTTAGCTAAATCCACAAGATGTTGAACTTACTACTTTCTGTTCAGTGTCCTACAACATTCTTGGATGAGCTGATGGCATTTGATTCAGTAGAGTCAACGACAGACCAGATATAGATTCATGGCTCCATGATGAATATATAATAAGAAAAGAGGAATTAAAAAATAACCAGAACTTAAAATATGTAATTATGTGCCATCTAAATTAAGAAAAATTAAATTTAAAGAAAGTGAACACTTTTTAAAGAAAATTATATATATGACACCCCAAATAACAAAACAAAACTGAATAGCAATCTTAAACAGCTCAATCTTCAAAAGACAAAAGCATCCAATCCATGTAGAAGCTACCAATGTGGATAAAATTATAATGTAAATGAATTCATAACTGAATCCTAACAAATAGCTATATAATTATAAACACCCCTGCTAAAATTATTATTAATAATTCAAAAGAAAGTGTTCTGGTTTTTTTGTTTGACAGCTATTTTTCAATCACTAAAAGTGAAATGGGAAAAGGGGAATGCAAGGGAACCGTGGATACTTTTCAGTAAATAATACTAAATTTAATACAAATGTTAAATGAAACCTAGCAAAATGTTTGTGTTTGTACTTGTCCTTCCTTGCCAAAGAAGACCATGCCATCAGGTTACATGACTTGTACTTGACTTTGATCTGAGTGAGTGAGGACTGTGCAATGTCACCAGCCTTACTTCTCCTCCAGAGTCATCTGAATCTAGTGACCAGATATACATCAAGATGACTAGAGATGACTCAGGATGCCCTGGGAAACCTTGGGCCCTTTAGGTCAAGGTATATGCAGGTACTCACTTAGGGTGAGGTAACACTCATTCATTGAATAGGCCTGTTTAGGAAGTAGCCAAGGCATAGCCCCTTTAATGAGGCCAAGAAAAAAAAAAACATTAGGCTGAGAGGGAAGGGAAGGGAAGGGAAGGGAAGGGAACTAGCTAGGAAAAATCAAGTAAACTGGGCATCTTTTGGCCATCCAAATTTACCTTCCTTTGGAGAGGAGAAGGAAAGGAGAGGGGCAGGCAGACAGGAGAGGAAGAGCTAGGTTACTCAGATAACTAGGTCCCCATTCAGCCAGCTGTATCTATTCACAGGATTGCATTCATCCTTCATTGCCACAGAAGATCATGCCATCTGAGAAATGATGACATGACTTGCACTTGTGCCAAAATATGAAACTACATATAGGTGTACATAATGATATGATATGATACATATACATGTACTACTATGAAGCATTTAAATAGATAAATAAATACATTTTGGGTGTGTATCTATGTAACTAAATATGTATCAATATCTTTATAAAAGAGTACATATAAACAAAAATCTGTCTATATATAAAACTTCAAGAAGAAGAAATAGGAAAGATAGAGTTGATTCAAGATTCCTTTACGATTAAAGGGATAACATCATTGTTCACTAGTTAAGATTCAATTAATAAGTTAATTAAACATTTAAAAAGCAAACAAAAAATAACAACTGTGTCAGACAAAAACTGACAAGATATATCATTTATTTATGCTAAAATTCTCCAAATTTGTCATTTTAAATATGAAAAATAATTTATTATGGAAAAGAAACATTTTAGCATAACAAAAGTAAATATCTAGAGTCAAATGACAGCAATATTTTGTAATGCTATTAGGAATTTCACCACTTAATACAAGTACTGAGCAATGACTTCTCTTTTCCTACCCAATTATTTGACAGAGACATATGTTTAAAAAAATTCTATTAATAATTATATTTCAACTTTATTAAAACAAATGCATAAATATTGCTTAATTCTATTTTCATATCATATGATGGCATAAGGAACAAAGAGAAAAACTTGACTAAGACAATAGTTTCAGTAAAAATAGACAAAATAAATCTATAAACTATCAGTCCGCCTATAAAACAACAAGAAAAACTAGGAGGATGGAAAAGACAGAAATCTCATTTGAAATAACTGTTAAAGAAAGATATACAGTACCTGGGAGTTATTCTACAGATACACACTCAAGGCTCTCATTACAGAATTTTTAAAAAATTTAATTTATGTAACTGAAGATACAGATTACTCAAGGTTATATCATGGAAATGCAATAAAAATGTTGATATATTGTAAATTAATTCATGGATGAAATGCTAGATGTATGAAACTATCTAAAGAATGTTTTTCACCTAAAAGAAATAATGTCAAAATTCAATTTTAAGAAACAAGTTTTAGAATTTTAAGACAAGTATTTCTAGCCAGAGGAATTAAGAAAGAATAACATTTCCAACCATTAAATAATATTGCAAAACTCAAAGCTATTGGGTTTTGTATTTTT
Organism: Potorous gilbertii; assembly: GCA_028658325.1. Taxonomy (NCBI): domain Eukaryota; kingdom Metazoa; phylum Chordata; class Mammalia; order Diprotodontia; family Potoroidae; genus Potorous; species Potorous gilbertii. The sequence goes on along the minus strand of CM053772.1, from coordinate 103,301,046 downwards.
TTTAAAAAATGGAAAAGTATAATAGTAAATTAGTCTAGATAAGCAAAAATTAAAAACAAATTAATTTATTATCCCAGAATTCTACAAAATCAGCAATATTAACAACTTCCATAAGGCCTATAACTGATGAGAAATGACAAGAGGAGTTGGGTTTAGTTTAGAATCTTGTAGCATACATCACAATGAGTTCCAATGGATATACTGACTAAATTTCAAAAGCCACAACATTAGAAAATTGGAGGTTTCATGACAATTATATGCTAGAGGATTGTTCTTAACCAATTAATGGACAGATGGTAAAAAATAAAAGAATTTTGTCTACATTTGACTAAAGTGTTTTGCACAAGTAGATGTTTTAGGAAGACATGAACAGTTTAAAAATATAGTAATCTATAAATAACAATATTAAAGCATGCCACAAATTGCTACTAACAAAATATTTTCCAATAAAAACAATTATAAAGTTTTATCTCACACCCTGAAAACTGGCAAAGGTAAAAGAGAGAAACATAGAAATTTGTGAAGAGCTATGATTAGACAGTCACATTGATACTATCAGCAGAACCATGAATTGAGTGACTCTAATAAATGATGTACCCCGGATAGAAAAAGTCTATATTCTGGGGAACTCAATGGAATAAAGATCTGATAAATACTAAAATACTTAAAGCCTTTTGTATAGGATAAAAAAAATAGAAATAAACTAGACTCTCATAGATTAGGGAATACTTTAACAAATTATAATAGGTAAATTCAATACTTTTACATTTAACAGATAAAAAAATTAAAACAAAACAAATGAAATACTATCTAATTTCACCATAAGAAATGTCAAATATGAGGAATTCAGGGAAACCTCAGAAGAATCATATGAACTGGTATTACTATATAAGTAGAATAAGAAAACAGTATAGGCATTTATAACAATGTGAAATAAAATAAAATGAAACTAATTTCTCTGTAGTTACAATGACTCATCTTAAATGTAGATATGTTTCAGGCTTCTAAATAATGTTCAGAACACATTGTCTCTATGCAATTGGTCTTGAATACAAGGCTATTAAGTTTAAAATGAAATTCATCAATCATTTTCACTGCCATATTTCCCTGCTGAACAAACTAGCCCACAATGAACTGAGATCATATAATATTTGAGAGTTTTGCTAGAGGAAAAAATGGGAAAAAATCTTGTTCCTCCAGAATAAACACCTAAAATTATTTCTTTAGGAACACCCATGTATATTAGTCCCATGAACTTCAAAATTATGTTTCCGATAAGTGACATACATTTAATTTTGTCAAACTTGCTTTTAGAATGTGGCTATTAAATATATTGTAGGTAAGCTTGGAGACTGAATTGAACATATTATTCAATAATTGCAGTGTAAAATTGTTCTGCATTGTGAAATTTATGAAAAATATCTTCAGTACATTATAATTTGGGATAATTTTAAACCTGTGGTTTTTATTACAGTGAAAATATACAGTGTGCCACTTGTAAGGACATTTGATATTTTCATGTTTTTTGTATTTTAATTCAACTTTTTGGGAACTTTTCCTCAATTTGCAGTAGATTTCCATGACATTGAAACCTGTTCCCCTCACTTCTTTTTTCTGAGGTCCTTATATAGCCATATACATACATACATACATACATACATATATATATATATATATATATATATATATATATATATATATATATATATATAAAGAATAGTCAACATTACAATTTTATTCCGTATATGATTACACTAAATTTATTACAATAAGTTCTTATTCAATACTTAAAGCACAAAAGTGATAATTACCTTCAGGATCAAGTCCAAATTCCGTTTTTTGTGCTGGTATATTTCCTATGAGGGGAGTACTACCTTCTAAATTGCTTCAAATAGCTTTATATATTGTTTTTTAGCAATAGAGACTCTATGCCAGTATCTACATTTCAGTTTTCCACATTCTAATGCCCAGGAATTTTAAGTGTCAAATTCATTCCACCCTCTTCCCATCTTGGAGACCATTTTCCTCTACCAACTTTAGTGGAGTCTTCCAGTAGTAGTTTCTTGACTGACTGTCAGTGGGATATAGTAAATTCCTAAAACCCTTCATGTAATCCTTCCCATCTTCTGACATAGATGGGAAAACTTGGGATGTCACTAATTTCTCTTCCTTGCTATACTTCTCATCCTACAATTTATGACATCACAAATTTCCCCTAGAGATATACAATCTCTCCATTATGACATCATGTGGAAATTTTCCCTACATATACCTCTCAGTAATGTAAACATCACCCTAACCTCATTGCCTTCTGGAGGGGGTTGGAAAATGAAATTATTTATCTGAGAATTAGACAGTAAGAAATCTGATCCAATGTTCCTCCTCAAAAATACATAAAGACAAATTTATTCTAACTTTTGTACGACTTTAAAAATCTTTTACCTTTTGGATTTTGTAAATTTGACCTTATTTGGGGGCTATGCATCCATTGATTCATTTGTTTGTTTGAGACTAGTTCTCTCTATGTTGGATCATCTGGAAACGCAGGAGCCATTCAAGAGAAAGATTCCACTATAAATTGGCTTCCAATCACTCAATTCTTACTTGAGTTGGTGAACCACTCTTTAGAAAACCTCATACTTGCCCCCCATCTCTAAGACCTCCCATATTGGTTCTATATAGCATGGAAACCTTATCAATTTAGTCCTATTGCAACTCAGAACTCCTGAAGTCCAACAATCCACAAGCCTCAGCCACCTTTGCCACATAGATTAAAGGAATAAGCTACCATACCTGAATCTGTTATTGTTATTATTGTGTGGTGTTCAAATTACTCTTCAAGATTATATATTAACAATGACAACAATAAACACAAACTAAAAAAGTCGTGATCCAAATCAAGTAGTAAAAAAAGAATGTACCTTTTATGATGATCACCTCTTTTAGAAGCTTAATTGAATGTTGTGTAGGAGATAACCTTCACAAAATCGATCATGTGCAAGATCATGATTCCTGGTTTAGGAAAACCAATAAGAGTTAGAGGGTCCAGTATCCAGTCATATGTGACATTAATAAAGAACTTTCATCATGAGATGAGGGGTTGCCATATTAACTGCTAAGATAGATGAGCTATTAGTTCCAAACACGGTATAAATTATTTTCTCAGTTCTGATTACTTCACTTTGCATTAGTTCATATAGATCTTTCATATTTATTTGAATTCATAACTTTTACATTTTTTATAACATAGTAATATTAAATCACTTATGTACCACAATCTGTTTAGCTATTACCTCATCTATAGTCACCTACTGTTTTTACAAAAGTTTTGTTCTTGTTTTTTGCTAGAAATAACTTGATCTATTTGGGAACTTTCTTCTTATTGATGGATTCCTTGAAGTATGGTTGAAAAATATAGAATAAAATTTGAAAGGACTATAGGAAAAACAACTGACCTAAGAAATACATCAAGGAGACATAATTTAAGAGTTATTTGACTAAAGGGCAGTGTCAGGATGGCAGATTTAGGGACAACCACCAAACAGAATTTTCCCAATAATTCTCTCCAAGCAACTTTAAAATGATACCTAAAATCAAATTTTGCAGTAACAGAGCCAACAAAAGAGAGAAGTGAGACATTTTTCTAGCCTAAGAAAACTTAAGAGTTTGACAGAAGTTTATGGTATAGGCTGGAGCCCACACAGAGGACTATTACAACATTTGCTACAGCAGTAGTAGAAATAGGTTCAGAACTTCTCAATCTAGAGATGGTAAGCGAGTCAGACAACTGTTCAAACAACTGATCAGAAAGAGATTCCAGGGGAAACTTTGCTGCCTCTGGATGTGGCTGGCACAGACTGACAATTGTATTTCCCATAAGCAGTTATGGTTTGGAGTTCCATGATGGAAAGGAGTGCTACCACTTGTAGCTTACAGGGGAACTATTCAGGTAAAGACAGTGACCACACCTCTCCATGATTCATGCAATCTGGGAAACATTGAAAACTTTCAGATCCCCAGAAATAACTCGGAAAACAACCATACAAAAAAGCCTAAAGTTTGGAACAGTGCCTTTCCCCTCACACCCAGATGAGCAGAACCCAAATTTATATAAAGTTTAAATTCAAGAACTAGACTGGGAAAATGAGTAAAAAGAATCTGACCATGAAAAACTACTACTGTGGCAGGGAAGACCAAAATATAACCTCAGAAAAAAGAACAACAGAAAGTTAGTTTTAAAAAGCCTCTTAAAAATGTTAATCAGACCCAAATCTAACATGGATTTCTAGGTGAGTTAAATAAAAAGATGAATGATAGAGGAAAAATTGAGAAGATTTTAAAAAATTGCATGCAAATAAAAGAGAATCATGAAAAGGTAAACATAATTTAGAAATAATAAGGGATTAAAATTGTTTTATTTTCACTTTTCTGTATGGGAAGATGCTACTTTGACCATTAAGAATTTTAACATCATTAGGGCTGTTAGAAGGCATTTAATTAGAGGAAGGAGATGAGTTTGAGTCCAATATTTTGTATTGTGTATTATCTTCTTCAAAAGAGGAAAAAAAAGTTGAGAAAGAGGAATGCACTAGGAGAGGGGCAAAGGGAAAGGAAAAATGGGGGAAATTAATTCACATAAATGAGCAACACAAAGAAGAATATATACAATTAAGGAACTAAAATGGGGAAAAGAAGTAGGCAACATTTGAATCTCATTTTCATCGGAAGTAGTTCAAGAAGGGAAAAATATACATGTATGCAGTTTGTTACAGAAATTTATCCTTACTCAACAGGAAGGCAGAAGGTAAAAGGGCTTCTAAAAAAGAAAGGAGGAGAGGGGAAAGTATACAGTGGTAAGAAGTAAACAGACTCTTGAGGAGAAAACAGTACAAAATAAAAGATAATAGCAAAATGGAATAGAAATAAGAATCCAAAACTGTGTTTTCTATAAGAACACACTTGAAACAGAAATTTGTACAAAGAATTAAAATAAAGGACAGAAGAGCAATCTATTATAATTCAAGTGTGGTAAGAAAGCAGGTGTGACAATCATGATATCAGACAAAGCAAAAGAGGTCTAATTTATAAAGATCATTAGGGAAACTGTAGTTTATGTAAAAGTTATCATAAACAGTGAATTAATATCAGTACTAACCATATATGCACCAACTAGCATAGGATCCAAGTTTTTGAAGGAAAAGTTAAATGAAGTACAAGGAGAAGTAAAACTATACTAGTGTGGGGAATTAATTTTCTCCCTCCCTAGATAAAACTAACCATAAAATAAATAAGAAAGAATTTCAGGAGATAAATAGAATTTTAGAAAGTTTAGATATTATTGGCCTCCAAGGAATATTGACTGGCATTAAAAAGGACTATATTTTTTTTTCTCAGCTCAACAGGGCACCATCACAAAAAGTGATCGTGTATTAGAAAGAAAAACCTCACAAATAAATGCAAGAAAGCAGGAATACTAAATGCATATTTTTTGAACTAACACAATAAAATTATTTGCAATAAAGGGTTTTAGAAGCATAAATTAAAAATTTATTAGAAATTAAATGATATAATGCTTGAGAATAAGTAGGTCAAAGAACAAACTATAGAATCAATAATTTCATTAAAGATAAAGACAAAGCATCACACCACAGTTTGTGGGATCCAGCCAACTCAGTACTTGAAGGGGGATTTTACATCTCTAAAAGCTTATATAAAAGAGCAAAAAAGAGCAAAACACTAAATTGGACATGCCATTAATAAAAACTGAAATGAAATATAAAATACCCAATAAAACTCCAAAATAGAAATCCTGATAATCAAAGGGCAGAGTAATAAAATTGAAAGTAAAAGAAAAATAATTTAATAAAACTAGGAGATTCTTTTATTTTAAAAAATAATCTATTGGTTGATTTGATTTCAAAAAGAAACTAAATTCCTAGTACTAAAGTGTATGAATTCTTAAACAATAAAAATTATATCAAAGCAATTATTAGGAGTTATTTTACCTAACTACATGTCAATAAAACTGATCATCAAAATGAAGTGGATATTTTCAAAATAAAAATTACACAGATAATCAGAAAAGGAAATAGAATATTTGGGTAACCTTATAATAGAAAATAGACACTGAAAATTCCATAAATGAAATGCCTTAATGAATAAAAAGGGAGAGGAATATATAAACTTACAAGTGATTTTGAACTAATATTCCAAGAATAACTCACTCCAATAGTATAGACTTGTAGGAACAAAGGATTAAAGTAAGAGTGCCACTAAATTCATTATATCACACAATCTGTCAACTTTGTGGAACTCTGTCTCACTTAAATCCAATTCACCCACTCATCAAGACATCATTCTGTGATGTCACTGGTCTTCTTTTAAAATGGAAGACAAACAAAATCTGTTAGCTCTATAACCTAGAGATAAAAGGAAAAGAACTCCTAAGCCAATAAATAATGTGCAGCAGCTCTTTTTGTGGTTGCAAGGAATTGGAAATTTAGTAGATGTGCATCAATTGGGAAATGACTGAACATGTTATACGATATGAATATGATGGAATACTATAGTAATTTAATAAATGATGAAGAAAAACCTCAGAAGACTTGTAAGAAATTAATACAAAGTGAATTGAGGAGGATCAGGGAAGAGTTTTCAAAGTGAGAGGAATATTATAAAGATAATCAACTGTGAAAGACTTTATAACTCTGACTAATATAATAATCCACCATAATGGTTCATATCCATTAAAAAACATATAAGGAGGTGGAGTCAAGATTGAGGAATAAAGGCAGGGATTCCCCTGAGCTCGTCTCCAAACCTCTCCAAATACAAAAATGACTAAACAAATCCTAGAGCAACAGGACTCACAAAAACTGGAGTGAAACAAACTGCCAGGCCAAGACAACTTGAAAAGATATCAGAAAAGGTCTGTTGCACAACTGTGAGAGAGGAGCACAGTCCAGTCCTTCCATGCCTGCACAAGCCAGTCCCAAACAAACCTGGTGCAGGATTTGGGAATAACTGAATCAGTAGAAGCACTTTGTGCAACATGGGAGACACTGGCACAGGACAGCTCAGCATGTCATGCCCACATCAGAAAGTATGCTGTGCTCTTTGAGCAAAGAAGAATTGAAATGGTACAAAGTAAACACAGGATATAAATATTTGGGATTTCCACTCCAAATATTCACGTGGACTATCTGTACCCAACCTGTGGTAGAGCATTCCAGGCTCATATTGATCTGATCCACCACAGTTGAACACTAAAATTTCATTTTATCATGGTGATGTCATTTTGGTCCTCTTCAGTTGTTTGTGCTCATCCTTCATTGCCAAAGAAGACCACACCATCAGAGAAATACTGACATGGCTTGCCCTTGACTTTGTTTTGAATGATGGAGGGCTGTACAGCTCACCAGTCTCATCTCTCCTCCAGAGCCATCTGAATCCTGTGACCCAATCGATACTCATCAGGATGACTGGAAATAACCCAGGATGAGGCAGTTGGGGTTAAGTGACTTGCCCAAGATCACACAGCTAGGGAGTGTCAAGTGTTTGAGGTGAGATTTGAACCCTGGACCTCCTGACTCCTGCACTGGTGCTCTATCCACTGCACCACCTAGCTACCTCTTCAAAGATGAAGGACAACAACCAACCAACTAACCAGCAGCAATGTTAGTAGCTACGTAGGGAGCTTTCAGCACATCGATAATAAATGGGGTGGACAACTGGTCAGGAGATTACAGAAGTCATTTTGCTAACATTGGAATAGAACTCTGTTGCTTTGCCCATACATATAACAGAGTCATAGTTCTGGATGGCAGTCCCAGGATAAGGAGGGGCACTAGCACAGTAGAGCTTGTGGTCACAGTGGAGGGAGGACACTCTTCACAATTCCAGGGCAGAAGAAAGTATCTATACTCACTCATAGACCATAGGACAAGCCAGGGGAGCAGTAAACATCACTCCTTATATCATACCACCTTGGAAGATTTAAAAATTTACAGGTCCCTAGAAGTTTCTGTGAAAAAAACTGCATAAAATCCTTGAAATTTGGGACAATGTACCCTGCACCATAGAGTAGAGTCCTATCTTAATAAAAAGTTAAAAAGTCAATCAATACACTGGAAAAATGAGGAAACAATGACAAAAAAACCTTCTGACTATAGAAAGTTGTTATGGTTATTATGGTGAAAAGGAAGACGAAAACATACATTCAAAAGACAGTAACAAAGTTAATGTCCTAACATCCTAAGCTTCTAAGAAAAAAGTATTAATTGGGAGGAGTCAAGACAGAGGAGTAGATAGATGCACAGATGCTTAACTCTTACCCCATAGCCCATAAAATACCTGTAAAGAGGAAGTCTCAACAAATTCTAGAGCAGCAGAAGCCACAAAACAACAAAGTGGAGATTTCTATCCCAGAAAGATCTGAAAGACCCACGGGTCTATGGTCTATGAGTGAGTATAGATACTGTTGCTCACTGAACACAGAGCAGAGTTCAGCCCTACCTTGGCAACATAGTACCTAAAAGAGCAGATCCGAGCAGGCTTCAGGGACAAAATCTCCAGCAGCAGCACATATCCCTCAACCCACAGGCGCCAAAATCAGTGAGAGGGTCTTTTTGAGTGGCCAAGAGGGGAGCGGGGTATCCCCATAACTCAGGTCTCCTCAAGAGGCAGCAGTAGAGGCAACAGCAGATAAGGGCTCCCAAAACAGGCAGTAGCACACATATATTGTGGAAAGTCTCCCTGTAAGCACCCTGAGAGAACTAAGCCCTGTGTGGCAGACCAGCCCCCACCTGAGCAGCTGATCTTAATCTCACACTGAATAGCATCCCTGACCCTGCCTAAAACCCCTGAGGCTTGGAAGCAGCTCATGTGAATCTCAGCACCCAGTGCTGGCTTGGTGCAACTGGATGCAAGTTGGGTGTGGAGAGGAAACTCAGAAGTCAAGTAACGGACTTGGAAAATGCCCAAAAAAGGAAAAAAAAATAAGAACATAAAAGATTAATTTCTTGAGAATCAGGTGTCTCCCCCCCATCCTTTCAGGTGAGGAAAAACAAGGCATACTGTCAGAAGTCAAGGCCTCTGCCTCCAAAGGGAACTCAAACTGTAGTCAGGCAATAAAAGACCTTAAAACACAAGTTAGTAGCTTACTAAAGGAAAACCAAAAAAAAAAAATGCTAAGGAAAATAACGGCTTTAAGAAGAGGCTAACTCAATTGGAAAAAGAGGTCCAAAGGAGAAGGAGGCTTTGAAAAGCAGAAATAGCCAAATGGAAGAGAAGGTTCAAAAGCTCACTGAACAAAATAATTCAATGAAAGAGAGAATTGAGTTCAGGGAAATGAACGACTTTGAGTTAAACCAAGCAGTTAGTAAACAAAACCAAACATTTGAAAGAAATAGAAGATAATGTGAAACATCTCATTGGAAAAATAACTGACCTGGAAAACATATCCAGGAGAAATAATTTTCAAATTATGTAACACCTGAAAGTTATGATCAGAAAAGAGCCTAGACATTATCTTCCATGAAATTATCAAGGAAAACTGCTCTGATGTTATAGAGGCAGAGGCCAAAATAAATATTGAAAGAATTCACCGATCACCTCCTGAAAGAGACCCAAACAGGGAAACTCCTAGGAATATTATGGCCAAATTTCAGAGTTCCCAGATCAAGGAGAAAACACTACAAGCAGCTAGAAAGAAACAACTTGAGTACCGTGGAAATACAATCAGGATAATTAATACAGGATCTGGTAGCTTCAATATTAAGGGATTAAAAGGCTTGGAATGGGATATTTCAGAGGTCAAAAGAACTGGGATTGAAACCACGAATCACCTACCCAGCAAATCTGAGTATAATATTTCAAGGGAAGAAATGGTCATTCAATGATATAGATGACTTTCAATCATTCATGTTGAGGAAAAGACCAGATCTGTATAGAAAATGTGACTTCCCAAGACAAGAATCAAGAGAAGCCTGAAAAAGTAAACAGGAAAGAAAAATCATAAAATATTCTCTAAAGCTGAACTGTTTATATTACTACACGGAAAGAAAATATTTTTAACTCGAATCTTTTCTCAGTATTTGAGTAGATGGAGAGATCATACATACACACACACATACACATAGATAGAGGGTACAGGGTGTGTTATATCAGAAGAGATGATATCCACACAAACAAAAAATAAAATAAAATAAAAATTAAGAGGTGAAGGAGGAAAATTCTTGTAAGAGAAAGCGAGAAATTGAACAGGGCAGGCTATAACTCATAAAAGAGATAAGAAATATCTTATTTAATGGAGGAGAAAAGGGAGAAGGGGAGAAGGAAAAATGAAGCTACTTTCTCCACATGTGACTGAAGGAGGGAATAACATACTCACTAAATCTGATATGAAAATGTATGTCACATCACAGGAAAGTAGGATAGGAGATGACACATGGGATGAGGGGAATGTTAGAAGAGAGGGTAAATGGGATAAGGGAGTCACTAGAAATAAACAATTTCGAGAAAGGACAAGGTCAATCACAGGGAAAAAATAAGGGGGGATAGAGCAGGACAGAGGGCAATATAATTAGTATTACACAACATGATTTTTATGGAAGTCTTTCGCAAAACAACACATATTTAGTCTGTATTGAATTGCTTCCCTTCTCAATGAGGCAGAGGAGGGAGGAGGGAAGGGATAAAAGTTGAAATTCAAAGTAATAGAAACGAATGTTGAGAATTTTTATTGCATATAATCGGGAAGTAAGAACTACGGGGGAATGGGGTATAGAAATTTACCTTGACCTACAAGAAAACTGAGAAGATGGGGATAAGGGAAGGGTAGGGTGTGATAGAAAGGAGGGTACATTGAAGGAAGGAGTAATCAGATTGCAAGGTATTAGGAAGCGGGGGGAGGGGAGTAATGGGAAGAAAAATTGGACATGTTACAAAGTGAGGTAAAAGCAATTTGTACTGAAACAATAGATTAAATTAATTACTGAGAATTAATCAATGACATCTTTAGTTTGGAGAAAAGAATTGCAACCTAAATTAATAAGAGAAAGGTAACCGGGTAAAATTTGGCATTGATGGAAAAGTCAAGGTTTTAACGGTAAATTAGATTTTATGATTGCCTTTTAATCAGGAACTAGAACACGTATAGAAAGACATGTAAGCCACATAAGACTTGCCTCAAAAGATGTTCCTTAGCCAAAGTGAAACTATAATCATATTTGAAACCTGGTTATTGGAACTTGCCATTTTTAGATGCTATGGGACTATGAAGTGACTGTTCTTCTGAGTCTAACTCCAGGTATGAATAGCAAGAAAGGAGGTCTGAGCCTCCAATCCATGATGCCAGTAAGTCTGTGAGAGGCTGGCATGAACTGCAAAAGGTGATCTCATGGGAAGAGTGGGAGAGCAGCTGTTAAACCTGGACTGAGGTAGGATTTTCCTGCCTCAATTTGTCCACTGACACCTGGAAGAAGCCTGACTGAATGCAAGTTGACAAGCTAATCCTGCCTGGAACTCACATGAAATTGAGGAGATATTGTTTCCCTACAATGTCCCTACTCTTGGTGGCAGTTTCCTATAGTCAAAAGGTTTCTAAGCTTTTCAGACCTGTTCAATTATAGATTATTTGTAAGGGAACATCTGAGGTTAAGTCTAAAATTAAGCTATTAGGCATAGGACTTTAGACCAACAACAATAAGTTAGGGACCTTTAATTCTTAGTAATACTGTGGAGACAATTAGGTCAAGAACTTGTGAAATTAGCAACATAAATATTATTTGTGTCTCAGTTGGTTAATGTTGAAAAAAATTCTTTTGTGATCTATATTGTAAATGTCTTAAAAAGTATTATCTGACCAAAAGTTTGAATTGTTTTATCTGTCATAAACTGTGTTAAAAATGAAAAAAATAAAATTGAAAAAAATTTTGCTCATAAAAAAGAAAAATATTAATTGGTCTTAGGCCATGGAAGTGATCAAAAAGAATTTTGACAATCAAGTAAGAGAAGTAGGGGAGAAAATATTGCAAGCAGCCAGAAACAATTCAAGTATTGCAGATCCAAAATAAAGAAAATACAAAATTTAGCAACTTTTACATTAAAGGATTGGAGAACTTATAACATGATATTCTAGACAACAAAGAAGATAGGATTACAATCAAGAATCACCTACCCAGAAAAACTGAATATAATCCATGAGGAGGGAAAAAAATAACATTCAATGAGACAGAGGAATTTCAAGCATTCTTCAGAAAAGACCAGAGCTGAAGAGACAATTTGACTTTCAAATACAAGACTCAAGGAAACATTAGAATTTAAACAGAGAAATCAAAAGGCACTTATTAAAGTTAAACTGTCTACATTCCCACATGGGAAGATGATATCTGTAACTCATAAAACCATTTTCATTTTTATTTATGTATTTTTAATATAAGTTTATTTATTTAACTTTTTGCATTCATTTTCACAAGATTTTGGGTTCCAAAATTTTCTCCCCATTTGTCCCCTCCCCCCCTCCCCAATACACTGAACATTCTAATTAGCCATATCACCAATCTGCCCTCTCTTCTATCGTCCCTCCCTTCTCTTGTCCTCATCTTCTCTT
>CM053772.1:103271703-103287936 GCA_028658325.1 Potorous gilbertii | reverse complement strand
GTTTCTCAGAAAGTCATTAGCCTCCATCTGTTCCCTTCTAATTTTGAGAGAACTATTTTCTTCAGTGAGCTTTTGCACCTCTTTTTCCACCTGGCTAATTCTGCTTTTGAAAGCATTCTTCTCCTCATTGGCTTTTTGAACCTCTTTTGTCAATTGAATTAGACTATTTTTCAAGGTGTTATTTTCTTCAGCATTTTTTTGCGTTTCCTTTATCATGGTATTGACGAGTTTTTCATGCTTTTCTTGCATCTCTCTCATTTCTCTTCCCAGTTTTTCCTCCACCTGTCTAACTTGATTTTCAAAATCCTTTTTGAGCTCTTCCGTTGCCTGAGCCCATTGGATAGCTATTTCAGATGTTTGGGATACAGAGGCTTTGACTCCTATGTCTTTACTTGATGGTAAGCATTGATCTTCTTCGTCAGAGAGAAATGTCATAATCATCTGTTCCCCAAGAAAATAACCTTCCATGGTCTTATTTTTTTTCCCTTTTCTGGGCATTTTCCCAGCCAGTTACTTGACTTCTGAGAGACCTCTACACCCCTGCCTAGGTCTGCCCAGCTAGTGCTTGGGGTCTGAGATTCAAATGCTGCTCCCCAGCCTCAGGGCTTTTGGAAGCTTGCTGGCTGCTCTTCAGGGTAAGATTAAATCAGGTAGGGACAGGGCTGCCTCCCAGAATCAGTTCCCTCCGGGAGTTCATGCAGAGACCTTCTGTAATGGAGCTCCTGCAGAACTCCTGCCTGCTCTGGGAGCCTCTGGCCACCCGCTGCCTCTGCTGCTGCCTCCCGAGGGGGCGCGAGTTATGGAGACACCCCACTCCCCTCTCAGGCAATCCAGATGTCTCTCTCACTGACCTGTGAGTCTGTGGGTGGAGGGACCTTCGCGGCCACTGGCAATTCCATCCCTGAAGCCTGCTCAGATCTGCTCGCTCCTCTCAGTGTCGCATGGCCAGGGCAGGGGAGGGCTCTGCTCCCATCAGGTGTGCAATGGACCCTTGCGGTCGGTTTTTCAGGGCTCTCTGGAACGAAATCTCCTTCACTGTGTTGCTGTGTGGCTTCCACTGTCCCAGAATTTGTTGGGAGTTCTTTTTAGAGGAAATCCATGGGCTGTGGTTTGGAGCTAGCATATGTGAGTCTTTCTACTCCGCCATCTTGTCTCCGCCCTCCATTTTCATTATTAATGTAGATAAAAAGAATATATGTAGACAGTGAGTTGAATATTAAGGAATGATAGCTAAAAAATAAAAATAAGGGATTAGAGAGGAATATACCAGGAATAAGAGAAAGGAAGAGGTGGAACGGGGTAAATTATCTCACATAAAAAGTTTTTACATTACGGGACTAGGGGGGAGGTAAGGTGGAGTGAATGAACCTTCCTTTTAACAGAATTGACTAAAAGAGTGAACAACGTACAGACACAATTGGGTGTAGTAGTATATCATACCCTACGGAAGGAAGGGGATAATAGATGGGAGTGATAGAAGGGAAGGCAGATTATAGGAAGGGGTAGTCAGAAATAAAATGCTTTTGAGAAAGGACAGGGTAAAAGGAAAGAGAGAATAGAATAAACAAGAGGAAAATAGTATGGAAGGAAATACAGTTAGCAATAGTAAATTGCAAAAATGCTAATTTCATTAGTAGAGGCTTTGTTTCTCAAACACATAGATAACTAAATCAAATTTATAAAAATGAGAAATACTTCCTAATTGATAAATAATCTAAGATACTTTTTGTTTTCAAATGAAGTAATCAAAACTATCTATAGCCATACAAAAAATACTCTAATTTACTATGGATTAGAGAAATGAAAATTAATACAATTCTGAGGCACTGCCCATACCAATTAAATTGGCTAATAGAGCAACAAAATTAAATGACAAATGTTGGAGGGGATGTGGAGAAAATGAGACATTGCTGAATTGTAGATGGAGTTCTGAAATGTTTCAACCATTCTGTAGAGCAATTTGGAACTATGAACTAAGTCCTACAAAACCATACATACTCTTAGAGCTAGCAATACCACTACCAGGTCTGTCTCCCAAAAGAAACTGTCAAAAAAAGAAAAGGATCTGTAAAGACAAAAAATATACATATATATTTAAAGCAAAGAATTAGAAATTGAGGGAATGTCCATCAAATGGGAAATAACTGAACAAATTGTGGTAAATATGATTATGGTGGAATACTAGTGTATTATAGGAAATGATGAGCAGGATATTCTCAGAAAAACCTGGAAAGACTCAAATGAGCTGAAGCAAAGTGAAATTTACTGTGTACAAATTAACATCAACATTTTAGGATGATCAGTTGTTAATGACAACTATTCTCAGAAATAAAATGATCCAAGATAACATTTTGAAGGACTTATGATAAAAAAAAATGCTCTCCATCACCAGAAAAAGAAATGAAGGTGTCTGAATGTAGATTGAAGCAGGTATTTTTAACTTTATTTTTCTTGAGGTTCTTTTTGTTGAGTCTGTTTTCTTTCACAAAGATTATTATGACTATGTTTTCCATGATTTCACATGCATGACTAGATATAGATTTAGACATATATCTGTGTCTATATATAAAATTTCTTGCATTCTCAGTGGAGGTGCTGGGGAGGAAGGAAGAGACCTCAAAGTTTTGAAAAAAATAAATATTAAACGTTGTATTTACATGTTACTGGGAAAAACAAAATATTAAATAAATAAAAAGTCCAAAAAATATATTCAAACAGTGATTTGACTAGGGTGACCTAACTATTAAGTGTGTGAGACTGGATTTTGATTCATGTCTTTTTCGTCCCAGGCACAGTGATCTACATGTTGTGTCTCCTAGCTGCACCAAGCCTTAAAAGAAAGTCGGAAGAAGAGATCTATAATAACTCCAAATATTTTAGCCATTTCATCTAAACAGTAAAACCAAGCAAATGGAAAGTGACTATTGTTCATATTATGGTATTCAGTTAAATGAACAGCCCACAGAACTTGTCTATCAAAATGGACAAGAAACTGGACTCAGAATGAAGGAGGCTGAGAAAAATTGCCTAGATTGTCCACAGGAAATTGCAAAGATTATTTACTGACCTCAATACTTTACCTGATGTGAAGGCCAATTATTTTAGTACCAGTATTGACCAGTACTAAATATCTGCATTTCTTGAAAACTACAGCCCCCCAAAAATAAAAATTGTGTATCATTCAGAGGGAACTGAGTAGGGTGAGCAGCAACTTAGAGTATATCTACTGTGATGTTAATACACTTTACCTTGTTTACTATTTCTGTCTCCTACTGATGAAGCTTTAATTACTATAGATTAGACATGTTTTTCTTACTTAGGAGATTTGAGCTTGTTAGGTTGAAAGAATTTTGCTCAAAAACAGGGACTCTGTCATTTCAAAGATTCCTATGAGCCAGATCTGATTCTGGCAATTCCAGTGGTTCAAGCAATAGGCTATTTAACATGCATCAAAATGATTTACTCACAACATCAAGGAAAGGATATTCACAAAGGATAGAGCATTAATTCGGTTGAGTGCAGTGAGCTGCCTTTGCATTTGCTATGATAGCACTTTTGGTCAGTTCATGTTAAGACTGATGTGCCTTTACAGCACTTTACAATGCTATTGTCTTAGGTAACCACAACAGATAAAGCCTCAAGAATGGTTTCATGGTATTAAAGGGAAAATTTAACAGTCTATGTGGCAAAGATTTTGAATCTATTGTTGCTACCACATCAGTTACTTAATCTGCATATATATCAAGATAAAATTGATACTGATTAATTGCAAAGTGTTTCTATTAATTTCTTTAGTTAATATCAAATAATTAAATTAATGTTATTTCTTCTAGAAACATGGTGCTATATGTAAAACACAAATATTCCTTAAACTAGGTTTCTAAACTAACTATAAGAAAGCCAATATTTTACTCCTTTTTTTCATTCTATGGTAGAAATAAATTTTTAAAAACTGAAAAATTGATTCTGAAACATCCAAAACAGAACTTATCCTTCCCCATAAAACTTAACTTTTCAAGACTTTCAAGACTTCACTATTTCATAACAGCCCAACTGTTCACTTTTCTCAAGTTTGTAACCTCAATGATAATGCCTGATTCCTTGCTCTCCCTCACCCCTTCTAACTTCTCAGTT
Organism: Potorous gilbertii; assembly: GCA_028658325.1. Classification (NCBI taxonomy): domain Eukaryota; kingdom Metazoa; phylum Chordata; class Mammalia; order Diprotodontia; family Potoroidae; genus Potorous; species Potorous gilbertii. The sequence goes on along the minus strand of CM053772.1, from coordinate 103,283,802 downwards.
GCCTAATATTGCAGATTATATTTATTTCCTGATCATCTCACATTTGATGTTCTCTTTCTTCTCACAGAGTTTCTAATGAACTCTTACTTACATTATTAAAATAGCCTAAAATTGGTTTCCTTGTCTTAAGTCTGTCTTCATTTCAATTTCTTTCCTCTATATAAAATTTTCATTCATGGCATGAATTTTCTTGAGTAGAGATGGGAACACAACATTCTCCCACTCGGTAAACTTCAGTGATTTCCTATTGCTAAAACAGACAAAATAGAACTCATCTCCTCTCTTCAGTTTTTAAAAATTATTTTGTTTTCAGTTTTCTACAAGCATTTCCATATATCTTAGATTTTTCTGCTGTCTCCCCCTCCTTCCCCCACACTCCCCAATCTCTCCCTGAGATGGCATGCAATCTTACATGGGTTCTACACATACATTGTTATGAAATACATTTTAACTTTAGTCATGTTGCATAGAAGAATTACAATGATGGGAGAAATCTTAAAACAAAACAAAACATAACATAACACAAGGGAAAGTAGTCTGCTTCATTCTGTAATCCAGTTCAATAGTTATTTCTCTGGATGTGGAAGGCATTTTGCCTTGAGTTCATTGGGAATTTTTTATTTGTGTTACTATGAAGGACTAAGTCTACCAGAAAAATTCCTCACACACTGTGGTGTTTGTTGTGTACCAAATTCTTCTAGTTCTGCTCCTTTCACTCAGCATCAGTTAATATAAGGACTTCCAGGCCTCTCTGAAGTCTTCCTGTTCATCATTTCTTATAGCATAATAGTATTACATTACATTCATATAAAGAAACATGTTCAGCCATTGTACAACTAATGGGTATCCCCAAAATTTCCAGTTCTTGGCCACTACAAAGCGAGCTGCTATAAATATTTTTATACATATGGGACCCATTCCCATTTTTATGATCTCTTGGAGATACAGTCCTAGAAGTGATATTGTTTGGTCTTAAGGTACCCACATTTTTGGAGCCCTTAGGGTTTGTTTCCAAATTACTCTCCAGAATGGTTGTATCAGTTCACAGCTTCACCAACAATGAATTCATGTTCCAACTTTGCCACATCTTCTCCAGTATTTATCATCTTTCTGTTTTGTCATGCTAGCCAATCTGATAGGTGTTATATGGTATCTCAGAGTTATTTTGATTTGCATCTCTCTAATCAATACTGATTTAGAGCATTTTTTCATATGGTTATAGATAGCTTTAATTTGTTCCTCTGAAAACTTCCTGTTCATATCCTTTACCCATTTATCAATTGAGGAATGGCTTATATTCTTGTACATCTGACTCAGTTCTCTACATAATTTAGAAATGAAGCCCTTATCACGGACACTAGTTGGACAAATGCCCAATTTTCTGCCTTCCTCCTAATCTTGGTTTGGTTGCATTAGGTTTGTTTGTGAAAAACCTTTTCAATTTAATGTAATCAAAATTATTCCATTTTGCATTTCGTAATATTCTCTATCTCTTGATTGGTCAAAAAATTTTCCATTCTCCATTATCTGACAGATACACTATTCCCTGCTCCCCTAATTTGTTTATAGTGTCAGCATTTATACCTAGATCATATATCGCTTTAGAATTTAATCTTGTGTGCAATGTCAGGCATTGATGTATGCCCAGTTTCTGCCACACTTTTATCCAGCAATTTCTTTCAAACAGTGAGTTCTTATCCCAGAAGCTGGGGTCCTTGGGTTTATCAAACAGTAGATTGCTATGACTTTGACTATGACATTGACTGCTGTCTCTTGAGTACCTATCCTATTCCACTGGTCTTCCCCTCTAGTTCTTAGCCAGTACTAAATGGTTTTGATGATTGCTGCCTTATAATACAATTTGAGATCTGATACCACTAGGCCACCTTTCCTAGCATTTCTTTTCATTAGCTGCCTTGATATTCTGGATGTTTTGTTCTTCCAAATGGATTTTGATATTGTTTTTTCTAGCTCTAGAAAATAATTATCCAATAGTTTGATTGGTATGGCACTGAATAAGTAAATAAATTTAGGTAGAACTGTCATTTTTATTATATTTGCTAAGCTAACCCATAAGCAATTGATGTTTTCTCACCTACTTAGATCTGATTTTATTTATGCGAAAAGCATTTTGTAATTGCGTTCTTACAGTCCCTGGGTTTGGTTCGGCAGGTAAACTCCCAGATATTTTAGAGTGTCTACCCTAGCTTTAAATGGGATTTCTCTTTTTTTACTCCCCTTTTTCCTTACTGCTTCTTCCCTCCCTTTTATCTTCCCCTCCCTTCCGTTTCCTTTTTTCCTTTCTTACTGCCTATAGATCTAGTTAGCTTTCTATACATAACTGAGTTTGTTTTTACCTTCTTGAAACAAATCAGATGAGAGTATATCTCAAACAATGATCATCTCCCTCCCCTCTTTCCCTCTACAGTAATATATTTTTGTGCCTCTTCCTGTGATATAGTATACCTTTTTCTGCCTTCTCCTTTTCACATCTCCCATTACAATCCCTTTGCACTCTTAAATCACATTTTTCTCATCACATTATTTACTTTACACCCACTCCCTCTACTATGTATATCTCTTTTATATATCATGATAAATATGCAATTCTCAAGATCAACAAATATTATCTTCCTTTTTAGAGATGTAAACATATTGAATAACAAGATTTTCCCCTATTTATCTATTTATGCCTCTCTTGAGATTTGTGTTTGAAGATCCAAGTTTCTACTGAGCTCTGACCTTTTCATTAGGAGGCCTGGATCCCTTAGTTCATTGAATATCCATCTCCTTCCTCAAATATTATGCTCAATTTTGCTGGGTGTTTGATCCTTGCTTATAGTCCCAGTGCTTTTGCCTTATGGAACATCATATTCCAATCCCTCTGATCTTTTAACATAGAAGCTGCAAGGTCCTGTGTGATTGTGACTGTAGCTCTTCAATATTTTAATTGTTTCTTTCTGGTTGCCTGCAGTATTTTCTCCTTCACTTGATAGTTCTGGAATTTGGTAACAATATTAATTAGTGTTTTCAGTTTGGGATCCTTTTCAGGAGGTGAACAGTGAATTATTTAGATGACTATTTTACCCTCTTTCTATGACTTCTGGGAAGTTTTCCTCAATGATTTCCTGGAAGACGTTGCCCAAGCTATTGTTTCCATCATGACTTTCTGGTAGACCAATAATTCTTAGATTTTTCTCTCCTGGATCTATTTTCCTTGTCAGTTGTTTTTCCATACAGACATTTCACATTTTCTTCTATCTTTCCATTTTTTAGATTCTGTTTGACTGATTCTTGATTTCTCATTGAGTCATTAGCTTCTATTTGGCCAATTCTAATTTTTATCAAATTGTTTTCTTCAGTTAACTTTTGCATCTCTTTTTTCCACCTGTCAAATTGTTCCTTGTAAGGTGTAATTTTCTCTAATTAGATTTTCTACTTCCTTTTTCATTTGTCCAATTTTCTCAGTTAGATTTTGTGCTTCCTTTCACATTTCTGCAATTTTTCCAGTTAGGTTTTGTGCTTCCTTTTCCTTTAGTCCAATTTTGCTTTTAAATTCTTCTGTGTTTTCTTTTTTCCATATTTTTAAAATCATTGACCAGTTTTTCTTCTTCACTAATTTGGCTTTTAAAATCTTTCTTCACCTGTTCCAGGAATGCTCTTTGAGCTTCAGATCAGTTCATATTCCATTCTGAAATTTCAGATGAGAATACAGTCTCAATGCTGACCTCTTTGTTTTTCGTGTTTTGGTCCTTCTCTCCATAGAAAGATTCTATGGTCTTACCTTTTATGATTTGCTTCTTGCTCATGATGATCACCCTTTTTTTGAGATTTGTGTTTGAAGATTAAATTTTCTGTTGAAAATCAAATATTTCTATTTTTATGGCTATTTGTGTCTGCTTCAGGGGCACAGGGGGCTCTGTCCCATCATTCTTGTGCTTAGAACTTGAGGCTTTATGCCTATGGTTCTTTCAGCTACAAGCTAGAAGACTATAACTTACCTAGTGCTGAGCTGACTGATGTGTCAGTGCAGAGGCCAGGTGAAGTCTTTCTCAGTTTCCCCAGAGTTACAGTGGAGCTGGCCGCCTTAAGTGTCAGGGAAGCATGGTCTAACCTCAGGAGGTCTCCTCTTCTGAGAACAGGTAAGCTCAGTGGTTGGTGAACTAGTGTTTCTATTAATGTCTTCCCTATTCTTCTGGTTCTTCTGAGGCATTCCTGGGGTCCTGTTCTTGATGGTTATGGGCTCCACCCCACTGGGGCTCAGGTTCTCCTCCAGGTTTGCTGAGGTGGGGCTGTCTGGGACAGCTCCAGCCTTGAACTTGTCCCCTTCAGCCACAGCAGGAGTGACCCCTCCCTTAGCTCTTTTCCTTGTCTCACAGGCTAAGAGGCTGTTTATCTGTTCAGCTGATCCCACTGCTCCAGGATTTTTCCGGGGGAAATATTCTCTGAGTTTTTCAAAGTCAACAGGGCTAGAGCATTTACCAATGAGTTCCACCATCTTCGCTCCTGCAAGCTCAAGCAGGTGACTTACAGACATTTAATCTGCAGGCTGATAGTCTCAAGAGAGACTGATGCAGTTACATGAGGTTTTGTGGTTCTCTCTTGCTCAGTTCCACTGAACTCACAACCTGGGCTGATATGTTTGAGATATCGTTGATGGTTCAGGTCATGGAGCTTCCTGCTTGACTTTGTCATGGCAGGGTCTGTACTGGTACATCCTGTGTGCTGTGCTCTGTGTACTCCTCCAGTCCTGTGCAGTAGATCCTTCCTGTCGACCTTCCAGTCTGTCCTGGGTTGGAAATCTGCCACATTTTTTCTTATTGGATTATGCCACTGTAAAATTTGTTCAGATTCTCTTTGTAGAGGTATCTGAAGGAGTTTGTCTTAGAGTTTAGGTGAGTAGTTGCTCTCACACCACCATCCTGACTCTGACCTTTCTCTGTTCATTTTTTAAACCCTTTCATAACCTGCCCCTTCTTTTATTCCTGCCTGATATAGGTTACTCCCCTTTCCATACTCTGCAAAGGAGCCAAACTGACCTTCTCTCTGTTTCTCAGACTTCACACTGCTTCTGCTATCTACATGCTTTTGCCTTACCTATCACCTCTCCCAGATATTGACCTTCTACCTATCTCTACTTCATAAAATCTCTGTTGGCCTTCAAGGCATAGTTCAAGCTCCATCTGCTAAATTTCCTCTGTTTCTACCTCTTCTCTCCTTAACCATCTTATAATTAAATTATTTATATTTTTCTATATATTTATCCTGTGCATTCTTACATATATATATATATATATATATATATATATATGTGTGTGTGTGTGTGTGTGTGTGTGTGTACTTGTTTTTCCATTCTTTCCTTTCTTCCCAATGTAAGTTCCAGTAAATAAGGATTGTTTCATTCTATCTGTAACTAGGGCCTAGTATAGTGTCTGGTAAAATAGGCTCTGCTTAATAATTGCTTAGATGCTCAATTGATTTCTCCATGGTTAAAGTAATTTACTTTTACACATTCAGAAATATTGAATGCTGAAGTGTGTATGTGTATAATTTAGATCTCCAAAAAGAATATTAAGTGAAAAGAATAATTCTGCTCTTTTCAACCAACCACTTTTGGAATGATAGTACTTCCCAGTACTTCCAAATGGGAGAGATCAAGAGAGTTCTTGGCAGTGTTTCAAATCCACTGCTAAAGTCAAGCTTATATCTATTTATGTGAAGAGTTGCTTAGCCTGTAACATCAATATAAATCAACTAATGTTTCTACTGAGTGACTCTGAAGCCCACTTAAGAATCTTTCTTAGTGGGGATGAAGAGTCAGCAATTGTATATCCTAAGAATACTAGTTTGTCTTCCCTATTTTATCCTTTAATACTTAGTCCAATAGTACTCCAGAAAGATTAGAAGATTAGAGATACAAAGGAATAATTATATTGAAACATCTCCTTTATTTAGTCTAATATTCTTTTGTCATGTCCCCAGTATCCCCAAAGGGCAGGTTTTAAGATGCTATACTTGATCTCTTTGATAGTAATTGAAGATTAATTTAGTCTGTCATGTGGTATGGTAGATAGAACATGAGACTTAGTCAGAAAGACTTGAATCCAAATCCTGCCTCATGTTTATTACTTGCATTACCTTGGACAAGTCACTTACACTTTCTGTGCCTCAGTTGCTCTTCTATAAATGTGGATGATAACAGTACTTATCTCACAGGGTTGCTGTCAGGATCAAATAAGTCAATATATGAGAAGCTCTTTCCAAATCTTAAAGCATTAAATAAATACCATCTCTAATTGCTATCATTATAAATTTGTCTTAAACATCTGCAACTATACAGTTAATAAATTTATATTTATTAATGTCTGAAAGCTTTCAAAGTCTATCTTCCTATACTACTTCTTGAGAGAAGTGTGGGGTATTGTAAAGAGTGATGAATGTGGAGTCTGGAAGACTTGTATTTGAACCCATCACAGAATAGTTGTATAATCTCAGAATATCATTAATAAATTATGCCATTAGAGTCTTTTACCCTGAATCAGCATAAATAATAATGAACTGGTACCTTTAGAGAACTGCTCAGGGTAACTTACAGGGCTCTGTTTTGGATTATTCACCTAAATTATTACTCATTGGAAACTCATACATCTTCTTCTTTGTCTCTCCATTTCTATTTGCTAACTAGGATAGGGAAAGGAACTAGAAATCGTGTTTAATTATTAGAGCAATCTACAGCAGAGTGCCAGCTTCTCTGAAATTTACAGAGAATTTCCCAGAGCATTGAAAGGTTAAATTATTTAACCAGAATCACCTAGACATTACTGTCCGAAGTGGGAAGTAAATATTGTGTTTTCTAGGTTCAGTGGTCAGCTGTCAATCCATTCTGCCTTGTGCTTCTTAAGAGTGTGCTATTTTATTTACTTTCTTGAACAGTGCCTTCTCTAAAAGACCTATTGACTGACCATGTCCACATGCTGCTCAGTAGACCATGGCTCCCTCACAAAATCTTTTCGTGTTCAAAGTTTTTAATAAACTAGTCTTCCCTGCAATACACACATTTACTATCTTCTTACACTTTACACCCTTCCATATATTTGTCAATTCAGTGATATTGGCCTCGTGGCTATCCCACAAAGAAGACACTCCATCTCTCAGCTCTGGGCATTGTCTCTGGCTGTCCTCCACATCTGGAATACTCTCCTTCCTCATTTCTGTCTTCTGGATTCTTTCAAGACCCAACTAAAATCACATATTCTATGGGAAAGGAAGTTTTTCCCAACACTTCTTAAATCTAATGTTTTCTCTTTACAAATTATTTTTATTTGTCCTGTATGGAGCTTGTTTACAGATATAGAAACAGATAGATAGGTAGATAGACAGACAGATAGATAGATTCTATAGATATATGCATATGAATATTTATTTTGTTGTTTTTGTTCTCCCTCATAAGATTTTGAGCTCCTTTAGGACATGATGTTTTTCTCTGCATGCCCAGAACTTACCATAGGTTTGGGTACATAATAGGTACTAATATATGCCTATTGAGTGAATGAATGACAGTGTACAAATACCAGAACCATAGGAACAAGAAATAGTCATCTGCTTCATGAGGGATAGTTTTTTCTCTTTCTCCTCAGGATTAGAGAAGCATAATCTGTACTTTGAGGAACATAGAAGCACAGTCTGTGATTTTGAAGTTTATTTCTGTTTTCTGACATACCCTTTTTAAATAAATTCAAATCAAATTGCAACATACTCTGTGAATTCTAATAGATAATTAGATATCTTTCACTTTTTTGTAAATAAAAACTTAACAGTTCATTTGAATGGTTACTCTGCTACTTTCTCCTCTGAAAAGTACAATCAAGAAGCTTGGAAGCTTCAATAATTCCAAAAGGTCATTGTTTAATTTTTAATTAGATGAATTTTAGATTTAGCAAAGGGATAAAATACCGAAAATGAGTAAAGTTGTTTAAAGATAAGTACTCTAACTGCCTAAAACTGTGGGAAAAGACATGGATTTCCATTTCTCTAAGAAATAAAATTAAGTAGTTATGTTTCAGAATGTAAATGATGACAAAAATCAATTTGACCATCTATGATTCACAGTCATTTTTTCAAATAGACTAAATCAGAATTTCCTTATATTAAACTTGCACACAAGGAAGACATCAGACATTTCTTAAGGAGGTGTTATCTCTTTAACTATACAATAAACTTTTGAAAAATTATTCTGAATGAATATCTAATTTATACTAAAGTAGAGAGTATTTGTTTTATTTGGGGATTTTTCTTTCCTAAAATTTTACTTGTTTTTATTATTTTTGAATCTTACCTAGTACTGTCATTTGCCTCCACTGATATGTTTTTCTACCATTGGAGCTCTGTAGATAGTTTGTTTTTATTATTTTATCTTTATCACACCTTTCCCAACTAGTTTCAAAGATATAAAATGCTGCTACTGACTAGGCACTTCAGCATGAGTCTGAGTTTATTTTTTGTGGGGTTGATTGTCATGGCAACATCACCTGCTCAGGTCTGAATTTTAACCACCAAAGAGAACTTGCTCCCAATCAGGTTGGAGTCCTCTTGTTTTATAAAGGCAATTTAGAGTCCATCAATGTATTTCATTGTATAGACATTGTGTAAAATCAGTTGTCTCAAATCTTTTTCTTTCTAACGGTGACCATAACTGTATATTCCATGTGACATTCTTTTTAAATGCGTAAAATGAGTAAAGTTTTAGTAAGGGGAATTATAAGAAATTTATTAGTGCAAAGGAAAGAAAGCAATTACAATTACATAACATATCTGTTTATGGAATAGCTGTGGGGTGATCTTATGAAAATGTTTAATCCTGTCTTTGAAAGAAAATAATTAAGTGCATGTCCTTGGGGCAAATAATTCTCTTTTCTGAACCTTGATTTCCTTACCTATGAAATGAGGGAATTGAACTAAACATTTTTAAAGGATTTTTTAGCTGTAAGATTTTATTGTATAATTTGATCTATCATAGATTTTTGTCCTTGTTGTTGACCTTGTTACTGTTCTATTAGGACACCATCAGGGAGGAGGTGATGCAAGTTCAACAGAGAGATTGGGGCTAGATATAGAGTTTGGTGTGTTATCTGCATAAATAAAATCTTTGAACTTTACATATTCTCTGTAGGGGCCAGTTTGTACAACTATAAACTGAGGGAGATAGACTAGATTCTAAAGTCATTTTGTTTTAAGGCAATGTTATTCTCATCCAATGAGACATGAAAGATGAACAGATCACTAAATGGAGTGACAGCAGAGAGATCTTTTCCTTGGTCTCTCCTCTTTAGTAAAAATTATCTTGACACCAATCACCTAGTTATATTAGGGGAATTCTGTCTGCTTTAATTTTCAGTTGATTACTTATTCAGCACCTAAATTCAAAGTACCCAACATTCCTAACAATCAAATTGTCTACTTTTTGGCATGTAGAAATAATGACAGCTATTCCCTTAGTAGCAAATGATCTGCTTCACCATCTGTTTATAAATAAATATAACTAAATTATTCCTCAGAATTTGTAGTATAAATAAAAAAAGATGTGAAGTCACTTAAACTACTGAGGAAATTTCAGGAAATATGTAATTAAACTTAATGAAAAGTTATTTTTTCCTTGAGGAAAAAAAAAGACAAACAGAACTCCTGTTATAAATATGTAAGGCCAAACAAAACTAATGCCCACTGGTACGCTCCAAAAAAGTATCTGTCTGTACTCTGAGTTCATTCCCTGTGTCAGGAGGTGAGTAGTGTGTCTCATCATGAGTCCTCTGGAATTTTGGCTGATTGTTACGGTGAACAGAATTCCTAAGGCTTTCATATATTTTGTTTTTATTTTTGTCATGTCACATCTATCGTTTAAATTGTACTTTTAGTTTTAACTTTATATCAGTTCACATAAGTTTTCTCAAATTTCTCTTCTTCATTTATTACAGTAGAATAACATTCCATCACATGTAGAAACATAATTTATTCAGTCATTCCCCAAATAATAGACATTTATTCAGTGTCCAGTTCTTTGCCACTATAAAAAAGGTATCTATAAATATTTTAATGGATCTTTTTATACTCTTTCTTTGCTCTCTTTTTGCATTATGGAACTAGTGGTAGTATTGGTGGGTCAAAGGATATATCCAATTTAATAACTCCTGGGTTGTAACTATAATTTCATAATACCTAGATCCATTCATTTCTTAACCAAGAAGGCACTGGTGTGCCTGTTTTCCCACAGCCCCTGTAGCACTAATCAATTTCTTTTTTTGTCCAGTTTTGCAATTTCATGTTTCTGAAACCAGTATCTCAGAGAACTTTTAATTTGTATTTCTCTATTAGTGATTAAGAGCATGTTTTAATTTTTCTATTTATGGCTTAGAATTTTTACGCTGAAAACTTTCTATTTACATATTTTAGCTAATTACATTTTTACCAATTCTAAAATAGCTTTTATAGTTTTTAAATCATTTCACAATATTTCTTAGAAATGAATACTTACCAAACCTACATCTCTGCTAATTTTCAATGCAATGCTTTTGTTTATCCAAAAGCTTTTAAAATTTTTTGATGGAAAAAAAAATTTGCCAGTATTACCTTCTGTGATCCTATCTAGTGTTTTGCCATAATCCTCTCCACTATTCATAGATCTGCCAGGTAATTTCTGAACAGAGCTACCATGTCCCTTTGATTTTGTAAATAAAAAATTTAATTCTTCTAATATGTGCCATTGATTAGATTCCTTATTTCTTAACCCGCACCAAATCGTTTGTGTGATTACTGCTTTACAGTATCCTTTGAAATCTGCTATAGCTTTGAAATCATTCCCTCTTACTTTCCTCCAAACCCCATTATTCCCTTAATTTTCTTGAAATTTTGATGCTCCAGAATTTCTGTTTGTAATTTTTTCTAGCTCTATAAAGTAATTCTTCTGCAGTACAATTTGTATGTAATGAATGTTTTTTATGTAGCATTGTCATTTTATATAACAGTTCTGCCTATATACGAGAAATAAATATTTCTCCAATTATTTAAATCTGTACTTGTATAAATACTATTTTGTAGTTGTCATATAGGAAGGAAATACGCATTTATTAAGTGCTTACTATGTTCCAGGCATTACACTAAGTACTGAGGACACAAATGCAAGTAAAAAGAAGGTCCCAAGTCTCAAGAAGTTTCCATTCCCGTGATGGAAGGCAACACTTAATATGCAGCTAAAAAGCAGGGTAATGGGGAGTAAGATGCCTGGTATTGAACTTCAAAATGTCAGGATCATGCTTTCCCTCATTGCCTAGAATTATTACTTCAAATTTTTTATTGTTATGGCTAATATGTCTAGCAATATCAAATGCTATTAGTAATAATGGATATGTTTTCTTTTTTTCTATTTCTTATTGAGTTAACCTAAGCATTTTATCTTTTTTTAATAAATATTCATATATTCCATTTACTGTCAGCTTTATTAGCATATAATTGGGAAAAATAATGTCAAATAATTTATTTTTGATGATTAAGAATTCATTTTTGAAAAATTTTCATACTTGAATTTTGATTTTCACTCTTTTAGATATCAAAGTACCTAATGGTTTGTCTATTTTCAAAAAAAACTTTAAATCATATTTATTAATTCTTCATTTTGCTGTCAGTTTTGTCAACCTCTTTTATTTCCAGAATTTCTGTTTTTGGAGGTGGGTAGTGGATTCTTAAATTCTTAGGTTTTTAAGGTTCATTTTTATTCATCTGACAAATTAGTTGATCTACTCTTTCTCTTCTTTTCTGCTGAAATTTTTAGATATATCAGTTCTCCCCTAAGAACTGCTTTTTCTGCCTCCTAATTTTTTGCAATTTTGCACTATTTTTGTGATTTGCTTTAACAAAATTATTATTTATATAATTATTCTTTGACCTACCCATTCTTAAAAGCTTTTAATTGCTTAGTCTCCAGTTAATTTTAAACTTTCCCCTCCATTTTCCTTTGTTAATTTTGTACTATAGTCTGTAAATCTGTGTCTTATATTTCTGCCTTTCGGTGTTTATTTATTTTATTTAATAGGCTGTTATACCCTAATA
>CM053772.1:103245694-103271203 GCA_028658325.1 Potorous gilbertii | reverse complement strand
CTGGTCACCTCTATTGAGGTTTTTGTCTTTAAAATTTTTTTTTACATTTAGATTTATCTAGAGCTTAAAGGGAAGCATTGTGGTATTCCACTCATACTGTTTTACTATACATTTAGGTAATATATATGGGTATATATACATATAGGTATATATATACACATAGGTAATGTACATTTAGGTAATATTACGGTCAGTAATTCATCGTCTGAAACTTTCAGCAAAAATTACTTTCCTATTTCTTACTTCTAAGTAAGTCTGTTTTTCCTATTACTTTCTTTGAGATCATGATTGCTCCCCCTGATTTTATAATTATTTTACTACTGCCTTTTGTTTCAATTGTGTCAATCTTCATATTTTAAGTGATTTTTTTTAAAGAGCATTTTTCTTTGTAAAGTTTTGGATTTTCCATTCTCATGTGTTTGGCAATCTGCTTCCATTTCATGATTGAGTTCATTCTGTTCATAGTTATTAATGTTGGAGGCATATTTTCCTACTCCAACCTATCAGTTTACTATTTTTCTTCTGTTTCCTGTTTCCTCTTGAGAAAGAAGTAAAAAGTGAAAGAAATGATAAGTGAAAGAAGCATGTGCTCAGCAAGAGTGGTCTAAATTTTCTTCTGTTCCCCCTGCCTCTCTTCTCTTATCCTCAGCTAAAATCTATTCACAGATTACTATCTTTTCATTTTATTTTTTTAAACCCCTCTTTGTGATCTACCCTCCTGAGTTAATTGAGTCCCTCCCACCTCCAGGACTAGTAACTCTCTTAATATATTTTCCCTCTTATTCCATTCTTGCACTTATCTCCTTTCTGGGATATTTCCCTGTTGAGTGAAATTCATTTCTCTACTCAAATGAGTGCAAGTTTGTATGTGTGTATGCATATGTGTATATTTCACTATTTGGCCAGTTCACATGCTTCCTACCCAGTCTTCCCTGTCTGTATAGCCTTCAAATGTACAACACAATTATGTGAGTTAATGTCTCTTTTAATTCTTTTCCCCTTCTTTTCTTTCCCTTTTCCTCTCCCTTCACATTTTTTATAAGATGATCAAAAATAATGAAAACACTCCCAGGCTCTCTGTCATACTAGTCTTCCTCTGTGACTCCTGATGGTATTAAGAATTGGAGGGGACACATTTATCATCCCCCTCCTATTAGAATGTAAACATTCTATCATTGTCAGATCCCTTATGATTACTTGTTCCTCTTTACCTTTTTTTTACATTTTCTTTTATCTTGCTCCACATTCAGAAGATTTTTAATGTAACACTTGTCTCTTCATCAGTATTGCTTGAACTGAATAGTGAGTGATAGGGATGCCAGCTGACATGTATTCTTGTATCATAAGGTCAGGCCCACTCAGAAGGGCCTATAACTTCCTTGTGGTCTGGTGCACTGCATTAGTCTTGATCCTTATTCAGGACCTGTCTTGAAGTATTCCATGAAGCCATTCCTTGCTAGATCACATCCCAAGTATCTGCATACTTCTCTTTCTGTTTTCCTATGATAAACTGGGCTAGAAAAATGACACATTGTGATTTTTAAAAAAAATTTTCAGTGGGACTTGGTCTAATATGTTTTCTAGATCTTTGTGGAAGACAGCACAACTATATTTTTCTTGCTACTCTACTTTCTTAGCTCCCTCTCTGTACTGAAGTCTGACAATCTTCTAAGGATAGTCAGAGCTTGCATTTTCCTGAAATTACCATTACATATTCAGGATCACTCCATACTATGATAGGAGTTGCTCTTTTGTAGAGATACTGTAATTTACAAAATTTGAACTTCATTCTCTGGGATTATTTTTCATGGCTTCATATAAATCCTCTATGAGAGGTCCACTAAACATTTTGGGAGCATCCATCTAGAGTTCTTGACCTTGTCATCTGATCTCACACACACCACAAGTCCATCTCCATCTCAGATAACATATCTCACTAATTTCATGTTTTGTACTACTTCTTTACAGGTCATAGTTGGGAATAGGTTGTAGTCTGCTCATGTCTATCATGTACTTATCAACTGTTCTTTGGTTGACCTTTCATTTCAATCCTTTTGAAACTATCATATCCATGACTTCCAACAATACAAGATTATTTAATGAATATTTATATGAAAAAGATCTTGTTTTAAGAAGAGGCTTAAGCTCAGCTCAGTTGATTATATGATATTTTCTGGAGGAAATACAGCAAATTTCCCTCTTCCTATTCAGTTCTGGGACCAGCTTATTGTTCATTCCCACTGTGTATCCAAAATTTAAACTCTATAGATTGTCCATCCAACTGCATATCATAGCCTACATATTCATTTAGGGGAAACTTGATGAAAACTTGAGATGTGAATGAGCAATGATTCATAAATGATATTCTATAGGGAAAAAATAATGTACCTAAAGGTATAGAGAATAAAATATCTCCCTGTATATTGATTGTTGCCTTAAAAACTTGAAATAATAGACCAAAATGCATTTTAAGATGCATAAATGGATACAAATCGGAAATTTAAAAAAAATAGACTTATCAGTTATGCTTCTACCATACCTCAATATTTTAGGGACATATAATTTAATTATTCTGAATAGTGCCTCTCCTAAAGCATATAGCAATCCTTTGTGACAAGCAATCTTTAAGAGTTACTGGAGCTATAAAATAATCAATCTCTGACCAACCTTGTGAAGAAACCTCTCCAGCCTTAGCTCAGATGATCCCTAAATAAAAATAGACAATTCTTCACTAGGCTTGTACTGAAAACTTCTTGAATAGCTCCTTTACAGTGCCCACTACAATTGAATATCGTTAGTAAATATGTTTTGATTAATTGCTTGAAAGGCTTTATTCCAGCAAAGCATATATCTAAACCCTAAAATATTCCTTCAAATATTAAACAGGGAAAACTCACTTCAATGACCTTTTGATTATTCAAATTAAATTTGCCATAAGGCAAGGAAATACATGTTTGACAAAGCTGTTTGCCACCATGATAAAGGAAGTTGGACTCAGAGTAAAAAAGGAAGCAGGATACGTAGGGATGTTGTTTTAAGTCCATTAGAAGGTCTAGTCACAGTGGACCTTGTAAATGAGGCCCATAATCACTCAAAAGAGGTTAGTCTAACTATCCACTCAAATATTTAAGTAGATGGAGAGTATCTGAAAATCCAGCAATTTTGTCCAAAGGAGAATTGAGATGAATCTAACATGAACTATTCATGATGAAGCTATGTTGGCTTTCACTGAGTAATATTTTCTTTTGGAAATGCACAAATGGTCATCCCTTAATTTCATTCTAAAATTCTGCTAGGTAGTAAAGTCAAGGTTATTGGTTTGATCAATGGAGAAGGAGGGACTGCAAACCTGGAGAAGGTTAAACACTGTCCTGGTATTTAAAAAAAAGGAAAGGATGTGTAATCTACACTCCATGAAATCTTGATTTCAACTCTGGACAAAATTGTAGAATCAATTACATTGCAGGCCATGCCTAACTTAGACCACTCTTGCAGTACTTTGGACTCCAGTTTGGAGTGAAATGAGACACCCATAGACCATCTGACAGTTAACAAAAAGGTATTTACTTAACAATAACATTAAAAAGATGTTCATCAAGTATACAGCGCTGATTTAGGTGGTCATACATTTCTTGCCTTTGTATTTGCTATAGTTTGACCATATTTAATCACAGGCTGGTTAAGCCTGAAAAGTCTATAACTCCTCCTATGCTGTCTTTTGGATTTGGATTATGAAGAAGTTAATATTTTAAGCCTTGATTCTTCAGGTCAGTTAAGCCTCTAAGATTGTTTCATCATCTTTCAAACTAAAAAACAAAACAAAACACAAATATACCTGGCTTGTGTGAGTAGACTTTGTTACTGTGATAAGTTACTTCAAGTTTTAAAGGGCTACAATTTGGAAAAGGAGTAACATTTACTTTCCTTAGCACTAGAAAACAAAGAGAGGATGATGTTGCAGAAAGGCAGTTATAGAGGGAAAACTTCTTAAAAATCATATCTGTGAATTAAATTAGCTACCTGAGGAGTCAAAGAATTTCCCTTTATTAAGGTCATGAAGCAAGAATGGATGATCATTTGTCTAGCATTCTTTTCAGGGAATCATTGGGGTACAATTTGAATTAGATAGTAACTGAGGTCTATTCTAGCTCTAAGGTTCTGTCATTCTGAATGGTAACACTCACAACTCTTCTGTCAAATAGATTTCATGATAACAGCAGCCTTTTGTGACAGTTTTTATTTGTCTTACCATTCTTACTGTTCTTTGAATATTTTATATTTAAATTCTCAGGAAGAAGTTTTCAGTGAACTCTACTCATCTCCATCGTAAAGGTGAGGCCCATAATTTAAAAAAAAAAGAACTGTTTGGTCTATTGAGAAAAAGAAGATGCTACATAAATTTCATGTAGTTTTATGGATATTAATATTTGTGCTATTAAGAAGATAATATTTATCATTTTTTGAAATCCAGTCTAATTGAGATGAAATTATATTATAAAATTGTAATGCAAAGGTCATTTGTTTGCAGATAGGCTTTGAATCTCAAGGCTGAATACTATTATTGCATTGTTTTTAGCAGTATGCATTTTATTTTCACTTGCCAAGATTGCAAGGTGTCACATCACATGCCCCTCACTAATGAGAGTGACCACTACTTCTCCTTGGGGGTTTGTACTTAACATCATAGCTATACCTTCTCGGGTATTATATCCACCAAGTCATGATTAGAAAATTTGGTGAAAATGCAGTTCTTGGAGATATGTATATTCTGGCAGTTAAGAAACTTAAAAGTGGCCCTGAGCAAAGCTTTAATTTTATTCTTCACTCTATACGATGACCTGGTCTTTATACACATGTATTGTAGTGCCCTCAGACTTTCAAAGGACATTCCTTTTCACTAAGTGGCTGTCTAGAGCCCATTATCTCTAATCCCTAACATCTGTCTCCTTTTGAGGCAGATAATGTAATTTGGATGCAGTTGAACACAGTTATGAAAACTATCATTGCCAAAACTCTTTATCCTATCAATTAGTCAGTCAGTATGCATATATTAACTGTCCACTATGTGTTAGGAACTGTACCAAGCATTGAGTTTACAAAGAAAGACAAAAGATAGTTCCTGCTCTTAAAAATCTCACAATCTAATACAGGAGAAAACATGCAAATAGCTTTGTACAAAATATACTTAAAATAGATTAGAATATGATCAATATTGGGAAAGGACTACAATTACAGAAGATGACAAAAGATTTCTAATAGAAGATAGGCTTTTGACTGGGAGTTCAATGAAGCCAGGTAATAGAAATATGGAGGGAGAAAATTCTGGGCATGAGGAACAGACAACAGAAATGCCTGGGGCAAGGAGATGGAGCATTTTCTTGGAGGAACAGCAAAGAGGCAAGTGTCACTGGATCACAGACTATACAGGAGAAAGTCAAATGTAAAAAGACTGAAAAGGCAGGAGGCATGCAGGTTATTAAGGGCTTTGACTGTCAAACAGAAAATTTTATATTTGATCCTGGAAGTTAAAGGGAGCAATTGGAGTTTATTGAATGGTGAGGAGGGTTAGGATGCCATGGTGAGGTCTGAGTTTTAAGAAGATTAATATGATACTTGAGTACAATTTGGAGGAACATGAGGCATAGAGGCCAAATAAATGGCTACTGAAACAGCCTAAGCATGAAGTGATGAGAGTATGGACTATCATGGAAGCAATATTAGAGGAAAGAAGTGGGCAAATATAAGAAACTTTAAGAAAGTAAAGTCAATAAGACATGGCAACAGATTGACTATGGGGATAAGAAGGAGTAGAAAATGGAGCGTGACAACTAGGATATGAGTCTAGAGGACTGGTAGGATAATGCATTATCCAGAGAAACAGGAAAATGTGTAAAATTTCAGAAAGTTTAAAAAGTCATTGCGGTGAGAGCGGAAACCCATTGAAGAGATATAAAAGGACTGTTTTGACACAGTAAGGACTCAGTTGAGGTCATTCAACATAAGGTTTTGTAGTGGATCCAATCAGCATGATTTTGTGACTGTCTCCATCTTCTTTCAGTAGGACGTAACAGCCATGGTAATGAATGTTTGAGCAATCCAAGGCTGAGGCGTGCCATCAGTGACAGGTTAATGGGGGGAAGGGACTCATAAGAAGAGATTATTGTAAAGTTTACCTGACTCATTAAGGATTCATCATGGGGAAAAGAAGACAATATGGTTATAGCAGTTGTGACAGTGGGAGGAAGAAATGAAGGATGGAGGGATTGCAGGTTACCCTTAAGACAAAGAACAAGAATTGGGGCTTAAAGACAAAGAGAGAGGAAGAATGATAACGATTGTGGTCAGAAAAGGAAATTTCAAAGTTCATGAATATGGGAATGACATGGGTGATAACAAGACAAAAGACAACATCATTTGTGTTTAACACAAAGGTCATGGGTAAGGGTAGAGGAATAGGGCATGTAAAATGATTAAGTTGAGGAACTTGGTGATTACTGTGTTTAAGGGAGAATCAAAATGAATACTGCAGTTTGTAATGTGAAGGCAGTTATGGGGAGGAGAAAAATCTGTGAGACGTAATAGAATCATTGGGGAAATAAAGAAAGTGTTCTGAAGATCAGTAGACAACAATGATGAGAATTTTCATTAGGTGGTAGATACAGATTGAATAAATCTCAGAGGAGAGGTTACAGAATAATAGTGATATAGAAAAAGTCTGAAAGTGTCAGAGGGAGCAAGGAATATTCCATATACTTGGAACAGATCTAAGCAACCTCTAAGTTTTCTGAATACAACAGTTTGTATTCTTCTGACAACTCATCCATTTTCGATTACCTCCTACTAAGGTCAAAGATATAGATCACAGTATCAGTGAGATTCATGAAGAAAAAAGGACTTTGGATATGATTTATTCTTACATTACCAAAAGCAGCTGGAAGGATGAAGACTTGTAGCTGTTTCTTCTAGTACAAAAGAGAAAAAAGTAGTTAGCAGCCCAAAATGTGACATGGAGGAAACAAAAATGATACCAGGTATGCCGGACATTCACATTCTATTCAGCTTTCTTAACAGCAATTCTCAGCAATTTGATTCTAGATACTATTTGATTTCTCGACATGTTTCAGCACTTACAGTTTTATTTCCTTCATGACATTTTGATTCTATCAAGAGAAATAGTTCTGTGCAAACATGTATCAATCCTAATCAGATCTAGTTTCTTCTCAAAAATACATTTTATGTCAAAATTGATGGTCTGCTACATAATCATAAAGGTCATATTCCTTTAAACTACAAAGAAGTTGTGGAATTTAGAAACAGTTTCAGGAGAGAAAATGATTTTAAATATTCTCATTAATAATAGCTTATTTAAATTATTTTTAAATGTCACATTTACTGCTTTTTTCCTGATTTTTCAATGTAAATGATTTTCCTTGGACAACATTCTTTTCACTCATTTTTCAAAAGGTTTATGCAGATAGAGATTTGCCAATCTTATTTTACCTTCAGGGAAAAGTTTGCCTGGTTTTAAGACTTCAATTGTGCTTTGATTTTCTTTTTATCTGAACTATTAAAGATCCATTAAAATTTGAGAGAAGAAGGGAATTTCAACTACTTAAAACTTAATTCAACACTTTAGAGTGACTGGCTTTAATTTGGCTCCATTATATAAGAAATTATATTTGAGAATTTGAGACCTGATTTTTATTTCATGTGTAGAAAGGAAAAAAAATGGAGAGAAGGAAGCAGGGAGGAAAGGAAAAGAGGAAGAGAAGGAGAAAGGGAGGAAAAAAGAAAAGCAGAATAATTATAATAAAGAAAAGTAGAATAATTATAATAAATAAGCTTGACCTCAAAGAAGAGGTGTAAGAATTTACCTTCCTCCCTTCTTTGCAGAAATAGGGTGTTGAAGGGTTTAATGAAAGAATGAATGAATGAATGATGAATGAATAATAAAAAAACATTTATTATATTTCACTCAGCTATCAAACTCCTAAAGCACAGAAACACAGATCTGACTCTCTGTCTCTCTCTGTCTCTCTCTCTCTCTCTCTCTCTCTCTCTCTCTCTCTCTCTTCTCTATCTCTCACACACACACACACACACACACACACACACATACACACACATTCACACACATTCACACACACTTGCAAACACCATTCAATACATTGCATTGATTTCTTATTGTCTCAAGGATCAAATATAACATTCTCTACTTAACTTACATAGTCCCCCTCATGGATTCTTTCAAGTTTTAGCTAAAACCTCATCCCACATTCTTCAACAAGTCTTTTACCCAGTCCTCCTAACTACTAATACATTTCCTCTAAGATTTTCTCAAATTACATAGATAGAGGGATAGATATATGTTGATACCATACGTATATATATATATATATATATATATATATATATATATATATATATATATATATACACAGACACACACACATACATATACTCAAATAACATATACACAAGTAAATATGCATACATTTTCGTGAGTATATTGATATATACTGTACATATATGCATGTGTATATATGTATGTTTACACATAATCCCTGCCCTCAATGAACTAATATCCTTATGGGAATATAATATTCCCATGGTTTTCAGGGAATAACACTTTGGCTTAGAATTTCAAATATTATGACTAAGGCCAAAGGCAGTAGATTGAAATACCTCATCTAAGAACAAGGCAGAATTGATTTGACCACTGTTCCCAGTTCTGGAATTTGAGTAGCTACAGCGTGGTGCGGGGATGAAAGAGCATGGTAATGAAGCATAAGATTGTTGAAGAGAAAATTGGTAGAGAGTTAAGAGTAAGTGGAAGCACAAGTAGAGCTTTCCTGAAACAGTCCTTTATAATCTCTATACCTGCTAATGTCTTCCTTCCCCTTTCAGATTGACTCCTCTTTTATATATACCTAGTCATTTACTTTTGTTTTCTCTATTAGAATATATGCTCCTTGAGGGGAAGAACTATGATTGTTGTTGTTATTTTGCCTTTCTTTGTATCTCCAGCACTTAACGCAATGCCTGCCACATAGGACTAAGTAAATGTTTTTGACTAACTGACTTTCAAGACAGGATGACAGAAGTTCTTCCCAGGCATGTTCTCTGGTGTGAAGGGAAAGATGGTTGACTAAGAGGCTGTGGAAAAGACTGCATTTCCTGAGCTATATGTCTCTTCTTATTTATTTATTTTTTAATAAGGCATATCTCTATGGATGAAGGAATGGGAAAAGAGCTATATTAAGACATGAAGATATGTAAATATGTATATTTTAAAATGCATTTTATTTAAAATGGATTCATGCACTTTACAAAACTGGTGTTTAGTTATGAACTTCCTAAATTATGAAATAGAAGAAGACAACATTTAAGTTCATAGAATTATCAGACCTCTCAGATGAAAAATATTTTGGCTTTGAAGTAGGAAAAAAATTAAGCATTCATAAAAAGCAATGATCATCACTATCACTACCATCACTACTCTTTTCATATATTACTTTCCTTTGAAAAAACTCAGCTATCAATGGATTATATTTTTATTCTTTTTCTTACACAATGCCGAGTGTGCTACTTTTTTCCCTTGAAGTATTGTTTCTGTCCTTTCTATTCTATAAATATTAACAAACTTAATTGTGTTTTTAGACTCTGGGTGCAACAGAAGGGCAGATATTGTCTCTTCTACCTATTTATATAGTATAATAGGCCAAAGATTTCTGCAATTCAAAACTCTCTCTGCCAAGATTTTACTAAGGGTTCTGCTTTGTTTATTCATTCATTCATTTTTGTCTTTCCATACGTCTGACTTATTTCTGAAATATAAATAATGATGTTTTATGGAGAAATTATAGTTTTCTTTCCTATGGGTTTGCCATAAGCATTTTTAAATACGCTTGCTGAAATAAATCCATTTTAAATTTACCATGCTGGCTCCCAGAAGTCAGAAACAAAGTGAATACTTACTCAATACAAAATCATGATCAAATGCACCCTGATATCATTCTGTGTTGCTTATTCTGTGAAATAATTCTATTTCCCTTCATTGTCACTTATTTAAAGGTCATGTTAAATGCAAAGACTTAGAGACTTCTTCATTAATTTACTTACAAAATAAAATTTCTTCTGTGGCATCAGAATCACACTTAGCATGATGTCATGCACATAATAGGCACCAATACTTTTTTTTTAATCTGGGACCACAGGACTATTGTATTGAGAAACAGATGAAAGTATAGTGAATGAGCCAGAAAAACTGAGTTCAGGTTCTAATTTGCCACTTACATGCTATGTGACCTTGATCAAGTCACTTCTTCCTGGGTTTCAGTTTCCACAAATGTAAATGAGGAATATTTAGCCTTCTACTTGGTTTCCCTGCCTCAGGTTTAACCCTCTCTTCAATCCATCCTTGACACAACTGGAAAAGGTTTGTTACTACAGCACATAGCCAATCATATCACAATCTCCCCATTGCCTATAGTATCAAAGGAGCAGAGAGCTGGAAGGAACCTTAGAAGCTGTCTAATTCACAAAATACAAATTTCCCTGCTTGTTATTCAGAATCTTTCTAATCTGGCTTCACTCTGCTCTTCAACATTGATGACATTACTCATCTTAGTCTACATGTCCTAAAAGTTCTGACCACACTGACATGTTTGCTATTCCATGTTTGTTTTGTTCCTATGCCTTCATATAGCACATTATTGAAATGCATTCTCTTCTCCCCTCCACTTCTTGGAATCCCTAGCATACTTTGCCCATCTTAAACGTCACATCTTTACTAAGGTGTTTCCTTACCCAAAGCTACCCTCAATCTTAGAACAGTGGTTCTTAAACTTTTTAGTATAATGGACTGTTTTCATGTTGTAATAAAACCCATATTCTCTTCAAAATAATGTTTTAAAATGTATAAATCAAAGTAAGATTGCAAAGGAAATTAATTATAATGAAAAACATGTATCAAGGTATTTTTTTAAGTTATCATCCCCTAAAGTAAAAAATATACCCTTCCCCAGTGAATTTTTCTTGAATTTACATTATACAGATTGTGTATTTACTAATTATGTGTAAATTACCTTGCTAAAAATGTAAAATCCTTGATGACAAGAACCATTTTTTTTCAGTCATGATATCCCCAGAGCCTTGCAGAATGTTTAGTACAGAGTAGGCACTTAATACATGTTTGATGATTGATTGATGAGCACTAGATGATCTCTAAGATGTTTTTTAGCTCTAGTATTCTGATTCTTTGATGACTACTGAGAAAAAAATCCTATCTATTGGAACAGCATGTATTTTGTTCCTGAAATTAAATTGGCAAGTGAATTGAGGACTAATATGTGTCTGAACAAGTTAAAGTAATTATCTCCCTCTCTTAAGCCATATTATAAAACATTACCAATTACTTTCAGCAGAGAACAGACTTAAGTCAGTTCAGTGAGGTGAATATACAGGACATCTAGGTTTCAGTTCATTGTGCATTTGATGTTATATAGTTAACTATCACGAAGCAAAATATATTTTTCTGTTTGATATTCAACACCTATCATAAACTTGTTCTCTCATGTCTCTCTTACTCCTTCCTACCTTTCCATGTACTCTATAATACAGTGAAAATGGCACCCTTGATGTTCTTCACAGAAGACCCTCCATTTCCTGATTAAGGGTATTTTCTCTGGCCATCTCCCAGGTTGGCACAGTTTCTGGCACATAGCAAGTATATGTTAAATCTTTATTCATTCACTCATTTATTCATTCATTCCCCCAACATAATTAGAGTCAAGTGCTGGCAAATATCTTTCTAGAGAAAAAAAGTGCTTGCATATACTCAATAAAAACTCATTGGCCCTAAGTCCCTGTCTAATTTTTCCTCTCTTGTGTAAGACCACCAGAAAGAAAAGGTGGGAATTCATGGTGAAAACATATTCCAATGCCCATTAAATCCCTCCCCCAATGTGGGTAGAACTGGAGACCATGATACTTCCTGTGAACCCAAGGGTTCATGGGAATTCTCAGGCAGTCTGGTGCCAGGGTACTGATACTCCACAGACTCCTCCAGGGGCCATCCCATCATGCCATTGTCCTTCTATCATTTCACAGATGGGATTTCAGAGTGACTTTTCCCAAAGTATGTTACCCAGCAAACTCAATTTCTACTCACAGATATTTGATTTTTTTCCAGGGTAAATCTTCTTCTTTTGAACTAATTTAAACTTAGACTTCAACCACTTCCTGAAATTATTTGCCACACAATGAAGAGGCTCACCATAGGTACCTTAAGGAAAAAAATGAAGGTGTCCTTCCTATGGAAAGGGAACACTGTAATGGAAAAAAAACACTGAGGTTGGGTCAGAAGATATGAGTTTGAACCAAACTATCCTAGTTAGAATCTATAAAATCTTGGACAAATCATTTAACTTGAATTCATATCTAACATCAGACATTGACTAGCTGTATAACCTTGGACAAGTCAATTAACCTCTGTATGCCTCAGTTTCCTTAACTATAAAATAATAATAATAGCACCTACCACCTATGATTGTTGTGAGAATACAATGAACTAATATTTGTAAAGCACTTAGGACAATTCCTACAACATAATATATGCAAATAAATACTTCTTCCATTCCTTCCTATGAAGTGCCTCCCTTTTTCCTTCCATTTAAAAATCTTTTGACTTTGTTTTAATACTTCTCATTATGTCAAAGAATGATCTTTTTATTTGGTTCATTTTAATTTTCAAGAAGATTATTTTTGGGGTAAGGTTTTGTACTTCTTATGTCAAGCTATCAATTTCTTTTTCAATTCTTTGTTCCTTAAATCTCCTTGATTTCCAAAATTTTTATTCTAGTATTAATGTCATTTATGTAAATATTTTAACTGAAAAAAAATATAGTTTTATCTTTTCCAGTAATTCTAGAGAACTTTTATCAACACTGTAGTTGAGCATCTTTGCCACTATGATAGCTTCTTATGGCAGCACTCTCTTTCTTATCATTCTTTCTATCTATTTTCCTGACTTTAATTTCAGGAATTTGGGGACCCAGTTTTGCACATGTCAGCTAGGGCTGTTGGATGTCTCAGTGGATAAAATGTCAGGCCTGGAATCACGAGGACCTGAGTTCAAATCTCTTCTCAAAGACTTATGAATTGTGTGACCCTGGGCAAGTCATTTACCCCAGTTTGCCCCAGTTTCATCATCTGTAAAAATTAATCAGGAGAACAAAATAGCAAACTAGTATATTTGCCAAGGAAACCGCAAATGAAGCCATGAAGAGCTGTATACTACTAAAAAATGACTGATCAACAACAACAATATGCACATCTAAATGAGATGTCAGGGCTGTGCCATCTGCTACTTTCTTGAAATATTGAGTGCTATGTGTTATTCCAGGACGTCAGAAACAGTTCAGCATTCAGAGCTCTCAAAGTGACGTATAGCAAAGTTTCTGTGTTCCTGATCTCAACGGTGCAATTTCCTGACCTGGATTTGGTCATAAGCAACATACTTCTTGCTTGGCCCTGGTTGAAATTCCTTTAGATTGCTGCTGGATTCAATCACAGTTTGTCAGCTGGAAAGCTCTGCAGATCTGAAGTAACAGAACTGCAGGCTCCTTAGTAGTCTAAAATCCTTGCCTGTTTATTCTGCGGTAGGCTTCAAATAGAACTGTAGGCTTGAATTTAGCTTGTGCTCCACTCCTGGTCTCAGAACCACACAGAAGCTGCTAGGTCTTCAAATTGTTCCTGGCTTGGTAGACATTTTAGTGTTTGTGACTACCCTTCACTTTGGAATTCCACCCAAGGCACAGGATGTCTCCTTATTTACACCTGGATCTATGACCCACAACTGAGTAGCAATCAAGAGAGATACCAGTTGACATCAATTCCTGTATCCTACACAAGTTTAAGCCCCCTCACTGCTAGATTGGAGAACTCTTTTTGCCCAGGTTCAAGTTCTCTATGTACTTGTATGCTCTGTATGGCTGTTCCTGACTACATCTAACCCTAGTATCCGTGGATTTCTGTCTTCTGTTGCTGATTTGTACTCAAGAAATTGCTCACTATAGTATTTTTCTTGTATTTCCAGATGAGAATTCAATTTAATGCATTATCCAAATCTTTTTGAATGCATTTTGGGATAGAACTTGATTGTTTTTCTTCCTACTTCTCCATCCAAAAAGTCTGTCTTTAAATGCAGCCCTCATAAAACTCAAATGTGTTTGCCAGAGATAACTCTTAAATCCATAACTTGTTCTCTCATGTTATCAAACTTCATGTTCCCTTAAGCTGCTATTGGCTTAACCTCTAATACTTATCTCTATATTTCTGTCTGCATGGAGAGCATGGTCTTCAGCTATACCTTGAGTTATGTTAGTCTATCTATTTGCTAGATGTGCTGTATCTGTATGTGACTAGTTCTACTGCTAGATGTCATGACAGATGAGGGATAGGAAGAGAGAAAATTTCTTCTTCCCACACTTATTCCACTCCCACTCCCATTAAAGAGTGAGTTTCTTCCCTTACTACTGGCTCCTTCAACTACTGCCTGTCTCTAAGGTTTAGTCTATAAAGTCCCCAAAGATGGTTAATTTTTAGCTCAGTTAATCATGCTTCTCACTCATTCAAAAAGAGTTATTCAAGCTCTGTAAAGGGATAATTGAGAATTAATGTTTTGTTTTCATGTTAACATCAAAAAAGACATAGAATGCTAAGACTATATCAACTAACTAGGGAAAGAGGAATCAACTTCCCCCCCAATTCTCTATCCATGAAAAGTCATAAGATATTACAAATGTCTGTGTTCCTTTTAATGGTCACAACAACACAAATGATACCAACTTCTGCAACTGATTTCCTGTACTTTGGAGATGTTCATCACATTTCTTAAGCAAATTCTTTCAATTATAAACTGAAAACTGAATAACAGAAGCATAAATCTATGTACATACATTTTTCTAGATGAAACTAGGAAGAAAATTTGAATTTCATATTCTCTTGCAACTCTCTGTAGCTATTAGGTTTATTGTCTTTTTTTCCTAAGATGGCAAAAAGACACAAAGATCTCTTTTTCCTCATAAAAAATTCATGGGAGAAAGGAAAGATTGAATTAAATCTTCCACTGCCCAAAGAAATAGAGATTAACTGAATTATTGAAGAACTGCATGGTTCTAGTGTCTTTGAATAAAATAGCTCTACCTGAAACTGGAAACTCACATGGCTCCCTGTTACAAACATATGTACCAAAGTCCATTAGTACAAAAACTGCTTCCTGGGAGCAAAGTTAGCACTTCTGATAGCAGATTATTTTTTTCGTTCCTCCAAGGTGTCATTTAGGGTCTTGAAATAATCATTTCTTAAATAGTGCTCTACTGAGCTGAAAAAGTTGATAAATCTTCCCAAAGTGACTTATTTCCAGATTACACACAGTAGAGATTTCACTCATTATACACAATGTCACCCCTGAAGGAGTTATAAATTAATAGATATTAGATGCTCTGTTCCCTTCTAGTGTTTGCCCCATGAACAAGTAATCATCAAGGTAGTAATTTAAACAGTTGATTTTTGTGACAGCAGTAGTCATAGTCCTTTAAATTTTTGTTCCATGTGCTTAAAACAGCCTCACATTAATCTCTACCAAAGACTGTCCTTTTGGGTCAAATTGAAATTCTTTATTTTAATGTTAGTCTTCTATTGAACTTAGGGACCACGTGAACATTGATCTTTTTGTTGTTGCTATTGTTTAGCTTATCAAGAAAACAGATGACAAACTGTTGAATTACAAAAGCCTCTTGAAGGACACAGTCCAGATCTTGCCTGAAAAACTGAGACAGCTACCACTTCATAAAATGGCAATTTGCAACCTATATTATGGAAGACAAAAAAAAAAGTCCGTAACAATGTTACATTTTCTTACTGGCATGTAAATGCTGTCTTGACTGATGATGTGCATTTGAATATGAGAAATGGATGAATGATAATTGAGCCCTGACTACAATATGACATAAAGGGAAAATGCAAGTGATACAAAGAGTAATAGAATCACTGTTCATTAGAAGACTTGCTGATTAACTAAAAGTATATGGGGAAATTGCTTGGTGTGACAGTCATGAATTCTAAAGAATGTTTTTATCTTAATGCTTGCTTAGGAGAATTATAAGTTGTAATATTTTGGTCAGATAGGTCTTGCAATCGATAACCTCAGACAGTGAGCATCCTCTGACTTCTGTTCTCTGTCAAAGTACCCGAGTGTATCACTTCTACTTTGCCCCATTTTAAAAAATGATGATGGGGATTGGGATAGATAGGATAAGTATAAGCAAGAAAAAAAGAAATGTTTAGGTTAGAATGGCATTTCAAACTAACAAATAGAGATAATTGTAATTAATTATAGATGCAGGCAGGTGGCATGGTGGATAGAGCACTAGACTTGAAGTCAGGAAGACCTATGTTCATATCTGATTGTAGACAGTTACCAGCTGTGTGACTCTGGGCACGTCTGTTTGCCTCAATTTGTTCATTTGTAAACAGATACCACCATAGCATCTACCTACTTCTCAGGGTTGTTGTGAAGATCAAATGAGATATTTGTAAAGTGCTTTGCATAATGGCCAACACATACTATACACTGTATACTAGTTATGATGCAGTTACTGATTTTCTGTGATATGTTCAAAACTCTATTGGGGATACTATAAAGATATTAAAGCATCAACTCTTTCCTCAATATGCTGGACAGGTAAAAAACTAACCAATGAATTTTCCAAACTGTCATATTGGTGAATACTACAATGTTTAGAGAAAGGATCTCATTTGATAAAAAAGGAGTTGAGTTCAAATATTTACTTTTCTACATATTATCTGTGATCTTGATCAGACCATTATAGTTGATCAATCTGGGTCTCAAATTTTATATGCGAAAAATAAAGAATTCTGCCTCTAGCTTTCCATCCAGTTCTATATCTATAATGGAAAGATTCCATGATTGAAATGACCAAAGAAGGCTTCATGTTAGAAGTGAGTTTTTACTTTGGCTTTGAAGGAAGAAAAGGATTAGTATAAGTACAGAAGAGAGGAGAGGGGATACACCTCATGAAAGCAATAACGTGAGCAAAAGTACAGAAATGGACAGGAGGTTTTATGGAGACTACAAAATTCAAGTGTTCTCACCTGTTTATAAGAGATTTATGGTTGAATATATATGTAAATGTGTTTAAACACACACACATTAAGACACAATAAGCAAGCTATTATGACAAGAGAAATGAATGTATTTTGGAAAGAGAGAGTAAATCAAATGGAATAGGTAAGTTGGAGCTAGATTATGGAGAGAGGTTGCAGCTCTTCCAAGTCCATGTAACAAAATGATATAAATAACCTACTTGATCCAAATAATTTTTATAAAGTAGGTTTACTTAGCTTGTAAGAATATATTTCTTAAACACAAATTAAGAATACATCTCAGTAGTGTTGATAAACATGACACCTTCATTTCTTTTATTCTCATGGGACAGACAGGTTTAATGGTCTTTGTAACCTAGAGAAAGGTGAGGAATCTGCCAGATACGGGGAGGGGGTGCTTCCAATGTTCTGTCTTTTCAAGTACCACACCACTAGTGAAAAGCTTTCCATTATTTTTATAGAAACCTTTCTATTCTAAATGACCATGAGGTAGGAAACTGAACAGGAGCATTCCCTATATTTCATGCACTGGATTTCTTGCAAAGCTATGGAGTAGCATCATCTAATATTGAAATTATATCTCTAAGACTTTTAGATAAGAGGAGTATAAATAGGTGAAAATTCCTATAATTACTCAAAAAGATGACCAGAAATTTGTAGGAACTTAGAAGGAATATGTTTCAATGGAAGTACAAGCAAAAATAAGCTCGAGCCAAAGGAGCCTGAAATTAGGAGGCTCTAAGCCGTAGCTAGTAAAGAAGCAAATGGGATCATGAACAGAAAACTCAGTCCATCTTATGTGACTGCATGGGGATTAAAAACCCAGGGCATTCAACTGGGGCTAAGGTCAGTGATCCTATCAGTCATAACAGGAGATGAGGTCAATCAGGAAACTTTTATGAATTCTTTGAGAACAACATTATCTCCAACATCTAATAGGGCTGTCAGGGCTATTATCATAAAATAGAGTGAATATCTCATTGTGGGTTATACAAAGAAAAGGCAAGAAAAAATACAGGAAAGGTAAACTATAACTAGACTAGAGCAAAAGCCAGGAGTTGAGACAAAAAGTAGAGTAAATGTAACCATGACATCAAGAACTGTAAAATCAATACCATCCAGACTACAGTGGGGACAAAAACAAACATATTTTTTCCATTCCTTCTAACAAGTGGAACTTGGCCCTGGCACAAAATCCTAACCAGGAACTCAGCCTGGAAATATGAGTAAAAAGAAGAAAGATCTGATTTCAATGAAGAAACACTATAGTTTAAAAGAAATTCAGGAGGTAACTCAAGAAGAGAATAAGCTCATGACAAAAAGGCCATAAGGATTCTGAGTCACTAATATAAAATAGAAAAAATGAAGCAAGTTATTACAAATAAAATTAGAAATGAAGTTAAATTTCTGGAGAAAAATAGGAGGATAAATATCTTAGAAAAGAAGGTAGAAAACATCACCTAACTGAGACCCCTTCAAAAAGATAATGGAGCAAAAAAGTTCAAGGATTCTAAAGGTAAAAAGAAAGACAGTTTTTTAAAACAAGACTTAATAATTAGATTTTTAATGTATCAACTATAAAATATTTTGATGTAAATTTACATTAAATTTGAGTTGGGAACAGACATGGACAGGATGAGAAACATTAAAAGAGATGGAAGAGTTGGGAAAAGAGTAGTCACAAGCAAGAGGAGGAAGAAACAGATAGGATGGATCATGAAGTGAGAGTTGAAAGGAGAGAAATTGTATAAAGCAATAATCAGAGTCTGGACTGGTTGATTGGAGGAGGGATAGAACAAATAGAATAGATCATTGTCATCATAAATTAACAGTACTGATCATTTCCTTCAACTTCTTTTTCAACTAATAATCATAACCAAGAATTTGAATTTAGTGTATCTATCCATAAAATGGAGAGCTGTATTAGAATTAATTAGAATTCAGCAATGTTATTCAACAAAAAAAGTACGGAAAAATATTTTTCACAGAGTTGAAACGATGAATTAGAGCAGATTATGCTTTGCACTGATGATACAAAACAGAATAAAAATATAGTGAGAAAATATTAAGCTTAAAGCACTATATATATATATATATATATATATATATATATATATATATATATATATATATATATATGGAATGTCTGAAAATCTAAGTACTTGAAGGAAACTTAAGTGAATTAAAGGGATTAATAGACAGTAAAACTGTAACACTTGGGTTCCTCAATGTGCTCTTTTCAGATATAAACAGATTCAGCAGAAAGATAAACAAGAAAGTCAGTGACTTGAATAGAATATTAAAGAAGGTGGATCTTTTGGCATTTACTGAACGGTAATAAAACAGGATATCCTTTTTTCTCTACTATAATGAAACAATTATACAAATTGACCATGAGAGCATATTAATCTCATAAACAAATGTAGAAAAGCAACATTATTCAAACAATTCTTATTGACCACAACACAATAATATAATCAATAATAGTCTTTTGGAGGAATTAGTCAAACATAAATGGAGACCAAAATATATAATCCTAAAGAATATGTGGGCTCCAGAACAAATTATGGAAATATTTTGGAATATTTCTATTATTATAGAAATAATATTTATTTTTTTCAAATAAAAGGACAATTATAATACATCTCAAATCTTTTCAAGGAAGATCACAGCATATTAAATCATAAGTTACACTATGAAACAATAATTATCAAAAACAATTTGTTACTTGCTTTACCAAAGGGAAAATTTGTTCAAAGACATATTATGTACCTATCACCAAGAAGTAAGCACAGTATCATTACATATTTATAAATTAGTACCATAATTTTGGGTAAAACACTGCAATATATTGCTGTAGTAAGCACTCATTTTTCCACAAAAAACAATAAAGATTGTATAGATGGGAAATTATACTGGTAGACATTAGTTTTAGACCAATAGCTCCTGCCTATATAGGTATATTGACAACTCCCTCCAAAAATTCCTTTTTAAGCTACTTGTTTAAAAAATGAGAGTACTTTAGTTTAAAGTTAATGGCCTAATCTGGATAAGAATTTTTATATTTTGATTTAGGTATTAAATCTCCAATTGAAATCCAGCACCAAAATATTATTTTATAGTTCCTATCAAATGTCTTAACTAGTTTCTGAAAGGATAGTCATGATCAGTTTAGGAACTGTTTTTTTTCACTAAAATTCATTATGGTATGATAAGACAAAGGAATAATTTATAAATTTATCCAATTAAGAGAAGCATTCCTTGAGTTCACCTTTTACTAGTTTAAAAAGAGAAAACTAAGAAGCACCAAATAAAGCAAGATTTAATGGTTTTAGGAGAATGATCCTCCAGGATGGGTCAAAATTAAAATTACAGTTGTTCAGTTGATAAATCAAGCACAGTTACCAACACTGTGTATTCTTGTTTCATCTTGACTGAGAATTTTGTCTTTGTTTTTGCAAATAGAAAAAGGTTAGATTCTGAGATATTCAAAGACAGGATGAATTTTAGCTCATTTTACGTTGCTTTCTCTAAGCAGAGATGCTTTGGATTAAAACTAAAGTAATAATTTTCCTCTGACATATTCATGCCCAGAACAAAGACTGCCATTTTTCCTACTGTGCAAAAGTACCAAAATAAGCTTCAAAGAGAAACATGACATAGATACACAATATTATAATTATAAACTAAAGTAGATTTTTAAAATATTAATTTAAATAAATTATATTTTTAGATAAAAATTTGAAATAACAATGGGAACTGTTCTTGACAAAACAAGATATTGAGATGATCATAAAAATGAAATACAATTTTAATTATAAAAATTCAGAATGCTAGAACAACTAAAATCAAAACCATTAAAATGAGAAATAAAATACCTAATTAAGAAGATTCTTTGACAGAAACGTTATCTGGTAAAGGTTTCATAGTAATAAAATATAAGTAGATACAAATACATAAGAACAATTGTTACTCTCCTAACAAATATATGGTCAAGATTTATAAACAGGTAGTTTTCAAAAAAAATAGCAAGCTAGTAAGACGTATACAAAATGCATCATATTCCTAATAACATATGAAATATAAATAAAAACACCTCTGATATGTCACCTCAAAAGAATAAAACTCATGAATCTGACAAAATTCTATTAGGGAACAGACTCAAAAATGTATTGTTGGTGAAAGTGTGAACAGGTCTAACAATTCTGGAGAGCACTTTGGACCTATTCCCCATGAATCACCAAACTGCATACTTTTTTTTTTAACAACTATAACATCTCTAGGCACATAATCCCAAAGAAGTTAAGGGCACATAGAAATGACCTATATTTACAAAAACATTTATAGCAGTACTTTGGATTGTAGCAAGGAACTAGAAATTAAAGGGATGCTCAGAAACTGGAGAACAGCTAGACAAGTTTAGGTATATAAATATATGGGAATATCATTGTTCTGTCAGAATTGACAAATGGAACAATTTCAGAGAAAACTGAGAAAAAGTTTTATGCATTGATAAAGAGTGAAATGAGATGAGATATGAGAATCCTACCTATAATTACAATGATGTAAAGGAAAATAATTTTGAAAGAATTAAAATCTCTCCCCAATGCACTCATCACTCCAGAAGACTGATATTGAAATATGCTTCCCACCATTTGAGAGAAATTACTAGAGGTGAAGAATGAGACATATATTGACAGACATGAACTAATGATTTCATTTATTTTGTTAACTGTACTTATTTAGTGTTTATTTGGGTGAAGGTTGGGTAAAAGAAGAAGAAAAAAAGAATATCAATTTTTTTAGGTACTGAAAAACATACCAGGAAGAGAGAAGGAAGAAATTTAGAAAGCAAAAAAAGATACACAAAAGCTACCTAGTTTTTGTTACTATCATCATAAACTTGTTAGATTTTTATTGAAAACCTTTATAGATGTCCTATGGAGGGGCAGAACCAAGATGACAGAATAAAAAGATGCACATACTGTAGCTTTTCCCCCACAGCCCATAAGATAGCTGTAAAGAATGACTCTCAACAAATTCTAGAGCAGCAGAAGTCACAGAACAACGCAGAGGAGATTTCCAGCCCAGGGTGACCTGAAAGGCCAACAGGAAAGGTCTGTCGCACCAGATGGGGAGTGAAGCACAGCTCAGCCTGGGCTGCACAGCACTGGGAGGAGCAGGACTGGAGCTGACCTCGAGGGCAGAATCCACAGCAGGAGAGGCAGTTCTCAGATGCCTCAAACCACAAACACCAGAGGTCAACGAGAGTGTTTTTCCACCTCTTTGACAAGGGAGCAGGGTCCTCCTCTGGCCCAAGCCCTAGGTGGCAGCAGCAGCAACAGTATCAGTAGCAGCAGGCAATGTCTGTGGTGTCCACAGCAGACATATGCCAGCGTTCATTGTTAGAGCACTCAATCTAAAGTCCCTGGAGGAACTGAGCAGCTGATAGGAAGCTTAGCCCTGAAAGGTGGCCAGGGAGTAAACTCCTCTCCCTTGATTGTGCCACTTTGGAGGAACTGGGAACTTACAGGATGCCAGAATATACCCTACTCTTGACAAAAAGACCACAAAGTCAACCAACATATTGGTAAAATGCCCAAAAAAGGGAAAAAAATAAGACTACACGAGGTTATTTCCTGGTGAACAGGTATTTTCTCCCACCCTTTCGGATTAGGAAGAACAATGCTTACAATCAAGGAAAGACATAAAAATTAGGACGTCTGCTTCCCAAACATCCAAAATAGATATACAGTGAACTGAGGCCATAAAAGAGCTCAAAAAATATTTTGAAAATCAAGTAAGAGAGGTAGAGGAAAAATTGGGAAGAGAAATGAGAACGATGAAAGAATATCATGAAAAGCGAATCAATAGTTTGCTAAAGGAGACTCCCCCCCAAAATTGGCTAACTCTTTTGGCAAAAGAGGTCCAAAAAGCAAATGAAGAGAAGACTTTCAAAAAGCAGAACTAGCCAAATGGAAAAGAAGGTTCAAACAGATGGAAGCTAATGACTTTATGAGAAACCAAGAAATTATAAAACAAAATTTAAAAAAAATGAAAAAATGGAAGCTAATGTGAAATATCTCACTGGAAAAACAACTGAATTTAAAAATAAATCCAGGAGAGACAATTTCAAAATTATGGGACTACCTGAAAGCCCTGATCAACATAAGGAGCCTAGAAGTGATTTTTCATGAAATTATCAAGGAAAACTTCCCTGATATTCGAGAACCAGAGGGCAAAATAAATACTGAAAGAATCCACCAATCATCTCCAGAAAGAGATCCAAAAAGAGAAATTCCTAGGAATATTGTAGTCAAATTACAGAGTCCCCAGTTCAAGGAGAAAATATTTCAAGCAGCTAGAAAGAAATAACTCAAATATTGTGGAAATACAATCAGGATAACACAAGATCTAGCATCTTCTACATTAAGAGACAGAAGGGCTTGAAAGGTGATATTCCAGAAGTCAAAGGAACTAGAATTAAAACCAAGAATCACCTACCCAGCAGAACTGAGTATAATACTTCAGGGGGGAAAATGATCATTCAAAGAAATAGATAACTTTCAAACAGTCTTTTATTATTACTATTATTTATTTTTAACACAGTTTATAACGCATAAAGCAGTTCAAACTTTTGGTCAGGTGATACTTCTTATAAAGCATTTACAATATGCACCACAAAAGAAATTTGTTTTTTTAAACATTAACCAACTGTGACACTAATGATATTTATGTTGCTAACTTCACAAACTCTTGACATAATTGTCTCCACAGTATTATTAAGAATTAAAGGATCCTAACTTATTATTGTTGGGCTAAAGTCCTATGCCTAATCACTTAATTTTAGACAACCTCGGATGTTCCACTACCCATAATCTATAATTGAATAGATCTGGTATTAAGCTTACAAACCTTTTGACTATAGGAAATTGCCACCAATAGTAAGGACAATATCTCCCCAACTTCATGTCAGTTCCAGGCAGGATTAGATTATCCACTTGCATTCAGTCAGGCTTAAAGTCTGCCAGGTGTAAGGGGGGGAAATTGAGTCAGGAGAATCCCACCTCAGCCCATGCTGAACAGCCACTCTCCCTCCCTTCCCTTGAGATCACTTATGCAGTTCATACCAGTGTTTATTTCTGGTGACTCCGTTCTCCCATTTGCCCTCCCTTCTAAAATTCACTTCACTCAACTTTTTACCTCCTCTCCTACTTTCCTGTGGTGTATATAAATTTTCATATTAAATTTAGTGAGCATGTTATTCCCTCCTTCAGCCACACATGAGGAAAGTAGCTTTATTTTTCCCGTTCTCCCCTTCTCCCTTATTTCCTCCATTGAATAAGATTTTTCTTATCTCTTTTATGAGTTATACCCTACCCCATTCTATTACTCCCTTTCTCTTCCTGGAATTTTCCTTCTTCATCCCTTAATTTTTATTTTATTTTGGTGTGTGTGTGCGTGTGTGTGTGTGGATATCATCTCTTCTGATATTTACACACCCTGTACTCTCTGTCTATGTGTGTGTGTGTGTACAATCTCTCCAACTACCCAAATACTGAGAAAAGATTCAAGAGTTAAAAATATTTTCTTTCCATGTAGTAATGTAAACAATTCAACTTTAGAAAGTCTTTTATGATTTTTCTTTTACGTTTACCTTTACATGCTTCTATTGATTCTTGTCTTGGGAAGTCAAATTTTTAATACAAATCTGGTCTTTTCCTCAATATGAAATCTTGAAATTCGTATATATCACTGAATGACCATTTTGTCGATAGAAGTCTTATATTCAGATTTGCTGGGTAGGTGATTCTTGGCTTCAATCCCAGTTCCTTTGACTTCTGAAATATCCTACTCCAAGCCCTTCAATCTCTTTTCACTCTCTCTCCTCCCACTACATTTCTCTCTCACTGTTTACCTTTATTTCTTTTAAGATATGATCCCATCCTATTCAATTCACTCTGTGCTCTCTGTCTCTGTGTCCACATGCATGTGTGTATACGTGTGTGTGCTCACACGTGTACACGTGTGTGTGCATGTGTGTGTGTGTGTATGTGCGTGTGCAGTCCCACCAACTACCCAGATATTGAAAAATTTCAAGAGTTACAAATATTGTCTTTCCATATAGGAATGTAAACAGTTCAACTTTCCTAAGACCCTTATGACTTCTCTTTGCTGTTTCCTTTTTCATGCTTCTTCTCATTCTTGTGTTTGAAAGTCAAATTTTCTTTTCAGCTCTGGTCTTTTCATCAAGAATGCTTGAAAGTCCTCTATTTCACTGAAAGACCAGTTTTTCCCCTGAAGTATTATACTCAGTTT
>CM053772.1:103228741-103245194 GCA_028658325.1 Potorous gilbertii | reverse complement strand
CATATAGGAATGTAAACAGTTCAACTTTCCTAAGACCCTTATGACTTCTCTTTGCTGTTTCCTTTTTCATGCTTCTTCTCATTCTTGTGTTTGAAAGTCAAATTTTCTTTTCAGCTCTGGTCTTTTCATCAAGAATGCTTGAAAGTCCTCTATTTCACTGAAAGACCAGTTTTTCCCCTGAAGTATTATACTCAGTTTTGCTGCGTAGGTGATTCTTAGTTTGAGTCCTAGTTCCTTTGACTTCTGGAATATCATATTCCACGCCCTTTGATCCCTTAATGGAGAAGCTGCTAGATCTTGTGTTATCCTGATTGTATTTCCACAATACTGGAATTGTTTCTTTCTAGCTGATTGCAATATTTTCTCCTTGATCTGGGAACTCTGGAATTTGGCCACAGTATTCCTAGGAGTTTCTCTTTTTGGATCTCTTTCAGGTGGCGATTGGTGGATTCCTTGAATACCTATTTTACCCTCTGGTTCTAGAATATCAGGGAAGTTCTACTTGATAATTTCATGAAGGATGATGTCTAGGCTTTTTTTTTGATCATGATTTTCAGATAGTCCCAAAATTTTTAAATTGTCTCTTCTGGATCTATTTTCCAGGTCAGTTGTTTTTCCAATGAGATATTTCACATTCTCTTTCCTTTTGTCCTTCTTTTGCTTTTGTTTTGTGATTTCTTGGTTTCTCAGAAAGTCATTAGCCTCCATCTGTTCCATTCTAATTTTGAGAGAACTATTTTCTTCAGTGAGCTTTTGAACCTCTTTTTCCATTTGGCTAATTCTGCTTTTGAAAACATTCTTCTCCTCATTGACTTTTTCAACCTCTTTTGTCAATTGAGTCAGCCTATTTTTCAGGGTGTTATTTTCTTCAACATTTTTTGGGTCTCCTTTATTAAGGTATTGACCCGTTTTTCCATGCTTTTCTTGCATCTCTCTCATTTCTTTTCCCAGTTTTTCCTCCACCTGTCTAACTTGATTTTCAAAATCCTTTTTGAGCTCTTCCATGGCCTGAGCCCATTGGATATCTATTTCAGATGTTTGAGATACAGAGGCCTTGACTCTTATGTCTTTACGTGATGGTAAGCAGTTTTCTTCCTCGTCAGAGAGGAAGGTTGGAATCATCTGTTCCCCAAGAAAATAACCTTCCATGGTCTTATTTTTTTTCCCTTTTCTGGGCATTTTCCCAGCCAGTTACTTGAGTTCTGAGAGACCTCTACACCCCTGCCTAGGTCTGCCCAGGTAGTGCTTGGGGTCTGAGATTCAAATGCTGCTCCCCAGCCTCAGGGCTTTCAGCAGCTGGCCTGGCTGCTATTCAGGGTAAGATTAAATCAGATTCCCAGGTGGGGGCAGGGCCGCCTCCCAGGCTGAGTTCCCTCAGGGGGTTTATGTAGAGACCTTCTGTAATGGAGCTGCTGCTGAGCTCCTGCCGGCTCTGGGAGCCTCTGGCCACCTGCTCCCTCTGCTGCTGCCTCCTGAGGGGGCCTGAGTTATGGAGACACCCCGCTCCTCTCTCAGCCCATCCAGAAGTCTCTCTCACTGACCTGTGCATCTGTGGGTAGAGGGAACTTCGTGGCCGCTGGAGATTCCTTCCCTGAAGCCTGCTCAGATCTGCTCGCTCCTCTCAGTGCAGCGTGGCCAGGGCAGGGCAGAGCTCAGCTCCCTACCAGTGCACGACGGACCTTTGGGATCAGATTTTCAGGGCTCTCTGGAATGGAAATCCCTTTCACTGTGTTGCTGCGTGGCTTTCACTGTTCCAGAATTTGTTGGGAGTTCTTTTTAGAGGAAATCCATGGGCTGTGGGTTCGGAGCTAGCATATGTGAGTCTTTCTACTCTGCCATCTTGGCTCTGCCCCCCCCTTCAATCTCTTAATGTTGAAGCTGCCAGATCCTGCATTATCCTGATTGTATTTTCACAGTACTCAAATTATTTCTTTCTAGCTACTTGCAATATTTTCTCCTTGATCTGGGAACTCTGAAATTTGGCCACAATATTTCTAGTAGTTTCTCTATTCTGGTTTCTTTCAGGAAGTGATCAACGAATGCTTTCAATATCCATTTTGCACTCTGATTCTATCACATCAGAGCAGTTTTCCTTGATAATTTCATGGAAGATAATGTCTAATGTCTAGGCTCTCTTTTTGATCATGGCTTTCAGGAAGTCCAATAATTTTTCAGTTATTTCTCCTGGATCTATTTTCCAGGTCAGTTGTTTTTCCAATGAGTTGTTTCACATTATCTTCTACTTTTTCAAAATTTTAGTTTTGTTTACTAACTTCTTGGTTTAACTCAGAGTCATTTGTTTCCCTGAACTCAGTTCTCTCTTTCATTGAATTATTTTGTTCAGTGAGCTTTTGAAACTTCTCCTCCATTTGGTTAATTCTGCTATTCAAAACCTCCTTCTCCTTGTTGGCTTTTTGGACTACTTTTTCCAATTGAGTTAGCCTCTTTTTTAAGCTGTTATTTTCCTCAGCATTTTTTGATTCTCCTTTAGTAAGCTGCTAACTTGTTTTTTAAGGTCTTCTATTGCCTGAGCCAAGTTTAAGTCCCCTTTGGAGGCAGGGCCTTTGACTTCCTCTGACAATATGCCTTGTTCTTCTTCATTCAAAGGGTAGGGGGAGGCACCTGTTCCCCAAGAAAGTAACCTTCTATGGTGTTATTATTTTTACCCTTTTTTGGGCATTTTCTCAGCAGGTTATTTGACTTCTGAGTTTCCTCTCCACACCCACCTCACCTCCAGTTCCACCCAGCCAGAGCTTGGGGGCTGAGATTCAAATGAGCTGCTTCAAAGTTTTAGGAGTTTTCGGGGGGGGGGCGCTACTATTCAGTGTGAGATCAAGTTTGGCAGTTCAGGTGGGGGCAGGGCCACCACACTGTGTTCAGTTCCCTCAAGGGGTTTACGAGGAGACCTTCAACAATGTATGTGGGCTACTGCCTGCTTTGGGAACCACTGTCTGCTGCTGTCTCTACTGCTGCTTCTTGAGGGGCCCTGAGTTATGGGGACACCCTTCTCCCCTCTCAGCCAGCTGAAAAGATCCTCTCACTGACCTTTGGCACCTGTGAGTTGAAGGACCTGTGCTGGTGCTGGAGATTCTGTCCCTGAAGCCTGCTCAGATCTGCTTCTCTTGGTGCTGCTTCATCAAGGCAGGACTGGGTTCTGCTCTGAGTCTTGTGTTTACCAGACCTTTCCCATAGGTTTTCCAGGTCTCTCTGGAACAGAAATCTCCTTCACTTCATTGTTCTGTGGTTTCTGCTGCTCTAGAATTTGTTGAGAGTTCTTCTTTACAGGTATTTTATGGGCTGTAGGGTAAGAGCAAAGTGTGTATGTAACTTTCTACTCCACCATCTTGGCCAAACATTCAAACATTCTTAATATAAAGACCAGAGCTGAAAAGAAAATTTGATTTTCCAACACAACAATGAAGAGAAGCATGAAAACATAAACAGGAAGGAGAAATCACTAAAGAAATATTAAATTTGAACTGTTTACAATCCTACATGGAAAGATAGTATATGTAACTCGAAATTTTTCTCAGTATCATACACACACACACATCATATGTATCATACACACATATCATACATACAGTATCATACAGTATCATACACACATACATATTATATATATATATTATATTATATATATAATATGCTATATATATATATATATATATATATATATACACACACACACAAACAGACAGAGAGCATAGAGTAAGTTGAATATGTAAAAAAAATAAAATTAAGGAGTGAGAGAGAAATATATTGGGAGGGCAAGGAGAAAAGGAATGGGGCAAACTATCTCACATAAAAGAATCAAGAAAAGTTTTTCAATGGAGCAGGAAAGGGGAGAGGTGAGAGGGAAGAAATGAAGCTTAGTCTCATCACATTTGACTCAAGGAAGGAATAATATGCACACTCAATTTGGTATGAAAATCTGTCTCACACTAGATAAAAATAAAGGAGAAGGGGACAAGCGGGGTTGGGGATCATGGAAAGGAGGGCAAATGGGAGAAGGGAGCAAGAGAAGTAAACAATGTTAGGAAGGGACAATGTCAAAGGAGAAAATAGAAGAAATGGGGGACAGGATAGGATGGAGAAAAATATAGTTAATCTTACACAACATGGAAGTCATTTGCAAAACTACACATATATAGCCTGTCTTAAATTGCTTGTCTTCTCAGTGGGGATAGTTGGGGAGAGAGAAAGGAAAAAAAGTTAGAACTCAAAGTTTTAGGAACAAATATTGACAATTGTTTTTGCATAAAGCTGGGAAAGAATAAATACAGTTAATGGGGTATTTAACTTGTCCTACAAAACAAGAGAGAAAATGAGGATAAGGGAAGGGAGGAGTGTTAGAAAGGAGGGCAGATTGGTGGAAGGAGTAATCAAAATGCAAGGTGTTTTGGGGTGGGGGAGGGGAGGGATGGAGAGAAAATTTGGAACTCAAAATTTTGTGGAAATGAATGTTGAAATCTTAGAGAAAAAAAAATTATGTACTATGGAGGGAGTATTTGATATGCTTTTTTATGCCCCAAAGAATGAGAAGAAACATATCAACTAGAAGGTTCAGAGAGACTCATGTAGATTGGATGGAATAAAATTTCTTCCTAGAAAAAAATAAAAACCTTTATAATAAAGGTTTTGTGTTTTCATAAATCACCTTTTCTTTTCTTTGATGTGCAAATACTGACTTGGTTAGTTAACAATAAAAAAAGTTTGTCATAAACAATTTCCACTTATGTCTTAGGATATCTTCCCAAACTTGCTTCATGTCAAACCTGGCAGTAGATGACCACATTCTACTCGTTGACTGACTTCATGGGTGAATCCATCATTCTTAGTTATCTTCGGTCATTCAGATCCTGCCTCTTCTCTAGGTCAGAACACTATGTTTTGTGATATTCTTTGTGGGCAGTTTTCTGAACAGTGTCTTAGTTATCAGATTACAAAGCTTTTTGGTAACCTACTACTTCTAGTGGCAAGCCTTGACTTTGCCAAAATCTCCAACTGGTTCTATTTTCCAAGACACCAATTTTTGTAAGCTGTTATTGTCACCACTAACTTACAGGAGGTAATTTTTGACTCCTTCCATATTTGTGATATTGTATTTAATATTAGGGGTTTCACTATCTACTTGGATACAGCACTCATTACCATTATAATACATACTTCACCCTATTTCACTTTTGTGTTTGTACTTTGTGATTATATCGACAAGACTAGTTGAGAGAAGATTTCATACATGACTAAATAGATGATGGAAAGAATCACAGAAAATAAAATAATTTTTACTACATATTTTTAAAATACTTACAGAAATTGACAGTAAAAAATAGAAGGAAAACAGATAACTGCTAAAAAAAAATCTTCCCAATGTTTTCCCAAGAAAAATTCCCTATCTAAGGAACTGAATCTTTTTTTAAGAGCATTTCCCTATAGTTAAATGATTAAAGACAGTTTTCAAAGAAATAAATCTAAGCTACCAGAGACTATACAAAAATGTTTCAAATCACCAATAATTAAAGCCTTTAAGAACTCTGATCAATATAATGATAAACTGAAAGTCTAAAAGAATCAAGACAAAACATGGAACTTATTTCCTGGCAGAGAGATGAAAAACTTAAAATGCAGAAAATGGTATAGATTTTTGGATATGGTTAATGCTGGAATTTATATTAGAAGACTATGCGGCTATGTATCGAAGTTTTATTTTCTTTTCCTTCTTTTCGTTTTATTTTCTTCAGTTGGGGGAATAGTGGAAAAGATGGGCAATTTTAGAGGATATTTTCATTGATACACCCCATTATTAAATATAATTGCTGCTCAGTGGTGTTGCTCTAAATTGGTGGCAAGTAGGATGCACAATTAATAAAGTGCTGGACTAAATAAAGTCAGGAAAGTCTGAGTCTAAATTTAACTTCAACCAGAGGAAGTCAGTTAATTTCTGTCTGTCCCAGTTTCTTCCTCTGTAAAATGAGGACAGTAATTGTACCTGCCTCCAATGGTAGTTTGGAGTATAAAATTAGACAGTATTTCTAATGAATTTTTCAAAATTTCTGTTATATAATACTAGCTATTGTTGCTAGTAGTAAAAACAATGATATTAAAACTCAAGTATCCCAAAGAGGGATGGTGAAAATCCATTACATTACCTTGATACTAAAGAAAAGTAATTCAGTGCATTGCCTTAAGGACTGGGATTGATATTTATATTACTGTTGTTAGAAATGCATGTGGAAAAATTTTTTTAATTAATGGATTAAATGGACAGAATTTAAAGTGTATGTCATTTGTATTTTTAAATCATTGTATTTCAAAGACATTCTCTGTAGTACAACAAAAATTTAGTTTTTAGAAAAATCCATGGTACCTAACTGATTATTCTAATGCAAGGAGTCCCTGAGTCATTGCATAATTGAAGGGAGTTCTAAGAATATTCCCTCCCTCTAAGGGAGTCACCCTGATGAGGGAGGAAACTGTGACACTACTGTTGAAACATTAGAGACCAATGGAAAAGGATAACAGGGTGTATGAAAGTAAATTTCAGAATTGGGCCAGCAAAATCTGCTGGTCCCTGAGGATATTTGCAGGAAGAGTGATAAGATACTGGCAGGAGAGAATACTTCCTGAAGAGCATTCATGACAGCCTCAATAAAAGACATATACAGTGCTAAGGATCCACACTAAAGAAATGGAGTTCGGAGATATACTCCGTGTATATTGCCAAGTGCCTGAGGACATACAGGCTTCTGTGGAAGAATTAATAGTTGACTGATATTCCTTTCAGGGGAGTCTAATATGAGTTCTCTCTTTTTCATTGACAAAAAACTATTCAGTTTCTGAGTTTTGTGAATCATTTACTAATAAAGGGAGTTAGAATCAGA
Source organism: Potorous gilbertii (assembly GCA_028658325.1). NCBI lineage: Eukaryota > Metazoa > Chordata > Mammalia > Diprotodontia > Potoroidae > Potorous > Potorous gilbertii. The sequence goes on along the minus strand of CM053772.1, from coordinate 103,238,310 downwards.
TATTGAGGTCCCAGATTATTTGGGTGGATATAATAAACCAAAGAAATGAGAAATGTCCCAAACTGCACCAAATCTTATTGTATATGTGAGTCTCTGATATGAAGTTCATACTACTAAACAGACTCATTAACTACAAAAAGTAAGTTTAAATTTACTAGTTTCCTATTTCTTATGGAGATTCCAAATACCTGAGATCCATTTCTAGGAATGCTAATGACAAGTATTAAACTGCTACAATTAACTTCAAATGCCAATGGTATGATTGTGTGCAGGCCTCTATGCCCTGTAAACATATTTATTTTGTACCTTTGTACTTTAAATTGATCCAAAATATGAGATCTGACTCTGAAGCAACTGGAACAATCTTTTTGTGTGCCTGGTAGAGGCATTTGTATTACTTAACTGCCACAATTATACATATATTTATAATTGTGGCAGTTAAGTAATACACACACACACACACACACACACACACACACACACACACACACACACATATATATATATATATACACATATATATATGTATATATACATATGATAGGAATAAAAGTGTGATGATTACAAAATGAAAATGAAGCAAGATTCAGAGTGGGGGTGAAGAAAGGAAGTAAAGGCAAGTAGGAAGAAGAAACAAAATGTCAATAAACTTGTATTAAATGCCTACTGTATACAAAGTCAGACAATAGAAGTAGATTAAAAACCCAGAAAAGAATCTCTTTTCTCATGTAGCCCATAATCTAACAGACAAAGAGAAAAGAGAGAGGTCCATATCATAGAGAACAGTAGCTAAACAATTCAAAATAGTTTGGGATCTCACATTTGCATTTCGGAAAATTGGTTATCATGGAAGAAAAAGTCCCAAAAACAAATATCCATCTATATAAAAGCACTTTGATGTACCTTGGATCAGATTAAATTAATCATTTTTGGTCTTGTTTCCTAACTAATTGTTGGTGTTAAAATTCTTCCTAGAAGTACAAATATACATAGAAATATACCAAGACAGATAGACAATAGGTTTTGCTCTAAATATAGACATATAGACTAAGAAACCTATTTTATTTATTATTTATTTCCTACATGTAGACAAAATAATGTAAACCTAGAGGAATAAACTTAAGCTACTGAGCTCTTCAAACTTTTTGTGTTAATTGTAAGCTATATCCTTTTCCCTACTTTAAGAGCCTTGCAAATTAGAAATATGTTTTCTGTTGTTTGATTGTTTCAGTTATGTCTTACTCTCTGTGACCCCATTTATGGTTTTTTTTTCCCCTTGGGAAGATGCTGGAATGGTTTGCTATTTCCTTCTCCAGATAATTTTACAGGTGAGGAAGTGGAAGCAAATAGGATTATGTGACCTATCCAGGGTCACAGAGCAAGTAAATGTCTGAAACTGGATTTGAATCCAGGTCTTCCTCACTCGGCTCTGGCATTCTATCCACTGTGCCACCTAGCCATCCAAATATATTCTTTATGTTATAAAATATATTGTAAAAGAAAAGAAAAGGAATTCAGTTCTTTCTGAATAGTGGTTAATTGTACACTTTGCATTAATTGACTCTTGAGGTTTTATGTTTTTTCTGCTTTATATTACAGTTTCTTAAATTCATTGATTGGTTTAATGAAAATACTGAAACACTTATTTTGTTGGGCTGTACATATTCATTTACAGTCATTTTTGGGGGGCTTCCAGAGCTCTGGTGTCCTGGGTTGCCCAAGTTAAGAAAAATATCCACTTGCAGCAAGAAAATCTCTTAGCTAAGATACCTTAGGGATAAGGGTTTTGTTTTATTTTTTTCCTTTCACACACAGGTGATTTGATGTGCAAACAGTGACAAAACGAAAGTTTTCTCATGGGGATGAAAGTCGAGAGTAATAGAACTCCATGAAAATGCTGGCTTAAGGGGTAGAGGAAGATGGTGTAAGGATTAAGATAATACCCATATGTTAAGTTTTCCAGCTTCAAAAACACTCACATATGTAAACATTATGTCTTGGCTAATAACATAATTATTTCTCTGAACTAGTAAAAGTAAATTTTTTTGTTTTATGACACTCAATTGGAAATGTTACACAAGAAAAAAAATATATCTGTTGAGAATCCCTCTGTTCAATGGAGTGTCAATTAATAAAATTAGCAATTGATGTGTTGCTTAATATGTTAGTTGTAATTCTCCTTTAATTAAGGTATAATTGAAAATTATTAACGATTTGAATAATCAAAGTCTTCAATAGAAGAGGGAGGAAAAGAAACTAAATAATTTTAGCAAAGAATGTATTCAACCACCAAGTACACACACACACACACACATATACATATATGTAGGTAGTGAATAATATGTTTCAAAAGTAGATTACCATGATAACTCAAAAGCTGAAGAGTAGAGGTTGTAGTGGCTGTTTCTTTTTTATAATGTTTATTTATTTTTAGATTTTGACATTCATTTCCACAAAATTTTGAGCTCCAATCCCTCTCTCCATCTCTCTCCACAACCCACCACATAACCCCTTGCATTCTAATTACCCCTTCCCTCAATATGACCTCTGCTCTAACACACCCTTCCCTTATCCCCATCTTCTCTCATTTCCTGTAGGGCAAGATAGATCCCCATACTCCATTACCTGTATTTCTTATTTCCCAATTATATGAAATAACAATTCTCAACATTTGATTCTAATACTTTGAATTCCAACTTCTCTCCCTTTCTCCCTCCTCACCCATCCCCACTGAGAAGGCAAGGAATTCAATACAGGCTATCTATGTGTCGTTTTGTAAAAGATTTCCACAACAGTTATGCTGTGTAAGACTTAACTATATTTCCGTCCATCTTTCCCCATTTATTCTATTCTCTCATTTGACCCTATCCCTTCCCAAAAGTGTTATTTCTAATTATTCCTTTCTCCCATTTTCCCTCTCTTCTATCATCCCCCTCACTCTACTTGTCCCTTTCTCCCCTACTTTCCTGTACTGTAAGATAGATTTTTCATACCAAATTGAGTGAGCATGCTATTCCCTCCACTGAAAAATATTTTTCTTATCTCTTTTATGAATGATAATTTACCCCATTCCATACTGAGAAATACTGAGAAAATCCTGAAAAAAGTCTCAAGAGTTACAAATATTATCTTTCTATGTAGGAATGCAAAAAGTTAAACTCTAGAAAGTCCTTTATGATTTTTCTTTCCTGTTTAACTTTCCATGCTTCTCTTGATTCTTGTGCTTGAAAGTTAAATTTTCTCTTCAGCTCTAGTGTTTTCATCAAGAATGCCTGGAAGTCCTCTATATCATTTAATGACCATTTTTTCCCCTGAAATAATATACTCAGTCTTGCTGGGTAGGTGATTCTTGGTTTTAATCCCAGTTCCTTTGACTTCTGGAATATTCTATTCCAAGCCTTTTGATCTCCCAGTGAAGAAGCTGCCAGATCATGTGTCATCCTGATTGCACCCTTCCCCAATATCCAATTGTCTCTTTTTAGCTGCTTTAAACATTCTTTCATTGACCTGGAAATTCTGAAAATTGGTAACATCATTCCTAGGAATTTCTTTCTTTAGGTCTCTTTCAGGAGGTGATCAGTGAATTCCCTCAATATTCATTTCACCCTCTGGTTCCTGAAAATCAGGGCAGCTCTCCTTGAAAGATGATGTCTAGGCATTTTCCCTGATCATGGCTTTCAGGTAGTCCCACGATTTTTAAATTCACTCTCCTGGATCTACTCTCTAAGTCAGCCACTTTTCCAGTGAGACACTTCACATTATCATCCATTCTTTCATTCCTTTGGTTTTGCTCTGTAATCTCTTGGTCTCTCACAAAGTCATTAGCTTCTGCCTGCTCCACTTTTGTTTCTAAAGAACTATTTTCCTCGGTTAGCTTTTGAATCTCCTTTTACATTTGACTAATTCTGCTTTTTCAAGACGACTTCTCATCATTGACTCCCTGGACCTCTTTTTCCAATTGAGTTAGCCTGTTTTTGAAGGTGTCATCTTCTTCAGCATCCTCCTGAATCTTGTCTAGCAAGCTGCTGACTCACTTTTCAAGCTCTTCCATGGCCTGAGACCATTGTATATTTATCTTGGAGGTTCTGGATGCAGAAACCTTGACTTCATCTGACAGTATGCATTGTTCTTCCTCATCTGAAAGGAAGGAAGGAAATACCTGTTCACCAAGAAAGTAACCTTCTATGGTTTTAATTTCTTTTCCATTTTGGGGGCATTTTCCCAGCCAATTACTTGACTTCTGAATTCTTTGTGAAGAAGAGGGTCCGAGTGTTCCTCCTCACCCCACGACCATGGTCAGGGCTAAGATTCAGATTCACTGCTCAATTCCCCCAGCTGCTTTGGGCAGAGAGCTTCACTTTTAGCCATTGCAGCTGCCACCACCACTGGTGCTGCTGTTGCCTAGGGTCAGTGCTGGGGGCGAGGCACCCTGCCCCCTTCTTGTCCAGTTGGAAAAGTCCTCTCACTGGCCTTTGAAACTTTTTTTGGTGCTTGTTGACTGAGGGATCTGAGATCTTCCAGTGTTTCTGGTGCCCCAGAGGCCTGTTCTAGTCCTGTTCCTCCAGGTGCTGTGCCACTAGGGCTGGGCTCTGCTCTGCATCCTGAGCAATACACCCTTCCTGTTGGCCTTCTGGATTAGCTTTTGCTAGAAATCCCTTTCACTTTGTCATTCTGTGGTTTCTGCTGCTCTAGAATTTGTTGTCATTTTTTACAGGTATTTTATGGGTTGTGGGGGAAGAGCTAGAATATGCGTCTTTCTACTCTGCCATTTTGCCTCTGGCCCTTAGTGACTGCTTCTGAATGACCCCTATTGGAGTCTGAACTGTTGCACATATCTCTTCTTGTAAAGAGTATTTTTTGGTCTTCAGGGTGTAAAAGGTAATAAATTAAGGGTGTTAGTGTTCTTGGAAGGTGATATTCTCAAAGGAAAAGATTTACTTATAGGCAACAGAAGAATTGCACAGCATTGCTGAGTTACATTTGTTATTGAAATACAATATCTACTCATTATTTCAAATTCACCTGGTCTCCCACTTCTAACTGAAGAAATGTTCATGTTAATTGGAGTACTTTAGATTAGAAAATGGACATTGTTGGAGATTGCAAGCAAATAATTCATAAAACTTTCATTTGATTAATAATGTTTAGCACTAAGCAGGGAAAAAACTAAATGGCCAACAGCAAAGGAAAAATATTTCTCTTCACCCCCTAGGGCCACTTATTTGTAAAGTTCTGCTAGTCTTAACTAGCAAGGTTCTATTTGCAGTCTGTACAGAATCTTGGTAGGCACTGCTTCTACTTCACATGGGCTCAGAAAACACTGCCCACTTTCCCCTAAGTATTATCCACAGAATATTTATGAAAAATGGGCTATAACATACCTGATAAAGTCACAAGATCGAACCTCAATTGAGTCCTTGTAGGAAAATACTTAACTAAAGGTCTGAAGGACTCATGATTATTAAGGAATAATAAGAAACATAACTGATTCTAATACTTACCCTAGGGCTATGTAAGAGGTTAAATCTTCAGAATAACCTTCTGTTGGATTTATCCAAGTCCCTACGTTGCCCACCAATTAAGAAAATGACCCAAACCTCAGTTAATAAGAATTAAATGTTCTTTTCTTCAGTCCCTGGCTTTTTCTATAAGGGTTGCAGTTTCCTTTCTTGATCCTGTTTACACTCTTGGCTTTCCTGACACATCATGATTCCAGCATTCTCCTGAAGGACTACTTTTTTTTCTGCCTCTGCTAGATCCCCATCTGCTATAAAATCCTGCTGCAATTGCTCTTGCTGGGGCTTCCAATGACATTCTGTATCTTATGCATCACACTGATCAAGGACAAGGAAATGTTTCTGTAGAAGCCATTTTCCTCATTTTCCTGGAACTATTTAGTGACCTAGTCTACAAGGTGATGTTCTTTCCAGTAACTGTGGGGCACAGTAGCCATATCCCTTCTTTTCACTAAAGAATCCAAAATTCTGTCTTTTGTAATTTGCTAAGTTCAGTTCAGGGAGGAGTTAGCATATAAACGTATCTAATGATTTCATGTAATCTTTGTCCAAGATGCAATTTCCTAAGAGTATCCCCAAAACACTGAATTGAGTCACTGACGTCTTCCTTTCTTTGGCTAAAGACAGGGCCTTTGATTTCATGCCCTCATTAATTCTATCTTCATGACATGAACCATCTTTTAGTTTTAATCTCACAAATATACAAGCATGTACATAGAATTTGCCATTACTGAATTAAAAATAAAATCCACATCTTGCTGTGTAATGGAAGAAGCCCAGGGATTAAATCCAAACATCTCAAGTATGTCTTCAATGTAACAGAATTTCTAGTTCCTTCTAACTTGATTACTGATATATTCAAGATCTAGCCTTTGTCTAAGATCATCATAGATGTCCTAGTACTCATATGCTGTGTAGTGGTAATAGGACTTCCACTGGGGGTTCCAGGAAGCCTGTTAGACGTCTAATGTTTGTTCCCTGGCTCTGAGGCACCATGAATCTGGTTTTTCTAACCACCACCTTCCTCTCCTCACTGTGCTCCCCACATTACCCAATGTACTTGCATCCTCTTTTGTCATTATCAATTTATAGAGCATGGAGCATTATGTTATATACAAGTATAGCTCTGTTTGCTGCAGTTATGGTAATTAGATGAAGTTCTTTGAGCTGAAGGACGAAAAGATTTCTCTAGATGAGAGATAATACCTAACACATTATTCTTATTTTATTAGGAAGATATGACTAATTAATAACTTGTCCACTGGCAAAATAGTTCCTACTCTGGGATTAAGGGTATTCCTTTTTCCTCCTTCACTTTCCAAAACAGTAACGACTCCCAACTCAAACATTATAGATCAAGCCAAAATATTTTAAACATTATCAGCCATGCATTAAAAAGCAGAAAAATTCTTTTTATGATGACAAGCATATAAGAAACTGATGAGCGATTATTAGTCACCAACCCCTTTGGGGAGCAGTCTTTATATAAACAGCACATTCTTATTCCAGAACAGTACATTTTTAAAAATCCTGCCCTAAATATATATATATATATATATATATATATACACACACACATATATACTTTCAAATTGGAAAGTTTGGGAGAAATGTATTACTCCCTGGTAATTTTTATATTTTACCCCTATTATCATTTATCTCAATATCATTTTCCTTTGATTTTGGTGATTCATACTTCCAGGACAATGCATCAAGATTTTGAGATGACTAGCGTAGTCAGAGGAGTAATTCATTCCCTAAAATTTTCGTTTTTCTCCAAACACTGTTTTTTCCTTCTCCCAATCAGATTTATCATTTGGAACTCATCTCTAAGAATCTATAGTACAGGAAAATAAGTGAAATAGAGATCAAATGGTATTCAATTTAGAGGAATCATCCCTAAAAATTAAAGAGCCATAATGTCTCAGGAATGCATTAGACTGTAAAACAGCAGCACCAAGCAGAGTTAAGCTCAGTGATTGCCTTGTTCCCCATAAAATAGATACCCTATCTGTTCCACTAATATAGATTCAGACAAATGAATAAGCCTTTATTAGGCACCTAATAAGCAAAAAACTTTGCACTGGGAATAAATGTAAGCAAAAGGAGATTATCTGTCCTCAAGAAATTAATATTCCAATGGGGAAAGATAAAATGTAAGAGGAAGCCAGAATGGGGGAGATGGAGTATAGTATTCAGTCAAGGGTTATTATAGAGAAGAGTCAAGAATACAATCTATAGAAGAATGATAACATTGCAGCCCTGAGCACCCTGCTTAAAATAGAAGTTCTGTGAGAAACAGCTAACCAAAAAGAAAGGACTGAGAGGTAGAAAGTATTTACATTGCAAGAGGTCACAGATCAGAGTGAGATTTGAGGTTATATGAGGTTGAAGAAGGTCCCTTATGGGAATCATAAAGTTTTGAAGAAAGTAAGTAAAACAAAAGAAAAGAAGAAAAAATTTCAACCTACAATATCATTATTATAGACAATGTTCCTCTATCTAAAATAAAAGAAAGAACATCTCAATGAAAAGCCCTTTAGGCAAGGCAGGGCAAACGATAACATCACATATATAGAAGTAGGAACAAGTAGGAAAATACTGAAGGGCCACAGTCACAGGTTTGACAATATAAAAGCACATAGTGACAGCTACTGAACAGCAAACAAGAATCTTTAACGTGTTGATGTATACACCAATATTGTGGACAAAGTGTGTAGCAAGAAGACAAACAGAAATGCTGACAAATTATGTAATGCCATTCTGAAATTGAAAAGAAAAAGTATGTAAACAATATGCTTTCATATTCCAAAGATTTAAGAATTCATCTACCTGAATGGAGATTGTAATTGTGCCAAACCTTAATAGACAGTTAAAAATAGTTTCCAAATTAGAATATTAATTTTTTGAGGACAACAATATAGCAAATCAACAACAACAAAACAATGTGTGATATCTAGTCTTTAGAAATAAACCTCTACAGAGTAAGTTATATAGCCTCCTTTATTAAGTTTGAATCCCAAATTCACAATTCAAAGCACAAGGAGGACAGGTGTAGAGGCAGTGGTAAGGAGCAAAACATTTTTGAGGAGCAACAAGTTTAAAAAAGTGGGAGATGAGGATAAATAGAGAGAAAATAGAATGGAGGAGAAAACTGCATTTTACTAGTTAGTAGTCATGACTGTGAATGTTAATGAGACAAACTTACCCACTAGCATGTAACAGAGTAGATTACATGATTTAGCAAAATGAGTTACACAAGCAAATTGGGGGAGCATAGGATAGTTTATTTTGTATGTGCAGGGATAAAGGAAGAATTTTTTTACAAAACAAGATATAATGTATATTATAGGATATAAAATGGAGAATTTTGATTACATTAAAATTAAACTGGGAAGGGAAACGAGAGAGATGCAAGAAAAGCATGAAGAGCAGGTCAACACCTTGCTAAAGGAGACCCAAAAAAATGCTGAAGAAAGTCAACCTTGAAAAATAGGCTAATTCAATTGGCAAAAGAGGTTCAAAAAGACAATGAGGAGAAGAATGCTTTCAAAAGCAGAATTAGCCAAGTGGAAAAAGAGGTGCAAAAGCTCATTGAAGATAATAGTTCTCTCAAAATTAGAATGGAACAGATGGAGGCCAATGACTTTCTGAGAAACCAAGAAATCACAAAACAAAACCAAAAGAATGACAAAATGGAAGACAATGTGAGATATCTCATTGGAAAAACAACTGACCTAGAAAATAGATCCAGGAGAGACAATTTGAAAATTATGAGACTACCTGAAAATCATGATCAAAAAAAGAGCCCACACATCATCCTTCATGAAATTATCAAGGAAAATTGCCCTGATATTCTAGATCCAGAGGGCAAAATAAGTATTCAAGGAGTCTATCGATCACCGCCTGAAAGAGATCCAAAAAGAGAAACTCCTAGGAATATTGTGGCCAAATTCCAGAGTTCTCTGATCAAGGAGAAAATATTACAAGCAGCTAGAAAGAAACAATTCCAGTACTGTAGAAATACAATCAGGATAACACAAGATCTAGCAG
>CM053772.1:103212130-103228241 GCA_028658325.1 Potorous gilbertii | reverse complement strand
AATCACAAAACAAAACCAAAAGAATGAAAAAATGGAAGGTAATGTGAAATATCTCATTGAAAAACAACTGCCTGGAAAATAGATCCAGGAGAGATAATTCAAAAATTATGGGACTACCTGAAAGCCATGATCAAAAACAGAGCCTAGACATAATCTTTCATGAAATTATCAAGGAAAAAGAAACCCTGGACATCGTCTTTCAATAAATTATCAAAGGACAATGTCATGATTTTCTAGAACCAGAACCAGAGAGTAAAATGGAAATGGAAAGAATCCACCTATCACCTCCTAAAAGAGATCTCAAAAGGAAAACTCCTAGGAATATTGTAGCCAAATTCCAGACTTCTCACGTCAAGAAGAAAATATTACAAGCAGTCAGAAAGAACCAATTCAAGTATTGTGGAAACACAATCAAGATAACACAGTAGCTTCTACACTAAGGAATCAGAAGGCTTGAATTGTCAAAGAAGATAGTATTAAAACCCAGAATCACCTACTCAGCAAAACTGAGTATAATACTTCATAGGGAAAATGAAGCTTCAATGAAATAGAGGAATTCCAAGCACTATTGTTGAAAAGACCACAGATGAATAGAAAATTTGACATTCAAATAAACTAATCAAGAGGAACATGAAAAGGCAAACAGGAAAGAGAAACCATAAGAATTTATTAAATTTGAAGTGTTTTCATTTCTACATGAAAAGATGACATTTGTAACTCATGAGTAGGGGAAGGGGGTATATAGAATGAGTGAATATGAAGAGATGTTATCTTAAAAAAGAAAAGTAAGAGTTGAGAGGAAGGTACTAAGAGAAATAGAAAGGGAGGAGTAGAATGTAGAAAATCATCTCTCATAAAATAGGCAAGAAAGAGAATTTTAGAAGGGGAAGAAGGAGAAAGTGAGGAAAAAGTGAACCTTCCTTTCATTGAATGTGACTTCAGGGGGAATAACACACACATTCAATTGGATGTGAAACTCTATCTTTCCCTTGAGGAAAGTAGGGAGAGGGGATGAGAGGATGGATAATAGAAGGCAGGACAGATTGAGGAAAAGGGTGATCAGAAACAAAGACTTTGGTAGAGGGAAAGGGTCAGATAAGAGAACAGAATAAATGGAGGGCATAACAGGAAAGGGGGAAATATAGTCTTTCACAACATGAGTATTATGGAAGTGTTTTACATGACCACACATGTATAACCTTTATTGAATCACTTGTCTTCTCAATGAGGGAGGGTGGGGAGGAGGGAAGGGAGAGAATAGAGGTTCTTTTTACAGGCAACTCAGAAATAAGATATGCAGGCAATGGGAATTTAGAAATGTATTTTACCCTCCAGGAAAATAGAAAGGAAAGGAATGGGGTGGGGTGATAGAAGTGAGGACAGATTGGAGGAAAGTACAATCACAATACAAGTTGTCCTAGGGTGGGGATAGGGGCGATATGGGGAGGAAATTTGAAGTTCCAAATTTTATGGGAGTGAATATTAAAAACTGAAATAAATTTATATGAAAAATATATAATAATATGCTTTTGAAGCCACTATACTTGGGACTGAATAGTAATCAATTTTTACAGATGACTGTCTGATTCAAAGATAGTTATTCCTTTTAACTTTTGCTTAATTAGTTGAAATTCAGTTCCCTTAAATCCATTTTAAGTAATGCTCTGTAACAACACTGACAAAAGATCTGAGGGTTCAAAGTTCTTGTGTTTTCCTTTAGGTATAATTTGGATCTCTCAGGCAAAGAAATGTGAAAATGGGAGGCAAAAAGAAAACAAAAAGTAAATAAAAATTTTGCCAGATATTATTCTTCCCTCAACTCTCTGTTCCAAATTATTAATTTCCTTATCTATATACTGCAAATTAAAAGCATCCAAAATGTTGCGCGACCCTATACAATCCTCCTACCCCTTAAATTAAAAGTGAATATTTAGGATATTCAATATCATATTTCTCAGGGGTACCTGTTTTCCTCCCGTTAAGATATTTGTTTAGTGGGAAAGTTCCAATCTTAGAGTTTGAAGAGCTGTTTCAATGACACTTACTATCCCTATGGCTCTGGGTAAGTTGCTTAGCAATTTTTAACCTCATTTCTCTTGTCTTTAAGATAGCAATAATAATGCCTGAATGAGGTGGAACCAATATGGCAGAGAAAAGGAAGGAACTCACCTGATCTCTTAGAAACCTCAATTAATGCCTCAAAACAAATTCTGGAGCAGCAAAACCCACAAATGGATGGAGTGAAGCTATTTTCTATCTCCAGACAACTTAAAAGTTTGGCAAGAAAGTTCTATTGCACTAAGTTGAGAGTGGAACTCAGTTCTGTGAAGGCTGTGTCCCAGTAAGTCTCTAGTAGGCCTTGGGGTAACTGAATTAGTGGCAGCAGTGGCAGTTTCCAGACCTCTAAGCCCATAGGTAGCAATGGGATCAGACAGAGATCACAGGGGTCCCTTTGTTAGTGTAGGGCCAGGAATGTGTTGGATTTCCTACACTTAGGTCTTGGTCACTGTCTTGGTCTAAGTTTCAGGTCAAAATGGAACAGTAGCACACCTGAACTTGAGGATGTAGGGGAGATGAGAGTCTGGGTAGATTTCAAGGTGGAAAAGAGTGCTTGTGGTGACTCACAAACCAGAGTAGAGGCCAGAAGAATACTAAATTCACATTAAGTTAGATAATACCTATTAGGAAGAACTAAAACTTACTGGTGCCAAGAATTTTCTCTACAAACCTGAAGCTTAGAAAAATGCCCCCTCTACTCCAAAAGAAAAGCTACACTTTAGCATAGAGTTCAAAGTCAAGAAATAGGGTGGGAAAATGAGCAAATAGCAGAAAAAAGCTCTTGACTATAGAAAGTTACTATGATGACAGGTAAAATCAAAAGACAAACTCAGAAGAAGACAACACAGTCAAAGCTGTGATACCCAAGGCTTCAAATTAAAATATGAATGGGTCTTAAGCCAAAGAAGAACTCAAAAATGATTATAAAAGTCAAGGAAGAGAGACAGATGAAAAATCGGGAAGAGAAAGGAGATTGAGGCAAGAAAATCATGAAGACTCAACAGCATGGTAAAGGACCCCAACCCCAAAATACTAACAAAATAACACCTAAAAAATAACAGAATAGACCCAATGGTAAAAGAAGTACAAAAATTCAATGGAGAGGACACCTTGAAAAACAGAATTGGCCGAATGGAAAAGTAGGTAAAAATGTTCACTGAAGAAAATAATTCTTTCAAAGTTAGACTTGGACAAGTAAAAACTAAGACTCCATGAGACATCAAGAAACAGTAAAACAAAATCAGAAGAAAATAAATGGGACAAAATGTGAAATACCTCATTGCAAAATCAACTGACTCGGTAAATAAATAGAGAGATAATTTTAAAATTATTGGACTATCTGGAAGCCAGGACCAAAAAAGAAATCCTAGGCATCATCTTTCAAGAAGTTATCAAGCAAAACTGCCCTGATATTCTAGAACCAGAGGATAAAATAGAACTTGAAGGAATACAGTAATCTCCTCCTGAATGAGATCTCAAAATGAAAACTTTCAGGAATATTACAGCCAAATACAGGAGCTCCCTGTTCAAGGACAAAATATTGCAAGCATCCAAAAGAAAACAATTCAAATATCATGGAGTCACAGTAAAGATAGTTCAAGATCTAAATTTCTATGCTAAAGAATCAGAGGACTTGAAGTATATTTGAGGGTGCAAAGGAGCACAGATTACAACCAAGAATCATGTACTCAGCAAAAATGAGTATAATCCTTTAGGGGAAAAAAATGTATATTTGATGAAACCAGAATTCCTGATATAAAAACCAGAGCTGAACAAAAAAAAATTGACTTTCAAATGTAAGATTCAAGAGCATCACAAAAAGATAAACAGCAATGAGAAATCATAAAGGATTGAATAAGGTTTAACTGTTTACATTCCTCCATGAGGAAATGTTGTTTGTAACCCCACAAAACTCTCTCATCATTAGGACAGGTAGAAGGAATGGCAAAGGCAAGGATTCTAGAATAATCCAGGTGATCTGCTAGCACTGGCTATTAGATATGCTTTACTAGGAAAGAGAGTTGATAAGGGGTCAAGAATATTTTTAAAAATCCATTCAGTACCTTGAACTTCACAGAAAATATAAGCAGAGAAACAAAAACCAACATACAGGGTTCTACTGCCTGAATCAAAGCAATATTGCTATACATTTTACATACATACCTTTACATCTGAGGAGTTGGGGAGCTCTGAACATACAACCACTCAGAGCCTTGAACAGGAAATCACAAGATTCTTCTGATAAATGAGCCCTCAAAGTAAAATACCAACCTCAGAGTATATATGTGTGTGTATGTATACATACATGTATATATGCCTGCATGTGTGTATATGCTTCTCAGGGTCAGAAGGCATCACAACCTCATGACTCAGTGCCTAATTAGAAATTATCACTAGGTGTGAAAGCCTCCCCTAAACAAGCTTCCCTTAATGGGATCCACATGAGACCTGTTAATGTGCAGGGAAGATCTTAAATCCCATTAACATTACAGAAATACACATAGACAGAGGTTACAGGTGTGTGTTGGACATGATGGGATGATTATCTAAAATATAAAATTAAGAGGTGAGAAAGAGGAAGAAGTACTGGAAGAAGGAGAGAGGAAGAAGTAGAATAGGGTAGATTACATCACATGAAGAAGCACGAAAGAGATTTTACAGTGGAGGGAAAGACAAGATGAATACCTGATTTTTCAAAGATGTAGAGAACTAAAGTCAAATTACAGACATAAAAGTCATTTCTCAATTGATAAATGGTCAAATGATATGAACAAGTAGTTTTCAGATGAAGTCAAACCTGTCTATAGTCATATGAAATAATGCTCTAAATTACCATCGATTAGAAAAATGCAAATTATAGCAACCCTGATGTGCCACCTCACACCACTCAGATGGACTAATATGATGCAAAAGAAAAATTACGAATGTTTGACAGGATGGGGGAAAATTGAGATACAAACACATAGTTGGTGAATACCTGAAGTGGCCCAATCATTCTAAAGAGCAAGGAATTATGCCAAAAGTGCTATAATATCATGCATATGCATTGACCAAGTAATATAACCATTAGATCTGTATTCTAAAGAGATAGAAACAAAATGGTAAAAGGTTTATATACTCAAAAATATTTATAGCAGCTCTTTTCAGTGGTGGCAAATAATTGGAAATTATGGGGATGTCCATCAATTGGTGAATGATGATTGTGATATATTGTGTTATAAGAAATGACAGACAGAAAAATCTGGAAAGACTTGCATGAATTGGTGCAAAGTGAAATGATCAGAATGAGGAGAACATTGTACAGAGTAACTGAAATACTGTATGATGAACAACTGTGAATAGTTTAGCTATTCTCAGCAATACAGTGATCCAAGACAATTCTGAAGGACTTATAATGAAAAATGCTATCCACTTCGAAAGAAAGAATGTTTTTTATTTAATTTCTTTATTTTTTCTTGGGATTTTTTTCTGTTTTCTTTTACAATATGACTAAAATGAAAACATGTTTTTCATTACTATACATGTATAACCTATATCAAATTGCTTGATTTCTCAATAATGGGAGGAGGAAGGGAGAGGAGAGAATTAGGAATTCAAAAAAAAATTAAAACAAATGTTATAAATGTATTTATATGTAATTTGTAGAAAATGAAATGTTAAATTTAACAAATGAAATATATTACTTACCTTGCAGGGGGGTTCTTACAAAAATTTTTTTCAAATTTAAAGCACCATGAAAAATGAATTATTATTATTAATGTGAAAGGACTTACCAATCCACTCAGGTTATAATGAATTTGGCTCAGAACATATTTTATGTGTCTCTATAAAAAGATAAGCAGCAATTTCTCTCTATCAGTTTAGGCTAAGCACTCAGAGGAACAACTTCCTTGATTACCTTCTCAATTTGGTGGCTTTTATTCCCGTTTCTAATACTCCTTATTAGAAGGCAGCTAAGTGATGGAGTGGCTAAAAGCACCAGTGCGGGAGTCAGGAGGACCTGAGTTCAAATCTCACCTTAGACACTTGACACTCACTAACTGTGTGACCTTGGGCAAGTCGCTTAACCCCTATAGCCTAATCCTGGGTCATCTTCAATCATCCTGATGAATATCTGGTTACTGAATTCAGATGACTCTGGAGAAGTGAGGCTGGTGACCTGCACAGTCCGCCCTCACTCAAAACAAAGTCAAGTACAAGTCTTGTCATCATTTCACTGATGTCATGGTCTTCTTCGGCAATGAAGGACAAACACATAGCCTATGAAGTAGTGATGTTTTACAAACTTTGGAACCAGTGATGCCCTTTGAAAAATAAAGATCAGTTTACATTAACAGAGAAAAGTGAGAAGACTTTTGGTTGTACTTTTATTTATATCTCCCTGATCCCTCTTAATTTCAGTTTTTCCTCTTGTAGTTATTTCCTATTTATCTTGTATATAGCTTGCTGTCTATATATTTGTTTGCATGTTGTGTCCCCCATTAGACTGCAAATTCCCTAAAAGCAGGGACTGGCTTTTCCCTCTTTTTGTATCCCTAGCCTTTAACATCGTGGCTAGCGCATAGGAGTTGCTTTAAAAAGGTTTGAATTCGCTCCAGTAGTGACTCCACTGTGATACAACATGTATTTCAAATATAATGATGCACATCCCATCAGGAAGGAATACTACTGAAGAGTATTTTACCCAGTTCCATGTGATTAGTGAGAAATCTTGAAATATTTACTCTGCTGAGCTCAGCACCTAATTCATATGCCTCAAGAAATAATATAGTATCATTTTTAGATACCCACCTATGGTATTTCATTAGATCTCATGCCTAGGCAAAGAAACCAAAAGGAAAACGACTTTTCTTCTTTGATAAGTAATTTCTGATTTGGTAGGTTTTGCCTTTCAATAACAGGTAAAGATTGGAGCACTGTAATCCATTTCTAATAAATATTTCCCTAACATTAATTTCCAAATAACACTCAATTACTGCTAAACTTTTACAACAGGTGTTTCACAGATGTAAAACTTAAAACATTTTTGAAAATCTCTGGTGTGTCAGTTAATTTGGCCCCCACACTGCTCTAACATACATGGTGGCAGCTAAATGGTAGGAAACATCAGGTCTTAGTGACCTTTTGAGAATTACAAGCGGACAGATTGGTGTCATGATGCTTTAACGTCTTAAAGAGAAAAAGCATGTACTTAATATTAGACATTAATGTTGCCTTACTCTGTTAGTCCTTTCTGGATCACTTATATATTCTTTGCCCAAATGCATGTCTAAAAATAATAATTTCATTTGTATTTTAGTTGTTATTCTTCCCTTAAGTGTCTGGAAAAGTGAAAGAATCAAACCACGTTCCATATAGATGAATGTATGGTACAATCTTTATTTTTTTCCAACTCAGTGGCTATGGTATTATTGCTAGAAGCCAGTAGTAGTAACTTCCTAGCTCAATAAATTGTGGCTTTTGTGCACTGCAATACATTTCCAATACATTCTATTCTTCTTTGTATCTCCCAGAGAGAGCCAAGTTCCCTGAATGTATTAGACATAAGAAATGATATGTACTTTATTTTTTGGTAGAAAAGAAAACGAAAAGCAGTTGAATGAATGGGCAGGGTTCCATGCAGATGTGAAAAGAGTTTGAGTACGGAAGAAGTTGCTATGACCAAAGAACTTAAAGAGCTGTCATGTGTTCTAATTTAAGGTGTCACTGTAATAGCATTTCTTTTGAATGATCAGCTACTCGAGTGATTCTTCCCTTTGATTTGAAAGATATCCTTGCTTCTTGCAAAGTGCTGTGAAAGCTTTCCAGGCTCAGCATATGCTAAATAGAGGCTTGGCTTGTTTTGGATCATGCCGATAATCACATGCTTTCAGGAGAATTTATAGCCTCAGAAAATTTGCAGATGGAAATCTGACATACATCCAAATACAAATTCAGGGCATTTTAATGTCAATAACTGTGATGTGCATTATATAATTTGCCAAACATGATTTTAATAGTTTCTGTAGCATTTTGAATGCATGCCTACAGATTTATCTAATGGTGGTAGTATTTCAAAGATTCTAAATATGCATTCCCCCCTCTTTTGTGTGGGTGATGATGATGATGATGATGTGTATAAACATATGCCCTTGAATTCACATTATAATATCTCAGATTTTTAATGAAACTTTCAGTTGGAAAGTTGATTGCTTACCTGATGTTAATACAATCATTTGGACTGGCCTTCAATTTTGATGGCAGTTAAATATTTACAAATTGATATTTTTATTTAAAAAAATCTGAAGCATAAACTTTTAAAATTTGTAATTAATAAAAAAAGAACCAATGAAAAAATGTGAAGTTTAAAAATTGGAAATAGTTGAATTGATTCTGTTGATAAAATTATACTTAGAAATGATAAAGAAAAGATCATGTGAAACAGCAGAGTTTCCATGGAGGAATATGGATTATCACCTTTACAGTATATTCCTGCTAAATTAGAACAAAAGTTCATTTCCTGGATTTGATTGTCCAACAGTGTCCAGTACCCATGAAGCATAATGAAGATATAAACTTCCAACAATGCCTCAGTAAGATACCACAGGAAAGTTTATTTATGGTTTCAGTTGAATGTGAGTGTATTTCAAAAAGTAACGATTCATAATTGACATAATTTTGTCCTGGCTAGAATAAATATAGGATAGTTCTGTATCAGATAAATGATTTTCAATTTTTTAAATCATGCCAAACTTTTACATGAAAATGAATTCTACAGTTGAAAAGAGTGGCATGTTTTCCTAAGCTCTTTTAATCCCATAAGTTATTATTGCAATTATCTAGGCATTGATTATTAAGAGTACCCAAGGTGGTAGCTGTGACAGAAAGTAAAAGTCATTAGAGCCTATTGAGTTAATAATTTAATATAGTTAATACTATTAGGAACATACCTATGTCAGTATCTGTGGAATAGATACACCTTGATTCTATTTCTCCAGTATCTTTAGATATCCCTATTAATATGGACTGCAGGCGATTTGGATATAGGGATCCATTGCCGATAGATCAAATGAATACATCATCTGAACCCCATGTAGACTTGATTATCATGTATAGGCATGGCTTAATACTGTGTTTACATAAAGTGAAATAGCAAAATTCAGCAACTACTACCAACTGCATTGCATTTGAGTTCATTTTGTTTGTTTGTTGTGTTTTCATTCATTTTGTTTTTTCTCTCCAAAGAAGCTTTCTTGTCACGAATTTATACAAATCACTGTTTCATTTCTTCACTTTATTTATAAGGCATAGATATACACTTCTCCACTCAACCCACTGGGTCAACCAAGCCTTCTTTGGAATAAAATCATGGTGATACTATACCTTTTGGGCTTCTTGTAAAAGGAAATAAAAATAATTAGACTAATATGCCATAATAAATATAGCTCATATATATGGAATTATAATTTTCCTTCTAAGGCAGCCCTAGGCCTTACTACTTTTAGCTTCCAGATCTTTGGATGTGAAAGAGAAGTTTAATTAGAAATCCAGGATACCTATGGAAACAAGAGTGTTTCTCAGAGGTTGTGCTATTTTAACATTCTGGGAGAATTTTTAAAAGGGATTTAATATGATAGTTGGGGCTTTGACTCTGGTTTCTGGTGCATGTCTCCATCAATTCAGCAAGTAGAAAAGGAAATTATATTGGATGATCTCTTAGAGAAATCTCTGAAGCTTCCTGCATTCACTGGGTATCTAAAACCTGAGTCTCAGTTTCTTTAGGAGTGGCACTATTAGCTTGAGTAAGAGATTGTCACTAGTGATGAAATGATACCGTGTGACCTGGATTAAGTTGAACTTACTTCTACCTCACATCCTTGAGTCTCTGAGATGGAGAATTCTTGATGGCAGTTATAAAAAAAATCCCATCATGAGATAGTAGATCAGTTTAAAAACCAAGAAGACCTAGGTTAAGGTCCTATTTCTAAAACATAGTAGCTATATGACCTTGGGCAAATCACTAACCTCTCAAAGGTCAACAGAATCCTCTAAGATTATAAATTAAAGAGAAAATTCTAATATGCCTTGGTAGAGAAAATTTTCTCACCTGATAAATACCTATACTAATGAAATCAGAGATATAGTCACTGTCCCTATCCTCACCAGAGGAACAGGAGAGAAGATATGGAAGGAAAAAAAATGGAGGTCAGACATTTAAACTCTGTCACATTTAAACTCTGTGGCTTTTTCCTGCTGTGGATTTTTTTTTACCACTGTTATCCTGTACTTTTGGTTTCCTTTGAATAAACTCAAGTTCATTTAGATGTATAGTAAATTCCTTAGGGCTACATTGAGAAAAAAAGCAAGAGTGAGTAAGAATGGGGAGATAGAAATATTCAGTAATTTAGGATTTTAGGACATTTATCTAGATCTTTATGTTTAAATATAAATTAGGGTGCTAGACTTGGAGACTTGGGAAGTATATGTGAGCATGCCTTGTTGCAATAAATTAGTGTGGTACAAATTTCAAGCACTATGTAGTGGTTTACAGAGATATAGCGCCTGTTACTAACTGTCCCAATCCATGACACTCTAGTGAAAGCATACCTGCACATTTGTGGTACATGGGTATAATACAAAGCAAGTATTTCAGCCTCTTTACAATTTATAGAGTGTTTTATATATATGGAAAGGAATTTCCAGGTAAGGAACTTCTCTCTACTGGTGAAAGTAGGTACATTCTCTGCAAATGATAACCTTAGATGGCCCCCTAAAGCACTCAGAGGCAAACCATGTTGCACAGGGTCATATTGAGGCAGGACTTGTAACCAGGTCTTCTTGGTTTTAAGGCAGCCCCTCCAGCCCTAATGCCATCTGCCCTCATTTGATCATCACAAAAACCTGGTAAGGTTTTACAAGAATTAGCAAGCCACTTTATAGAATAAGAAAATAATGCACAGAAATGTTAAGAGTTTTTCAAATGAAAGGTGATTACAGATATTTGTTGACTTTAATAACACTTTCAAGGTTACACAGCAAGTAAGATACTGAACAAGGACTCAGAACTGTGTCTTCAAATCCCTTTCTGGGTCCCAGTTTCATATCTGTAAAGTATATCACTTGGTCAACATGATCTTTAAGAAGTCTTACAGTTCTAATTCTGTCATTCTAAATCAGTTATCTACATCTATGATTTGACTTTAAAATCAAAATTGTCTTTGCCACACAGCTGTGTCAGAGAAAGATCATATGTCTTGATGATGAAAAAAGGCTATTATTTTGTAGGGTTATGCGTTTCTATTGTGTGCCATAACCACATTGGGGTATTTGGGGATTGCAGGCTCAAAAGGGAAGTCATCATTCCTCCCTATGACAAAGCCCACTTACTTATTTTTTATGATCCCCACATGTATATTTGGAGCTTCATCAACATAAAATTCTGACATAGGACTCTGTCATTTGGTGAAGAAATTTGATTGTGATGCTTATCTTCTCATCATAAAAGAGAACTGAATGCCCATTTTCATTTACAAGACTGTACTTCAAAGACTTTATGAGTAATGATGGTGATGAAGATGATGATGATGATGGTGATGTCGATAACACTAATAAGAATAAAATATTTATGTAGCACTTGTTATATGCCAAGCACTGTGCTAAACACTTTACGATTTTCATCTCATTCAATCCTCAAAATGACTCTAGGAGACATGTGCCATTTTCTCCATTTTATAGAGGAGGAAACTCAGGCAAACAGAAATTAAATGATTTATCCAGCATCACATAATAAATGTTTGAACCTGGATTGGAACATGTATTCCTGAGTTCAGGCCCATAGCAGCTACTGAAATTGTAAGGCTAGTCTAGATCATGTTAGAAAAAGTCACACACAGAGAAATAACTTTCCCTAATCATATTAGCAACGGCAGAAGCTTTCTTATTTCTACTTGGGAATGTTTGTGCATACAAGGAGAAATGGTCAGCCACTTCTAAGATACAGCTTATGTTCTTCCTATACACTTCAAGAGAAAAATAGTCACTGAACATAAGCTTCAAAGACTTGTTTTTACTGTTCAAGTACACAGCACATCTTATTAAACTTTCAATTGAACACATCAGACGCAAGATTTACACTTCTTATCCAATGACATTTGGAAACGGGAAAAACAAGTCTGTTTTATACTAATTTAAGTGCTCTTCTCTTGACGCAAATATCCAGCATCAGCATGTAGGACTATCATAGCTATGTAGTGAAAAGTCTTGAGAAATAACCTCTGTTTTCTGATGTCACCTGTGGGATAAATTGAAGTATAGTATAGAGCAATGTTGCATGGAACCAATATCTGCCATTACTTCAACAATAAGGTGCCATTCAAGGAATGAAACTTGAGAGGCACTTCTGTATTTTTCTTAATATATCTTGTATCTGTCAATCATCTGCTCTCACTGCTAGTCTTACCAGCTTGGGACAACAAAGGGGAAATTTTCATTGAAACAAAGTTCATATACGTTGAGAAAGGACCTCTTGAGGGAAGATCCAAACCCTACACTCTATCTTCTTATGACTATAGTCCAGTTTTCTGTGTATATCTTTGAGCACTGGACTTGGAGTCAAGAAGAACTGGATTCAAGTCCCCCCATGTCTCCCCTGAAACTTACTAGTATTCTGACCCTGAACAAGTCATTTAACCTCACTGGATCTCAGTTTTTTTTATAAGTTTTAGAGAAGTTGCCATCCTGAGTTCGCAAAGGGAGAATATGTGATCCCTCTTAATCAGTGAAATCACATGTTCAATCCTCTTCCCTATTCTAGAAAAATATCAAATCTCGGGCATCCTGAATTAACATTCCACAAAGTTGAACATAAACATCAAATAAAATGATTGAACATTCAGTAGGATGCAAATAGTGAGGAGGAGAACAATACTAAAAACATCCCCCAAAAGTGAGAATGGTTTTAAAGATGCAAACTGACCAAAAGGCAGAAAGCTAAATATTTCTAAATAATAACTGGTGGCAGCTTCAATTTTCCCTCAGGTCAACATTTAGAACCAAAGCAATAAAGTTTTTCCACAGACATATATACTTTGTCTGGAATTATGCCCAAAGAATGATTAAATTACCCATGCCCTTTGCTCCAGCAATATCACTGCTTGTAACAGGTCTTCTTGGTTTCTGAAGATGGAAAAAAGAAAAGAATCTATATTTTCTGGAATGTTAATAGCAGCTTTCCTTGTGATAGGTAAGAACTGGAAATTGTGGAGATGCCTATCAAATGTGGAATGACTAAACGAGTTGTGTTGTATGATTACGGTAGAATGCTACTGTTGTAAGAGATGATGAGCTCAATGACTTTAAAGAAGCATGGAAGGACTTGAATGAAATAATGAAGTGCAAAATGAGCTAAATTAACACAGCCATTGTATATAGTAACTAATAATGTTTTAAGAACAACTTTGTAAGTGAATGTTGAAAATGAAAAATAAATAAATTGGAAAAAGAGAACAATTTTGAACAAATAGGTTATTTTGACTATTATAAATACTCAATTTAACTATAAATGGCATTTGAAGAAAGATGTTCTCTGTATCCAGAGAAAGAGATAAATAGATGAATAGAATAATTTTTCATGTACATATATATGTATATGTGTACATGTATGTGTGAATACATACCTATGTGGATCTAATGGTAGCTATATCTAGGACAGAAGGTGGAGAAAAAAAGAAATTTACAGGATAATTTTTTTTGTATATTTAAAAGGAATAGCAAATTGTGCAGGTTAGATTTGCAGTTTCATGTGTGATCATCTTTTTATTTTTGTATGTTATGGAAATGCTTGTTTTATTTCATAAATTAAAAATAGAAATTTAAAAGAGAAAAGGTAAACAGAAGACATATATGCTTAATAAAGAAAAGAATTTAGGCTAGGTAAATGGATAATAACGATTTTGCTTCCTTAGTTTGCCTTTAGTTCTGCTCCAAATTCATTTTATGAGAGAATCTATTAATGCCTGCCAGCCTATCATAACAGGAAAAGATTTTTAACTTCTCTATCTTAGGCAAAATGGAGCTGAGACAGGTTTGGTGGTCCTGAAGAGATGAACAAGAAAGTCCATGTGTGTATACACACACACACACACACACACACACACACAACAAGAAAGTAAGGTTGTATGATGTGAGGGAGTACAAGGAGTAGTAAAAGACTAGGAATGTGGAAATAAGGAAGGCTATAAAGGCCTTTAAAAGTGAAAATTTTATATTTGATCCTGGAAGTAATAGAGAACCACTTGAGTTTATTGAGTACGTGTACGTACGAGGGTGGGGATATGTGGGATAGAATAACATAATAAAACCTGAATTTAGGAAGATCACTTGCATTTGAACCAAGGATGGCCTGGAATAGGAAGTATCTTGAGAAAGAAAGACCAAACAGTACGTTATTGCAGTATTTCAGGTGTGAGGTTATGAGGTCTTGAAACATGGTGGCTGACATGTCAGAAAAGAGAAAGGGATTTACAAGAAAAATATTAAGAAGGTAGGAACAACAGGATTTGGTAACAGACTCAATTTGTGGGAGTCAAGTATAAATAGATTGTAAGCTCAGGTGACCAAGAAGATTGTGGTTCTCTCAAAAGCAATAGGGAAACTTACGTTTCTTTGGGGGGAATGCATGAGATAAGTTAAGTTTTTTGATATATCACTAAGATGTCTACAGAATATCCAATTAGAGATACCCAATAGTCAGTTGGAGATATTATACTGTCAATGAAGGAAAAAAGCTAGGGCTAGATAAATAGATCTGAGAATCATCTCCATAGGGAAACTCACTGAATTCTTGGGAGATGATACGATAATCAACTGAGATAGCAGAGAAAACAAAGACAAGAAATAAACGTTTGGAGACTTTCACAGTAAATAGGAATGACCTGGATATAGATCAAGTAATGGAGACTGAAAAGGTGATGTCAGACAGGAAAGAGGCCAAGTAAAAAGAGTGTCCCAAAAACCTAGAGAATAGTCTTCTAAATGGTATCTCATCAAAAAATTGATCAACAGGGTCAGAGTCTACAAAGAAATCCACAGAGATAAGGATTGAGAAAAGGACATAAGATTTCTTGGGTAAGAGATTTTGAGGAGAAAGAAGGTTCAGTTGAATGATAAGGTCAGAAGCCAGATGAATGAGAGTTTAAAAGAGAGTGAGGGAGGGAGGGAGGAAGGAGCAGATGGGAGAAGAAGGGGCACAAGTTAAACTTTTCCTGTTTGAAATATTTTAGTTATCTTGAGGTGCAGAAAGTAAATTTGCTGCCTACTTATAAAAGTTGACTTTACTATTATAGAGACCTTTATTTTCACTTAGAAAAAAGGACATTAATTTTTCATTCCTATTCAGTATTATGGAGAATAACTACAGAATCAAATGAAAGTGGTTCAGAAGGGGGGGCGGAGCCAAGATGGCGGAGTAGAAAGACTCACATTTGCTAGCTCCGAACCCACAGCCCATGGATTCCCTCTAAAAAGAACTCCTGACAAATTCTGGAACAGTGGAAGCTGAGCAGAAACACAGTGAAGGAGATTTCCATTGCAGAGAGCCCTGAAAAACCCACCACAAAGGTACCCCGGAGGGGAGCTGAGCCCTGCCGAGCCCTCCCCTCCCCTCCCCCGCTGTGCAGCACTGAGAGGAGCGAGCAGACCCAAGCAGGCTTCAGGGACCTGAATCTCCCGCAGCCGCGAAGATCCCTCCACCCACAGATGCACAGGTCAGTGAGAGAGATGGGCTGAGAGGGGAGCGGGGTATCTCCGGGACTTGGACCCCCTGGGAGGCTGCCGCTGTGGCAGAGGCACCTATGGGTAGAGCAGGCTGGAGCTCGACTGCAGCTCCATTACAAAAGTTCTCAGCATAAACTCCCTGAGGGAACTGAGCCTGAGAGGCAGCCCTGCCCCGACCTGAGAACCAGCAGATAAGCTCCCATGGAAGAGCAGTCAGGCCTGCTGCCAAAAGCCCTGAGGTTGGGGAGCAGCATTTGAATCTCAGACCCCAAGCACTAGTTCGGGCAGACCTAGGCTGGGG
>CM053772.1:103180629-103211630 GCA_028658325.1 Potorous gilbertii | reverse complement strand
CAAAGGGGGAGAAAATTTTGGAACCCAAAATCTTGTGTAAATGAATGTAAAAAGTTAAATAAACTTATTTTAAAATAAAAAAATAAAAAAAAAAGAAAGACTAAACAATCTGTGAAGCAACTAGAAGGTACAGTGGATAGTGGCTGAGACCTGGAGGCAGGAAGATCTAATTTCAAGTAGAACTTCAGACACCTACTACCTTGTGAGACCCTGGGTGATTCATACAACCTCTGTTTCCTCAATTTTCTCATATATAAAGTGAGTAAAATAATAGCACTTTACCTCCCAAAACTATTGTGAGGATCAAAAGACAAAATCATAAAATATTTAGCACAGTGCCTAGTATAAAAAAAGCCCTATATAAATGTTAGCCAACATAATGACATAAATGTAATGGAATATTACTATGCTAAACCATTAAAAAAAATTCTAAAAAACTGAAATGTATATAAGCTGATGCGGAGTAAAGTAGAATCAAGAAAATTATGTACACAATGATAGTAACAAAAATGGAAAGAGCAAAAATCACAAAAAAGAAACTGAATGCCATGCAGTTGTAATGACTAAGCTTATCATCAAAGAAAGGATAAGAAAATACAGTGCGTTCCTTTCTTTTTAGAGGTGATAATATATAGTCTGAGATAGAAAGACTGTAGATATAAAATATTGCCTATACAAACAGTCTGAGTCAAAGCATTTGTTAGTTTTGCTAAACTGCTCCTTTTCCTTCTTTTTTATTTTTTGCTACTAGGTTCCCTGGGTAGGAAGAAGAAGAGATAGAGAGATATGCTAAAAATGAAAGCAACATAAAAAGAAAACATATCAATAAAAATAAAATGCATTTGAAAAGCTGCTTCTCCTGAAGCATACCTAATAAAAATCAAGTATTTGTGACTAAAGCTCAAAAGGGGTGACAGAATCATGACACAGGAAGATGAAACTTAATGAGACTATCAAGTAAGTAGCAATTGTTTTTCAATCTGGGAAATGTGTTTTGAAAAGTAAATCTTAGGTGATGTGTGATGTCAGTAACCTTGTCATAAAGTATTATGAACAGTAATGCCATTTGAGTTACATTAAATTCTACATGAATGTGGATATGCAGAAGAGCCTGATTTACCTAGTAACAGTGTAAAATGTAATTAATAGAAAGGTTAGGATGTATTTGGGGATTATAAATAAGTATTTGGCCAAGTATAGAGAAATTTCTCTTGTGAAATGACCATCAATATTAGCCAAATGTAATATTCCTTGCAAATAAGCTAGGAAACAAAAAGTTCAGCACCACAGCAGTTTTTAAAGGCAAAATGCCCTTTGGAAAATATAATATTTGGAAGCTAGTGTTTTACTTCCAACAGGGTAAATAATTTTGTAATGTAAACGATATAAGAATTCATAACCATTCTCCCTGTCTTCAGGACAGACTAATACAAATAGTTTTCTCTGACTTTTCCTTCTCTCTTCATTGATAAAGGATATGAAATATATTACTAGGTTCAGTGACCAGTTAGATTGAATTTGGTTTACAAAGTTAATCAGTCAAGAAAGACTTACTTTGTGTTCAACCAGACACTACTTCAAAAAGCTTATAATCTTCCTTAAGGTACAGGAATTCCACACAAGAAACAACTACAACATAGGAGGATGAATAAATGGAGGGGAGGGGAATAGGAAATAGTGAACAGTCAGTGATGCACTGGGTTTAGTAATGAGGGGAAGTTTATCTCTTCAGTCTCAGAAAAAGACCCTACAGGAAAGTGGGCAAGGAAGAAAGGGGAAAGATTGAAAAGGAGAAAAAAAGGAAGGAGGTATTACTTTGAAGATGGGATGGGGTTCCACTGATGAATGTTCCTAAAAGTTGAGAGAGATGGATCAGGAAGGAAAATGAGGACCTTATGATGTATGAGGTCTACTGGACTTGATGCTTGAAAAGCCTACTTGTTCTGATAGCAGGGAGAATTGGAACCTCTGGGGGTAACTAACAACTAGAATAGTAGACACAGGAAGGAGATTTCCAGGCAGGTGTAGGAAAAAGGTCAACAAGAAGAGATATAGATCAGTGATGGGCTGCATAATCAAGAATGTGATGGGGAGGAGGCCCTAGCATGGAGCAATGCTAGGTGGCACAGTAGACAGAGTTCTGAACCTAGTTGTGTGATCCTGACCAGGTCAATTAACTTTTGTTGCCTCAGTTTCCTCATCTGTAAAATAATAGTGCTTACCTCCCAGAGCTGTTGTGAGGATCAAAGTGCTTAGCACAGAGTCAGGTACAGAGTAAGAACTATATAAAGGTAAACATAATAATAGCAATAGCAGTAGTAGTAGTAGTAGTGGTAATAGCAGTGGTAGAAGTAGTAGTAGTAGTAGTAGCAGCAGCAGCAGTAGGAAGAGTAGTAATTGAATTGCTGTATTGCTCTGGTAATAAGGCACAATGGAAAGGGAGAATTCATGAAACAAGCCCAACAAGGCAGTGGCAGAAAGCACCAAGGGGAAATCCTAGAATGGATATTTTGAAAGTTATGACAGAAAGAAGAATACAAAGAAGAGAGTCTAGAAAATTAGGGGGGGGGGGGAGAATCAGAGAATGAGGGTCTATAGTAAACAGAAAGATTAAATGTATGATGAAGAAAAATTCCTTTTGGAAATGAGAACAAAAAATTAAATTTAAAAACTGAGGAATAGGAGTAGCTGAAGCAGAAGGCTGAAAGGGAAAATAACAAATGAGAAGAGAGAATAAAAGGTGAGAAGACCTTAAGCAAAGAAAAAGTAACTGTAAGACCATAATATGGTTTGTTCTTCATTCTCAAAAGGGACCAGCGACATCATGAGGGTGATTTCTTGATTTGCAAGTTAATTGGATTTAAATGACACAGAGCTGTATAAGGTCATCGGACACATACTTTCCTCTAGGGAAATAGTAGTCCAGTAGCAAGACAAAAGTCACAGCCACTGGCTATGGCCTTGGCCTTTTTGAGGTCTCAGTTTGTCTAAAGCAATTCCCGTTGGTGACTACAGACTAGGTAAGAATTGAGACAAAAGATGGCTTAGTTTGTCTTCACAAGAGAATCAATCTGGTAGGGAAAGACCCTCAGAGTTTCTGGCCAGAACAAAAAATAATTGTTATTTACACTGACTCTGAGCCATCAAAATCCAATGAGTTAGAGATGCTTGGGCTAGGACCAGGTTATTGGTCATTCAGTGATAGCCAAACAGATTATTATTAAAGGTGAAATCAAGTAGCTCCATTTGAAGCACACTGAGCTTTTTCCAAGTCTGTTTGTCTTATGAGATATAATTTTTTTAAAAAATCATAAATGAAAATTACATAAGACAGATTAATAGTCCCAGCTCTTTGAAAGAAAATGATAAAATAAATAAATAGTAAATTAAAAATTCTAGCCCCCAAATAACAGGAAATTTTATGATATCCAAAAATTATATTCCTTTGGACAGAGCATTCACATGTATGACTTCCCATGTGGATAGAGGGACCACATGTGATGAAGGGGCAATTTATTATGACACCAGTTATGAGGACCAGATTTCTAGTGAGTCTATGCTCTTTGTGATGCCAATACCAACACGCCAAATTTTAAGAATCTGTCCACCTAATGAGGGTAAAATCAGTACTTTAATACAGAAAAACTGTGGGAAGATCTGGATGGTATTAAGAAGTGACAAGTAGCCTGGAGTGGGCCACGTGCAGATCATGAGTGCCACAATGAAAGGGCAATTAAAATGGTTATTGACTGAGATGGGACAAATGCCTCAGGAGAATGTCAGAGATCTGGGTTCAGGGGCTTTGGGGTCCAGGTCTCATAGATACAGTCTTTTCCTTTTAGGAGTTCAGATCCCATCTCTATGAATTCCTCCCTCTGCAAATCAAGGAGAGGTTTTCATTTATTTATCTCTTCTCTGAAACCAAATTTGACCATAGATTTTTATAGACAAAGGAAACCAATCCTTGTGTGTTCTTCAGATTTGTTAAAAGTCAATAAATTTCAATTCCCCATATCATGTATAATATATGCATATATATATATACATATATATGTATATATATATATATATATACATATATATATATATATAATACAGAATGACAAACACAATTTAATGGGACACAAAGAGTAGAAAGGAGTCTTTACAAAATGCAAAATTGCTCTAAGCCTGTGTGCATGCCTTTGCAGTTCCCACAGGGATGATTTCAGGCTGATAGAAAAAGCAACAGAAGACAGACACTAAAGATGCATAATTTCTAGACTACAAATATTAATTTTTGGGTTTGTTATTCTAAATATGAGATCCTGGTCTACTTTTTCATACTACTAGAGGAATTAAATTGAATCCATCTTAACATCACTATAGAAAAGAGAAAACAAAGGAAGTTTACGCTAAATGGGAGAGTGGTTATGAGGTTCTTCTTGGAATGGTGAATGAAGCAGTAGGTGACATTGGTGTTATCATGTGTCCAAAAGAAAAAATATCTTTCAATCTCATACTGAGATGATAATTTTTGCCCCCCAAAATTATGTGTGTGTGTATGTGTATGTGAGAGAGAGAGAGAGAGAGAAAGAGAGAGAGGGAGAGAGAGATGTTTTACAGGATCAAGCAGACAAATTCCTCCTAGAATTTGAGAAGCTTGTCCAAGTCAAATCAAGTCTTGAACACTCTATGATTTCAATGCAAATCAATCAATCAACAAATATTATGTATATGCTAGAAACTGTGATATGAAAACTCCCTCAAGAACTTACAATTTGATCAGGAGACATGGCATGGACAGGAAGAAGAACTTAATATGGGGTTCAAGAAACTGACTTCAAATTGTATCTCTGTCACTTGCTATCTGGGTGACCTTGAGTAAGTAGCTTAAACACTCTGGACCTCAGTTTTATCAGCTATAAGAGTGGTGAGCTAGATGATGTGTAAAGTCTTGTCTAGCTCTACATCCATGATATTTGTAAAGCATTTAGCACAGTGCTTGGCACATAGTAAATGCTACATAAGTGTTTACCATTATTATTTTCTTATCATTATACTGAACTATATACAAGGCAGTTTTGGAAGGAGGAAACTAGCATTTAGGAGAAGGGGACAAGGAAGGCTTGATTTAGGATGTTATCATTTAAACTAAACTTTAAAGCAGACTGCATTTCTAAAAGGCAGAGGTGAGACGAGAATACCTTCTATTCATAGACAGAGAAGAAGGAATGTCATACAAGAATGTATTAGAAGGCCAGTTGGGATGCCCTGAAGAGTGCATAAAAAGGAAAGAATGTCTAAGAAATCTGGAAAAATAAGATGGGGCCATAATGTGAAGGACTTTAAATTCTAAACCAAGGAGTTCATATTTTCCCTAGAAGTTAAAAGGACTCCATGAAGTGTATTGGATGGGCCACAGGGGAGAGCTGTGATAAGACTCAAGCATAAGAAAAAATCTTTAGCAGCCATGTGCAGGACACATTGGACAAGGGAGATATTTGAAGCAGAAACATCAAATTAGGAGCTGAGAACAATGGGAGATGAAAAAGTATTTTGAAAAATATGTTTTAGAAATGAGGAGGAAGGTTAAAAGGAAACCTTAACCCTCCTACTGATGAGGGCCGGAAGCAGGGATACAGGAACTCAAAGACTGAAATGCCCTCTGTGAGCTATCTGGAAAAGAATTCATGGACTCAAGCAAGCATTGTTGAAGTCAAGGTAAAGACTAATTATGCTTTTCAATGGGCAACAGTTCTTAGGGAATCTGCAAATCTTAGAAGGATACAGGCAAAGTTTATATAGGACATTCTATAGTAAAATGTGCAAAATACACTAATTAAATTATTCAGAATTGGGATTACAGAGTGATCAGTTCTTTTTTTTCTTTTTTTAATGTTTATTTATTTTTAGTTTTCAACATTCATTTCCACAAATTTTGAGTTCCAAATTCTCTCCCCATCACTCCCCTCCCACTAACCCATAAAACCTTGCATTCTGATTACCATTTCCCTAAATATGCCCTGCCATCTATTAGACCCCTCCCTTCCCTTATCCCCATTTTCTCTCTTTTCTTGTAGGGCAAGACAGATTTTATACCCCATTACTTGTATTTCTTATTTCCCAGTTGTATTCAAGCAATTCTCAATATTCATTCCATAATACTTTGAATTCCAACTTCTCTCCCTTTCTCACTCCCCACCCATCCCCAATGAAAAGGCAAGCCATTAAATAATAGGCTATATATGTGTAGTTTTGCAAAAGACTTCCATAATAGTCATGTTGCATAAGACTAACTCCAATTCCCTCCATCTTATTCTGCCCCCCGTTTATTCTATTCTCTCTTTTGGTCTTGTCCTTCCCCAAAAGTGTTTACTTCTAATTACTCCCTTCTCCCATTTGCCCTCTCTTCTATCATCCCCTTAACCCCACTTGTCCCTTTCTCCCCTATTTTCCTGTAGTGTAAAATAGATTTTCATACAAAATTAGGTGAGCATGTTATCCCCTCCTGAAGTCAAATGTGAAGAGAGTAAGCTTTACTTTTTCCCTCTCACCTCCTCCCATTTCTCCACCACTGAAAAAGCTTTTTCTTGCCTCTTTATGGGAGATAATTTGCCCTATTCCATTTCTCCTCCCAATACATTCCTCTCTCACTCTTTAATTTTATATTTTTTAGATATCACCTCTTCTCCTTTAACTCATCCTGTGCTGTCTTTCTCTCCCTCTCTCTGTCTCTCTCTTTCTGTCTCTCTCTCCCTCTCTCTTTCTCTGTCTCTGTCTTTCCCTCTCTCTATATATAGAGAGATAGAGATATAGATATATAGACAGATAGACATATATATGGGTGCATATATACATGTGTGTATGTGTGTGTGTGAGAGTGTGTAGTCCCTCCAACTACTCAAATACTGAGACAAGTCTCAAGAGTTACAAATGTTATCTTTCCATGTAGGAATGTAAACAGTTCAACGTTAGAAAGTCCTTTATGATTTCTCTTTCCTGTTTACATTTTCATGCTTCTCTTGATTCTTGAGATTGAAAGTCAAATTTTCTATTCAGTTCTGGTTTTTTCATCAAGAATGCTTGAAAGTCCTCTATTTCATTGAATAACTGTTTTTGCCCTGAACCATTATACTCAGTTTTTCTGGCTAGGTGATTTTTGGTTTTAATCCTAGTTCCTTTGATTTCTGGAATATATCCCAAGCCCTTTGATCCCTTAATGTAGAAGCTTCTAGATCTTGTGTTATCCCGATTGTATTTCCACAATACTCAAATTGTTTCTTTCTAGCTGCTTGCAATATTATCTCCTTGACCTGGGAACTTTGCAATTTGACTACAATATTGCTAAAAGTTTCTCTTTTCAGATCTCTTTCAGGAGGTGATCATTGGATTCTTTCAATATTTATTTTGCTCTCAGGCTATGCATTATTAGGGCAATTTTCCTTGATAATTTCATGAAAGATGATGTCTATACTCTCTTTTCAATCAAGGCTTTCAAATAGTCCCATAATTTTTAAATTGCCTCTCCTGGACCTATTCTCCAGGTCAGTTGTTTTTCCAAGGAGATATTTCATATTATTTTCTATTATTTTCATTCTTTTGGTTTTGTTTTGTAATTTACTGGTTTATCATAAATTCTTTAGCTTCCACCTGCTCCATTCTAATTTTTAAAGGATTATTTTCTTCAGTGAGATTTTGAACTTCCTTTTCCATTTTGTAAATTCTTCTTTTTAAAGGATTCTTCTCCTCATTGGTTTTTTGGCTCTCTTTTGTCAATTGTGTTAGCCTATTTTTAAAGCTGTTATTTTCTTTTTTGGTTCTCCTTTAGCAAGCTGTTGACTCACTTTTCATGATTTTCTTGCATTGCTCTCATTTCTCTTCCCAATTTTTCCTCCACCTCCCTTACTTGATTTTCAAAATCCTTTCTGAGCTCTTTCAAGGCTTCTGGCCATTGTATATTCATTCTGGAGGTTTTGGACTCAGAAGCCTTGACTTCCTCTGACAGAATGCATTGTTCTTTCTCATCTGAAAGGATGGAAGAAAATACCTGTTCACCAAGAAAGTAACCTTCTATATCTTATTTTTTCTCCATTTTTTGGGTTTCTTCCCAGTAAGTTACTTGAATTTTGAGTCCTTTTTGCAAGAGGAGGGTGTACTCTGGGGACCTGTAAGTTCTCAGTCCCTTCAAAGTGATACAGTCAAGAGGGAGAAGTAAACTCCTCCTCTCTGTGCCTGCGCACTGGGCTGGGAGCAACCAACAGAATCTGCAAGGAGAATTCTCTCTCCACAACCCCTCCAGCTCCACCACACCAGCGCTCCTCTTCACCCCAGGGTTGAGCTCAGGGTTGAGATTAAGATCGGCTGCTTAATTCCCCATGGACTCTAGGTGGGGCTCCAAAAATGGACTCTGCTGCTGCAGTGGCTGCTGCCAGCATTCCAGACCACACTCCCCTCCCCTGAGTAAAGGAGATCTTCCATTGACCTTTGAAACTGTTGGTGGCATTTGTGGGTTGAATGATCTGGGAATTGCTGCCCTGTTCTTGATTCTATCCCTGCAACATGATGCATCCCATACTGGGCTGCACTCTGTTTCATGTCTTGTGAGATAGACCCTTCCTATCAAACTTTCAGGCTGACCTGGACTGGAAATCTCCTTTACTCTGTTATTTTGTGGCTTCTGCTGCTCTAGAATTTGTTTAGAGCCATTTTTTGCAGGTATTGTATGAGCTATGTGGGGGAGTTTCTACAGGTCCATCTTTCTACTCTGCCATCTTGGTTTGGAGTGGTCAGTTCTTAAATGAACATGTACTTTTGGAATCTACTGCCCTGGCAATTTACCCAGAATTCAACAGAAAATAGCCCAAAGTAGGGTTACATGGAAGTGTGATTTTAGCCCTAAAACATCACTAAATCAACTAGCAGTCAGAACTAACTAGGGAATGCTAAGCTGCTCTCATCAATGCCTTGTTAAAATAGATAAATGTAAGGGAGAATAAGCATTTCTAAATCTAGGATACATATGATTGGTCATGAATAGTAAATGTCATTATGACTCAATACACAGACAGTTCGACTGGTAAACTAATAAGTTCCATAGGTGAAGCTGGCTGCTGTAGCAGGGAGATAACTAACGGTTGTTGCTGGGGCAGGCTGTCCTTGGGCTGGGGAGAAACTGCCTGGCAACAGTGTTTTGAGGCTAGGGAGAAATGTGATTTTTAAAGAGAATTGTGATCTTAGAATTGGGACTCAAGCACATGCACTCAAGCACCCTATCAATACATATATACCATCAATACTTTCCTTAAGAAAAAAAAACAGAAAGAATTGCACATAGAAAGTAAAAAAAATAGTATAACAAAAAAGAATAAAGTACATTTTAAGGAACAAGAAATAACATTATTTCTGTAAGAATCATTATTTAATTAGATTTTGGTGTCAGATTACCAATGTGTGAGAGAAAAAACAAATTTGGCATAAAATAAAAGGAAGAAAAATGATAAAAAAAGTCAAACATTTAAAATCAACTCCAACCTGTAGTTTTTGAATTAGTTATTGACACAAAAATGTCAAACTAAATAAAAATAACATTTATACGTATTAAAACCATTTCATTCAGAAGTTTAACTGATAAAAATTATTTACCACAAATAAGAGAGAAAAAAGATTAAAATCTGACTTGGTTGTACTTTCCTTACCAAAAAAGGAGTTTAACAGTCAAAAATAACTTTGATTTAGAATACAATTCCTTTCTTAACTCTTGGAAGACAAATAGTAGAATATTATGAATAATATGAACAATATTTCATAAAATTTTAATAATAATTAAAAAAATGAAAAAAACAGTTAAAAACAAAAAACTTGGAGAAGCCCAAAGAAGTGAAATCATTTTGGGGGTATTTGAGGATGAAAATATAAAGAAGATAACACCTAAAGCAAAAAGCAGAAAAGACTAATAAATATTTTAAGACATTCTTTTCACAGTAAAACTACACATTAACACTCTAAGTAGCACAGTCACAAATATATTTCCTGAAAAAAATAGAAATGACACTAAATAAAAAAGATGTAAAAAGCATCTGGAATAGATGTGTGTATATTATGTGTATATAATACATACTATATATACATATGTATACACACATACATATATACATATATAATGTATATACATGTGTATGTATAGAGAGAGAAGAAAAGAGGGAGGAGAGAGAGAAACAAGAGAGCCAGGCATTAATTTTAAAGATAGCAAAAGAATTGTAAAAATGGTTTAAAGAAAGATATCAAAAACTTTCAATTCATGTGCCAACTTTTCTATTGAGTGAAAATTTTATGAGAACACATGACACAAGCACACCAAGGGTATCCCCTATTGAGGGAATAGTAGGAAACAGACTTTTAAAAATAATATGCCACAATAGACTATCATATTTGAAATT
The DNA here is from genome assembly GCA_028658325.1 of Potorous gilbertii. Taxonomy (NCBI): domain Eukaryota; kingdom Metazoa; phylum Chordata; class Mammalia; order Diprotodontia; family Potoroidae; genus Potorous; species Potorous gilbertii. Next base: position 103,201,212 of record CM053772.1, on the reverse strand, counting down.
ACACAAATAGTTAAAAGATATAGAGAATACAAAATTCCACTGTGCCTATTTATTTTAAATAGGCCTGGGGGGCAGAGGCAAGATGGTAGAATAAAAGCAGGGATTGCTTGAGCTCTCCCCCAAACCCTTTCTAATCCCTGTAAAAATGACTAACATTCTAGAGTTACAGAACCCCAAAATGACAAAGTGAAGCATATCTCCAGGCCAATAGCACAAGATTGGGAGAGGAGCACAGTCTGGAGTGGGCTGGACTGGAGCAGGCCTCAAGGGACTGAATCACTGGCAGCTCTGGTAGTTTGCAGACTTCTCAAGCCACAAATGACAAAGACAGCATAGAAGGTCAGTAGGAAAACTCTTCAGGACCTGATTGAAAGAGGAGCTTGGTCTGGCTGGGCTCTGGCCCTAGCCCCATGAGGAAGGGGGTGAGTGCGATGGCAGCAATAGCAGCAGCAGCTTCCAGAGCTCTGGGCCCACAGACAGTGAGGGATCAAGTGACTCATAAAAAGCCCTAAAGTCTGGGACAGTACATCCACCCCCAGTCCCATCCCACTGGAAGCAGAGTCCTACCTTGACAAAGTGTTAAAAAGTCAAATATTTGACTGAGATGAGCAAACAGCATTAAAAAAAAAAGCAGACTATAGAATCTTACTTTGGCGACAAAGAAAATCAAAACACACACAAAGTCAAAGTTCCTACATCAAAGCCTCCAAGAAAAATATGAATTGGTCACAGGTCATGGAAGAACTCAAAAAGGATTTTCAAAATCAAGTAAGAGAAGTAGAGGAAAAATTGTGAAATGAGAGTGATGCAAGAAAATACTTAAAAAAAGAGTCAACAGCTTGCTAAAAGCCAAAAAATACTGAAGAAAATAAATTTAAATATAGATTAACCCAAAGGATAAAAGAGGTCCAAAAAGCCAATGAGGAGAATAATGCTTTAAAAAGTAGAATTGGCCAAATGGATTTTAAGTAGGCCTTTGATCCTACCTTAAAGGAGTTTCTTCAAGTTATTGAATATATTTTATAAAGCAAAGCATCAGAAATAATTTCACTCAATGAATATTAGATTATTGCTGTCACAGCCTTAAACAGGGTGATATATCTTTATAAAAAGATTTTTTGCTAATACTTTGGAAGAAAGCTAACATAGATCCTAACTGAAAATAGACTACTTATAGATAGGGCTAATTGCATCAAATCCTAGAAAATTGCAAATTCTTTAAATCAGATCAGTTATCTCTCAAAAGCATATGGTCTACCTAAAAATTGAGTAGATGAGAAAGGTATATTACTGAAATTGATATGCAAACATCCTAGAGTTCATCTATCAGTATACTAGTGCATGTGTATGTATATGTATGTATGCATGTAGGTATCCATATATGTACATATGTGTGTCAATAGCCTTTTGCCACTGGACACATAGTTGAAACAGGCTTCAAATTGCTTCTTTAAAACTATGAGACTAGACAGACTTTTCTAGTGTCCAGGGAAGTGAAGGTTTTGTTCACCCCAGAATAAGCATCATCAACTGAACTGTTGAAAGGAGGGATTACGTTTCCCTTCCTCCATCCCACCCCCTTTAGTTCTCATAGCATCAGTAAATGAGTTTGTGGTTTGCTTGAGTCTGTTTTATTTGTCTTTTTCAGTTCAAGTAACTGGTGAACTGCAATTAAATTCAAGTCATGGCAACCATAGAGGCTGGATGCTGCAACCAGCACATCAAGGAAGTCCTGAGAAATTAAGGAGTTTGGGACTCAAGCAGACAGGAAGTGAACTAATATATGAATCTAATCTACTTCCCCTCCAATAAGAATGATGTGATGAAGTGAGGGGCAAGGGGAAGTGTGGTACTCACCAAGTATTCAGGAGAATATTTGTATGTTTTCACTTGCTACACCTTTGATGTAAATATTCTTTTATAAAAGCTAGTCTTACTGTTAAGTGGTTAAATGGAATTGGGGTGCAGGGAGCACAAAAATTAGGAAATACCATGGATGGGAACTAGAACCAACAGCAAAAAATTCAATATCCTCAAATCCCTTTAAAGGTACCTAGCTGTCTCCAGGCATGTCCTAAATGCTTGCAATTTCTGCTGCTGCTGCTGCTGCTGCTGCTGCTACTGCTGGGGAGGCTGAGATTGGTAGATGAATATGCTCAAGAGTTCTGAACTACTGTGGGTCAAACAATCCCTTGTTGGAAGGAAGGAAGGAAGGAAGGAAGGAAGGAAGGAAGGAAGGAAGGAAGGAAGGGACTGTTATAGGTTTGATCAGGTTGTAGATTTTCCTAGAAGCTCAGTTTATTAACAGAAATTCTGCTGAGATATGAAATCAGTTTTTTCTTGAAAAAAACCTAAGGAACTATTAAATCATCTTTCTTCTCTAGTCTCTCTTTTTTTTCCCTTTTGAAAGAGCAGAGATTAAACCCTAAATCTCAGTTTCCTTTCCTTAAAATTTCCTTTCTGTTCCTGAATATTTTTGACTTTTAATAGGTAAGGATACAACCTTTCTTAATTGATTTGAATTTATGCGTACAGAGTATAAATGATGAGGAAAAGAAGGTAGTAGTTATTTTAATCACAGAATTTAATCAATAAGGGATCTTCTTGGCTGACTGCAACCAGAGATCACCTGGAAACTTGGTAGCCAGTTCTGACTTCTACTAATAACCTGTATTCTTAATATCCTCAGAAAGTAGATTTTAAAGAGTAATCAAGAATTTATTCTCTCCCTCTCTCTCCCTCTCTCTCTCTCTCTCTCTCTCTCTCTCTCTCTCTCTCTCTCTCTCTCTCTCTCTCTCTCACACACACACACACACACACCCTTTTGCCCTGGGTTTGTGAACTTATAGAAACTATTTTTCTTATTAGGTGTAGCAAATAAGAACTCAGGTGGTTGAATCAATAATTTCAATAGACTTTTTTGTGAGAGAATGGAGGGTTAATGAAAGGATGTGCCATCCCCACCCCTCAGAAAAGGAAAGCTCAACTCAAAGTTTAGCTCCTTGGACAAAGAACTGGTTGCAGAGAATTGATTTTAATTAATTTCAGTTAGAGTGGGGGAGAAATTCCAAATTGGCATTTTATCCTTATTTTTTGATGGGGAAAGATGAGCAGAAATAGAATAGAGTAATGGTGCAATAGTACTTTTTCATCTTTGATTTCCTTTTATTAATTTTTATTATTTGGAAGGAAGTCAGGGTTGCTTCTCCAAGTTGGGAGATCATTGAATGTGCTCAAGGAAGAGTAGCACCTCTGGTGTGAGGTGTGATTAGGCCTTTTTAGGGCTGCTCATTCACCTTTGGGGTCCACCTGGCCCTGTCCTCTTACCTCTGATTGTAATAAGCTGTACCACATGCAGTGGCCACATACCATTAAAACCCTCTTTGCAGACCAGCTAAATCAGGTTGAGGGTAATCAGCAGGCTTCAGATCTGCTGGTGAGTTAGGGGGCCTGTCTACCCCAAGCATGTGAAACCTCCCTCTTGGAATGGTAGATGAAACCACTTTGTTCCAGTAGCCATGAAGGTGGTTGCTTAGACTTAGAAGATGCCCAGGTCATCCAGGCCATTGTTGATCATCTTGAATTTTGTCTTGTCAATGAACTTTAATGACCCTGGAAGAGAGAGTGAGGATGATGATTACTTTGTCCAACTCTGCCTCACTTAAATTTTGTTCGAGCATGAATCAAGAAATTACCCTGTGATGTCATTGGTCTCCTTCAAAACTAAGAACAAATAACAACTTGTCTCACACAATGTGAAAATTTACTTAGGACCTCAAATGCTCCTCAGATAAGAAACAAACAAACAAACAAGTAGAAGTAGTCATGGTTTCCTAACATAATTTGATTTACCTTATTTTAGGAAGGTATTCTAACCTCAGTTCTATAAGCATCTAAATCTCCTTTCTAAATGAGCTCCTGTTGAACTCTCTAATTGCTGTTTAATCTTTAACTTGATTAAATTTACCTATAGTATGTTTAGATTTGATTCTTTAGGGCATGTATGAGATTATGACTGCTTAACTTAGTTTGTTCAACTTTTATTACATTGAAGGAAGTATGGGATTATGAATGTCTTTTTTTAACTTTTATGGCCTAAAAGAATGTATAAGTTTGCAATATGTAAAATAATTTATTTCTCTGTCTCTCTGTGGTAATTTCTCTATAAAAACTTTTCAGAAACTCTAATCAGAGTAATTTTTTCCTGATGACTGAATTCCAAGAGACTAAACCTTCTGTGTCATGTCAGAGTGTGGAAGCTATTGGGAATTGGGAGAAATGGACTATGTTGAGTGAATTAAAATGGAATTAAGGATTTGTTCTCTCTCTCTATTTTCTCTCTCTCTGTCTTTCTCTTTCACACACACACACACACACACACACACTCATATTCTAATTAGATCTACCTAATTCTAAATAGTTCTAATCTTCATTAGATTATTAGTATTCTCTATTGGCAATTCATAAGGATGTTAGATTTCTTGTTTTGGTCTGTGAAGAAAATGACAACTGCTGATATTTGGCACATAATTAATCTTTGTGAGTTTTTGAGAATTAGTGAAGACTCAGGAAAATATCTACTCCTTCACCTTGTTGATCCTATGACCCAGAAGGTAGCTTATAGTCTTTTAGCAAACTGTTCGTATCCTTTGATCTCTTATGCATTAGAAATTTACAATTTCTTCCCAGTAGTCAGATTTCCTTCTTATTCTAGTTATTTTGACTTTGTTTGGCAAAAAGTTTTCAATTTCATTGTGATTTTTATTAAATATGGTTCATATCCTTAATTTTTTCCTATTTATATTTATGTTATTCTTGTAACTTCTGTTACAGATTACAAAGGAAAAGAACAAGAGCCTCATTTAAAATCCAAGTACAGAGGGACATAATCCCACTTTCGTTTCTCTTTCCTCTAAAGCTGTAGTTTTAGTATTGCAGATTAATGTACTATGGAAATAATTTAGATCATAATAGAAATAACTAATGAAATAGAGTCTTTGACTTATTAGAAGAGAGGGCAAATTGGTGATATGGGTAATTAGAATGTCCAGTGTGGAACCCAAAATCTTGTGAAAATGAATGTAAAAAGTTAAATAAATTTATTTAAATAAATAAATATAGCTCACATGAGGCTTTGGTAAATATTTCTGGAATTTTGCCTACTTTTTCCAAGGGAGGCTTAAATTCCTCCCAATAATAGAGCAGAAGAAGGAGCTACAAGGTTGACTACTCGGCTTCCCTCAGAGGATAGTTATGGAATTAGATTGTACCTATCTGTCCTCCAAAACACTGCTAGTATAGGTGAATAATCTTCTCCCTTACGCCCAAGTCTCTATTCTGGTTGCTATCCATTAACAAGGAATAAATATCCCAAGCTTCTATCTGCAGACTTGACCCCTTTTAGTCAAATGCTATTTCCACAAATGACTATCCCAAATAATGAACAGCAAATAAACCCATTTATCCAAGGTAGAAAAAAACAAGTCAAAAAGTTATGCAGGTAATATTATACCAGAAAAAATAATGAGTGAATCCTCCCTCTTGGAGTATAAGATTTTATCTTAACTAAGAGAGTCTCCTTTTTAACACAAGGGACTTCTCAAATTCTCTAGCTAAGAAAATCAGAAATGGAGCTGTGTTGAGGTACTCGTTTTCCCTTTCATGTGCCTTTCTAAAGTCTGTTGTATTTATCTCCAGTTTTCTCCCTAAGAGGATTTAAAGTATCCTGTTTACTATGTGTGTCTTCTTGAGGCGGAAAAGAAAAATCAAAGATTTTTCCTCACAGACACCCATATTGGTCACCATTCCCTCAAACAACGATGTTATATACATGTTTCAGGTTTGAACCCAAGATTATAATTTGAAAGCACTGTACTTTTAAATCCTTGGTCTAGCTTTACCTAATTATAGTATTAATTAAGTTCCTTCCACTTTTACATGTTGAATACATCAAATCTCTCTCTCTCTCTCTCTCCTCTCTCTTTCTCACCATTGATTGATTTTGTTGATTTTTCTGGAAGTAGCCTTTTGTAGTAATTAAACAGTGAAAAATGGTGGTATTTCAATAATTTTTAAATTTTATGTTACAAATGTATTTTATAACTATTTCAGTTTAAAAATAACTACTAATGCATATCAAAGCAGACTATTTTCTTATTTCATTTTGTTTCTTTCTCATGGTTACTCCCATTTGTTCTAATTCTTCCATATGACACGACTAATGTAAAAATATATTTAATAGGAATGTGTATATATATATATACGTATATATATATATATATATATATATATATATATATATATATAGAGAGAGAGAGAGAGAGAGAGAGAGAGAGAGAGAGAGTGTATATCAGATTGCAAGCTGTCTTAGAGAGGGGAGAGGGGAGGGAGAGGGAGAAAATTTAAAATTCACAGAAGTAAATATTGAACACTAAAAATAAATAAATTAACTTACTAAAAAATAACTTATTAAAAATATGTATTCTGACCAAATGAAGCTATAGGAACTCATTCTTCAAACAAACAACAGAGAAATATTTATACAAATTGAAAAATTATTCATTTCTCTTTTAAACCAACTCTGCAAACTGTGCTAGCCCACTTAGTGCTTCTAAAGTTTTATGGTCATCCCCTCTTTACAGCAAATACTGTCAACTCATTACATTTTGATGTTACTCATATATTATGCTTGTATTCCAAGTGGTCTAGCTTCTTTAGTAAGTTCTGAATTCATTGGATGAGTCCTTTGATGTGAAATTGATGTGTTTTACTTCAGTCTCTATATGCTCATATATCATCTAACCTCATCTACATTGCTATTCTTGCCTTTCAAATCTGAGAACCACCACTCTATACCAAACCTGAGCAATCTATTACCTGAGAATACCTGTTCTTATGCAGAAGCGTAGAGGCCATTCAACTACCATTGGTAGCTGTCTATGTTCTTTTCTTAGTCCTTGCTTAGAATCAAAGGATTTAATGCCAGCAAGAAATTTGGGGAATAGACATAAGACTTCCATTTCACAGCTATGTTGAAAGAAGTATGAATGCTGTCTTTTGAAATGTAACCAGGTATGAAGAGAGAGACAAAACTTGTTTGATTTGTGTGTCATTGTGACAATCTATTCAAACATACCACTGCACTATGCAGACATCTTGCAAGTTTGCCATTATAAATATAAGGAATCTTAGTTATGGTTGAAAAGAAGAAAAACAAAAAAAAATCTCTAAAATAAGAATCTAAGAAAAACTACCTCCAAGCTTATTCTTCATAGTAACATTACTTGGTCTACATTGGGCATATTCTTCTGCTTCCAATTCTGCAGGGGTTATTCAATTCATTAGCATGACTTCTACTATCATAGCTCTCAGTTTGGAGAGCAGAATGTTTTTAACACATTATGCCTAAACCACATCAAACTGATCTTTCACTAGCTGATGTTCATTTCACATAACATGAAAATGAGCAGAATATCTATATTTACCAAACAGGAAAATAGATAAAACATGTTCATAACAGCTTTCTCTTAAACTAATAATGTTCCAGAGAAAGATTCTACCATATTCATACAAATAATTCATTTCAATAATTTAATGACATGTTTAGCTCTTTTTAAATTATGTTCCATATATGGCCTAAACATGATAGAAACTTGTTTTTATTTCTAACTCTTTCCATTTCACCCAACTAACTGATTAGCATGAATATTCTTGACAGTAGAAAGAAAAATCTATGACGGTAATAGATTTAACTATCCTAGAAGTTTGAATAACAATTAGAGAGATCTGAATTTTGCATTTATATGTTATTTCTCAATGAATACTACTTTTAAAAATGAGAATAAAAGATGAATTATGCTATCATGTTCTAGAAATGGCAAAAACAAAATGTTCGACATGTCACAGCTAGAGATTGAATAAAAATTAATATCCACGGTGATAAATGAATAATTATCATTTTTTCTGTTTAGTCTTCTGTTCTCAGACAATTTTGAATAAAACTTAAGCTTTAATTGAAATAATATAAGAAAGCATATTTATGAAAGTTAATCCCCTATGAAAAATTCAAGACTTCTGAAATTTTCTTTATTAATATAACAACAAGGGGTAAATTTTCTTTATTAATATAACACCAAGTGGTAATCTTTAAATAAACAATTAACCCTGGCCAAAAAAAAAAGTCTAAGAGAAACATAATTCATGTATTTACTATTTGATTTTTTCCCATGCTAAAGGAATTATCTAGCAGTTGATCTTTAGCTGAAATCATCACATTTGTTTGTACATGTGATTTTGGGAATACAAGACTTAAGACCCATGCGTTCATCAATGTAAGGACGTTTAGTCAGGAAATGCCGCTCCTCCTACAACATCACCTCTTACATTATCATAAATGAGCAGTTTTTCTGGTAACTTAAGATATTAGAGCATTATCTAGGGCACTGAAGGTGTTAAGTGAAATACCCATGGTAAAATATCAGAGACCAAACTTGGACCCAGGCTTTCCTTACTTTAGGATTTGTCCTTTGTTTGCTAAGCTATGATACCTATTGTATGTGTGTATTGTGTGTATTTCTATATATGTTTACATGTACATAATTAAGAATGCATTTTAAATTATGAGTAAAGGAGAAATGTCTGATGCATCCACGGGCACACTATTTGGAAAGGAAAGGTATTAGATTGTATGAAGTATCATCCCTGTGACTGCAGTCTATCTTTCAAAATTCTCTTTTGTTTTAACTGAATGAGTAATCAAGCTTTAGTGGAAATATGTAGCCCATAAGGCTAGGAATTAAATGGCTGTTGTGTTTGATGTGATCTTAAATTTCCAAATACTCCTGTAAGCATGGCTGTTGAATTCTTAGAATAGAAAAAAAAAATTTTCAGAAAGACATAGTAATGAAAATTCAATCCTGTGAAAATTGTTTGATTAAACACATTAAAGCATCTTTCTAATGAGTGTTGTCCTCAGATAAATGGGGAAGATAAAGAAGGGATAGTTTGAGAAGAATTTGGAAGATAATGTAATAAATTCAGTTTTGGAAAAAAATAAGCTGGATATCCAGAAGGGACTCCAGGAGGTCTCCTGTAGAGTTGACAATAATGGATTGTGGTTCAGGCAAAAGATGAAGACAAGATATGTTTAATGATTAAATACATGTGATCACTGAAAGAGGTATAAGGGAGAAAGGGAAAGAGAATATCTAGCTGCATTTTTGGTGTTTCTAAATATGTTTAGTTTCTTGGTTATATTTTTTTTCTGTTGTTTGTTGTTGTTAATGCATATACATTAAAGAATCCATGATCTCATTGATTTAGGCATTTCCTGCAGAGTTGTATATTACGACTGTACCTTCTCATTCTGTACATTTTTTCATTCCTCTCCTTGCATCAATTCTCCACATAGGATGCAATGTACTGGAGAAGCTCCTTAAGTTATTCTGATGTTTCATAGATATCAGTACAAGAATTAGGCAGCTTATTGACTTCTTGGTTATCGAAACATGGGAAAGTCAATTAATTTGAGCTTTATTTTCCTCCTTTGAAAATTAAGAAAATAAGACAAATAGATATTTTTCAGAGTTGCTGTGAAAATCAAAATAAAAATGTATATAAAATACTTTTATTTACCCTTAAAATATCAATGTTAATTATTATGATTTCCCTTCACTGTTACTATGATTTCTTCTTTTTCAAATCCTATGTGTCCTGGAGCATGTATCATTATTTCTCTACAATGTTTTTGTTTCTTTATATTTCTAATTTTTCATCACAATTTCCTCTTAGTAAACTCTTGCACTATTAAACTATTCCTTTAAAAAAATAAAATAGTGAAGCAACATTGGCTAATATGCATGCTTTACTATATCATTCAGAAAACTTATTAATAATTATACTATTTAAATCTAACTAGAGATTGTTTTCACCCAGAATGTTGCTGATTGCAGGAACTCTCCAGTAATAATAGAGATGACAAGAAATTTGGGGTTCCCCTAGGTCATGCAACATTTCTTTTTTATATATTTTAATTTATTTATTTAAGTTTTCAACATTCATTTCTACCAAATTTTGGGTTCCAAATTTTCTCCCCATTTCTCCCCTCCCCTACCCCAAAACGCCAAGCATTCTAATTACCCCTATCACCAATCTGCCCTCCCTTCTAACATCCCTCCATTCCCTTATCCCCATCTTCTCTTTTGTCCAGTAGGGCATGATAAATTTCTATACTCCATTACCTGTATTTCTCATTTCATAGATGTATGCAAGAACAATACTCAACAGTTGTTCCTAAAACTTTAAGTTCCAACTTTTCTTCCTCCCTACCTCCCAACCCATCCCCTTTGGGAAGAAAAGCAATTCAATATAGGTCATATATGTGTAGTTTTGCAAATGACTTCCATAATAGTTGGGTTGCATAAGACTAACTATATTTCCTTCCATTCTATGCCCCTCATTTCTTCTATTCTCTCTTTTTATCCTGTCCCTCCCTAAGAGTGTTGACTTCTAATTGCTGCCTCCTCCTACTGCCCTCCCTTACATCATCTCCCCTACCCTGCTTATTACCTTCTCCCTCACTTTCCCGTATCATAAGATAGATTTTCATACCAAAATGAGTGTGCCTTTTATTCCTTTAGTCAAATGTGATGAGAGTAAGCTTCATGACTTTTCTCTCATCTCCCCCCTTTTTCCCTCCACTGAAAAGTCTTTTACTTGCCTTTTTTATGGGAGATAATTTGCCCCATTCAATTTCTCACTTTCTCCTCCCAATATATTTCTCTCTCACTGCTTACCTTCATTTTTTTAAGATATGATCCCATCCTATTCAATTCACCCTGTGCTCTCTGTCTTGCTATCTTTGTGTGTGCGTGTATGTGTGTAATCCCATCAACTACTCAGATACTGAAAAAAGTTTAAAGAGTTACAAATATTGTCTTTCCATATAGGAATGTAAAGAGTTCAAATTTAGTAGGCCCCTTATGATTTCTCTTTCCTGTTTACCCTTTCATACTTCTCTTGATTCTTGCATTTGAAAGTCAAATTTTCTTTTCAGCTCTGGTCTTTTCATCAAGAATGCTTGAAAGTCCTCTATTTCATTGAAAGATCATTTTTCTCCTGAAGTATTTTACTCAATTTTGCTGGGTAGGTGATTCTTGGTTTTAGTCCTTGTTCCTTTGACTTCTGGAATATCATATTCCATGTCCTTCATTCCCTTAATGTAAAAGCTGCTAGATCTTGTGTTATCCTGATTGTATTTCCACAATACTTGAATTATTTCTCTCTAGCTGCTTGCAATATTTTCTCCTTGACCTGGGAATTCTGGAATTTGGCGACAATGTTCCTAAGAGTTTCCTTTTTGGATCTCTTTCAGGCAGTGATTGGTGGATTCTTTCAATATTTATTTTGCTCTCTGGTTCTAGAATATCAGGGCAGTTTTCCTTGATAATTTCATGAAAGATGATGTCTACGTCCTTTTTTTGATCATGACTTTCAGGTAGTCCCATAATTTTTAAATTGTCTCTCCTGAATCTATTTTCCAGGTCAGTTGTTTTTCCAATGAGATATTTCACATTCTCTTCCATCTTTTATTCTTTTGGTTTGGTTTTGTGATTTCTTGGTTTCTCAGAAAGTCATTAGCCTCCATCTGTTCCATTCTAATTTTGAGAGAACTATTTTCTTCAGTGAGCTTTTGAACTTCTTTTTCCATTGGCTAATTCTTCTGCCTTTTAAAGCATTCTTCTCCTCATTGGCTTTTTGAACCTCTTTTTCCAATTGAGTTAGCCTATTTTTAAAGATATTATTTTCTTCAACATTTTTTGGGTCTCCTTTAGCAAGGTGTTAACCCACTTTTCAGGCTTTTCTTGCATCCCTCTCATTTCTCTTTCCAATTTTTCCTCCACCTCTGTTACTTGATTTTCAAAATCCTTTTTGAGCTCTTCCATGGCCTGAAACCATTGAATATTTATTTTGGATGTTTGGGATATAGAAACCTTGACTTTTATGTCTTTCCCTGATGGTAAGCATTATTCTTCCTCATCAGAAAGGATGGGAGAAAATATCTCTTCACCAAGAAAGTAACCTTCTATGGTCTTATTTTTTTCCCTTTTGGGGTCATTTTTCCAACCATTTACTTGACTTTTGGGTCCTTTGTCAAGTGTAGGGTACACTCTCAGAATCTGTAAGATCTCAGTTCTTCCAAGGTAGCACAATCAAGCATGTACACTGGTCTGGGAGTAGCAAGACATTTTTGTACCCAGAATCTCAGCAGAGTTTCTTTTCCACAGCCACCTGGCCTCCAGTTCCACCAAGCTGATACTATGGGCTGAGATTCAGATAAGCTGCATGGGCAGGGCTGTCATTCAGTGTGACATAAAGATCAGCTCCCTCAGGGCCTCTACACAGGGTTGAGGTAATAATTAGCTCCTCAGTGCCCCCAGGGTTTTTACGATCCAACAACAGATGCTGGCTGCTGTAGGGGCTGCTGCGAGAACTGCTACTGCATGCCCAATGTGGCTTCTGCAGCCACTGCCTGAGGCCAGAGCTATGGGAAGGCCCTTCTCCCTTCCTGGCCAGCTGAAAAAGCCCTATCATTGATCTTTGGCGCTTGTGGGAACATCTGACTGGAGATTCTGACTCTGAGGACTGTTCGCGAGCCACAGGGCCAAGGCTGGACTGGGCTCTGCTCTACCTCTGGAAATCTCCTTCACTCTGTTGTTCTCCACTTTTGCTGCTCCAAAATTTGTTGAGAGTCCTTCTCTACAGGTATTTTATGGGCTCTGTGGGGAAATCCAGCATATGTGTGTATTTCTACTCCACCATCTTGGTTCTGCCCCTACCTGAAACATTCTTGTTTTGAATCTCCACACTCATTTCTTGGTTTAGATCCACCCAAGCTTGTGTTTAAGGTTCCCTTGTGCTTTGGCTTCATCAAAATTTTATTGAATATTTATATTTGCCAGTATCCTTTTCAATCTATTTTGCTTCCAAGTTGTCCTCTCAACAAAATTGCTTAACTGTGTGTTACACGTGTAGATGTCCTTGTCTAAATCCTATGTAATATAAATCTTCACAAGCCAGGAGTGGAGGGGGGAACTCACCTCTTTTGTGGTTCATTCTCTTCCACCAAATGACCTGAAAAGTTTCTTCCTAACACTATTTCAGATTTTAAGATTTCCTCACAAGCAACATGAAAAAAGTGACTGATGGTGTTTGAAGTCCAACTGCTTCATTTTACATAGAAAGAAACTGAGGAACAGAGAGACTATATTGTTTGCCCAACATCACATTGACATTTGTCAAACTCAAGTCTTATAGCTACAGGTTATGCAAGTTGCCATTGAATTATGCTATTTCACAATAAGTGCACATAAATAATTGTTCATATTATCCTGTAGCTTATTTATACCTAGCAATTTAAAATCCTTCCCAGATTGAATTCTTCTGAAATTCTTTCCATTCATGATTTTTAGTCACATAACATTACTAGGAGAATATTATTGTATTTTTTTAAATGGCCAAACTCCTATATACATCCGTTTCCTCTACTACTATCTTAACTCCCACTTAACCCTTTACTTTTTGTACTTCTGATTCTAGCACATAATTGAAACTATTCTTACTAGGATCTCCAAAAATTTCTTTATTGCTTAATAAAGAGGTTTTTTTCTCATTCTTAATACTTCTTAACCTGTCTGCATCATTTGATATAATTAACTATCCTTGTTTTCTGGATACACTCTTCTCCTTGAGTTTTCATGATACTGCTTTGTCTTCCCTATCTGTCTAGTCAATTTTTCTTATTATCCATTGATGGGTTGTTTTCCATGTTCTACTATCTATAAATAGTCAAACTCCAAGGCTTTTCCCTCTCTCTACATTTTCAATAATCAGCTTTCAAGTCTTCAACTATTGTATCTATACAAATTATACCCAAATATACACATCCAACACTTACCTCTCCTTTGTGCTCTGCATCTCCAAGTGCTAATTTTATACTTCCAAATCTAAAACTCAATGTAATGGGATTTGAACATATATCCCAAAAAGCTGGGATGGCATCTCTTCATGTTGAGAGACCATAAGTAAGCTTTTGGTGTAGTTATGATGACATATAAGGAAAGAGTCTTGGAGGGACTGTGGAGGATGTGTATACATTATGCAACTGGTTCCAATTGGTTCAAAACTTAGCTGGTAGGAATCTTTTATAAACATATTTGATCATGGAACCAAGAAGAAGGTAGTCTAGATATTTTCTCTGATCCTTATGACCTCTCAAACCTCTCCAAAACAGAAATTATGCACTAAAGGTAAAGCAACACCAACTATCTTCATATGCTTAGATAACATAAACCATCTCCTTATTCAAAGTCACTCAGCACTCCTTCCCCCACTGTCCACCATGTTATTTGAGGCAAAGTTATACTAGCCACCTGACTCATGGGCTTGCAACAAAATGCAATCCCATGAGCCATTGCTCCTCCACTATTTCTAGGACCATGTAGATTCAAGCTCCTAAGTGAAGAAATAATATGAGATCTTAATATTCAGAACCTTAACAGAATTCTGTGTTATAAAAGAGCTCTGCAGAAGAGCAGAGGAACAGAGCTAAAGGAACAAAACTTAGGCCTAGGTTTGAAGAGAGCTCACCTTCACATTCTGATCCCTCCTCATACACCCCCCCTTCTAGAACTACAGAGACAAACTCCTAATGACCAAAATCCATCCATATTGCTATGGGATCAGCATGGCTGCACTTTGTACTGCCAGGACAGAGAATTGAGGAACATAGTGGATGGTGGTGATGCCATCTATGTAGTATTGTGCAATCAGCCAGTAAATGCAGGAGAAAGAGCTGAGCATCTAATTGTGACCAGTTCTCTTTCCCTAAAATTCATTCACAGAAGAGACCTGAGCTGGTGAATCATGAATTGTCCAGCATGGGAGGTCAGAAAGATGCTCTGTAATCCAGGTCCTGGGACACCACCATGAGGGGAGAGGGAGTAAGAAAGTGACAAATAGAAGGAAATAAGTGGGGGAGGACTAAAATTATCAAAGATCTCAGGAGGAAGAAGAATGAAAGACTTTGAGCATAAGCAGATAAATCAACAGTGAAAATATTATCATCAAAAGAAAATGTGACCTCTAGATCTAGTAAACTTCAGGAATTTATGAACAAATAGTATATAATTTTGGACAATTATTTAACACTTAATGAGACAAAAGACTGTCTTTTAGGGAGAAAATGGAACTACAACATGTTGTTCTTGTGTGGTTTAAAAGAGAAAAGGCTCTTGACACACTCCAGGTGAGAGGTCATAAGAGCTTAAATGAGAATAGCGACAATTTGAGCACAGGACTAGCGATATTTAGAGAAAGAAATCATAAGATTTGGTAATTGACTGAAGATTAGGAGAATAGAGAGAGAAAGAGGGGGGAAGGGTAAGAAAGGGCAGAGACAGAAAAGGAGGTGAGGAGATACAGAGAAAGAAGAGAGATAAGGAGGGAGAGAAAGATTCTTCCACAAATGTACACAGAGACAATGAAAAAAATAGGAATAAATGAAGTAAAAAAGTTCTGAGAGACACATATAGGTAACCCACATGGCAAAGAGGTAAATCAATTCCTGTTTATCTGAAGCCCATTTCTCTATTCATGGAACCCTAGCAAATTTCCCTTTGGTGTTCTCTTTTAGACTGAAGATTGGTTATTTTTGGGGCCCCACAATCAGCATTTATCTCTACAATGAAGTACTTAAATCATGCCAAAGTAGTGGATGCATAACCTTAGATAAATCAACTTGAATCTTTAGGCCTCTGTTAGCTTACTTATAAAATGAATGGTTTTCTTTTACAAAGGAATGTGAATCACAGTAAGCTAATTTTAGGTAGGCCTGAGAATTCACTATAACTCAGTCATAGCCTCACCTCATTGTTTTTCAAATTTTCATTCAAATTTTAATCTAGAGTCTTGTTAAAAAAGCAGGATATGTTCCACTGCTGTACAGATATATACACATGTGAGGACACAGAACTTTAGAACGCTGTCAAGCATCTTAGAGCTATGATGCTCTTATTAAAGAGAATTCTGTAACAGTCATTCTTTCTTAGAATACCATTATAATTCACACACTAACACATATATACACACCCACACACGCAAACACACAGACAAATTAAATTAAGTCATACTAATGGGATTCTTTTATGTACTAGGGACAGAGACCAGTATTTCTTGATTGATGTAACCCTCACAACCCAAATACCTACCACAAGTGCCAAAGAATCAAGACTTATATTTCACTTCTAACAGTTTTCAGAGAGACAAGAAGTAAACTGAAGCAGGCCAATGTTTTGAATTATCTTTTTCCCCCCACACTGGCTTTCACATGATACAATAGCTGAAATCAGTGCAATCAAATGTTTTCACTTCAGAGATCAATGTCATTGTTGTCACCAGTGATCTAGAGCATTGTTCTTTGTTCTTTATCATCCTCATGTTTGGTAGGTTTTTCTAACAATTTAAAATCTGTTGGAAATTAAGAATGGCTCAATTATGAAGGAAACAGGCAGAGAGCGACTATTGTTTTTTTTTCTGCATTTTTGATTAATAATTGCTCTTGACTCTGTCAAAATAGCTATATACTGATCTTGAAAAATGACCAAAATCCATGTCAGTTACATTTTTAATGAAACAATCAATATTCATATATTTAATCTTTGCTTTTTTATATTTAATGAGCTAAGATTTATTAAATCCCTACGCAAATGTTCAATTTGAGTTAGGTAAGTTACTAATAATAATCTCTACTGATCCAATGAATGAGAGTATTACAAATGTGTTTGGTAAATGGATACCTATTAAGCCTTATACCCTCTTCATTAACCGTAATAGAAACTTACACCTTGACTACCGGAAAGAGATCAAATAAGTTTACTTATAATGACGCTGCTACTGCCATGAAGAGAAGACAATGACACCACTTCACTCTGTGCCACCTGTTTTTTTTCCATACCCTTTATGTCATAGTGTTTTGTGATTTGAACAAGCTAGTCCATCATCATCTCTGGTCATTAATAAGAGACTGCTTGTCTGGCAAGCTATACATAGGTTTATGGTATTTTTGCCTGGAAGGGACAAGCAGTGTAAATGAAAACTTATATGAACTCAGGAGAGTCCAACCTATACTGTCTTTGGGAAATTGAGAAGTTATTTTAATAACCTGAAAACTTTTCATTAAAACAAAGATCCAACTTTTTAATATCATTATTCTATGAGTTGTATGGATTCAGATCATAGAATACTACAGTCTCCAAAGAATTAAAAATAAAGATTACTTAGAGGGTAATGGATAGATTCATGGTGGATATAAGATGATTACAAAATAACATAAACAAGAAATTCAAAAGGACAGAAATAAAGACGTGTCAAAGAAATATATAACGACAAAAACAGATGTCCTAGATTAGATGCGTAAGTAATACTTGCCATTAAATGGTAAGAACCAGATACATTCTTCATATGTACTACTATTGTGGAATCGATGTTAAGAAATAGCAAGAAAGGTATCCAGCATGTGTGCTGGGCCAACCTAATGGGGGGACAATCAACTAATCAAAGAGCATTTGTAAAGTGCCTTCTAAGTATTATGCATTATAATAAATGCTGAGGATATAAAGATAAAAATCAAGACCAATCTTTGCATTCCAAAAACTTACTTTTTTGATGGGGGGTTGGGGGGAAGACAATATATCCAAATGTCAGTATATACAAAATACATACAAGGTTGACATGAGGTAACCTTAGAGAAGGAAGGCACTAGAAATTAAAAAGATTGAGAAAGTTTGGCTTTCTGAAGTAGCTAGTGCTTGATCTGAATCTTTAAGGAAACTAGAGATCCTAAGATGTCAGCAGGTGAGAAGGGAGAAGGTGAAGTCAATGATGACATAAAGGCTAGAAACAAGGATGACTGGAAGGAAGCTTCTCTATTACTGTTGACAGGAATCAAAACATTTGTAACAGAGATAATTCTTTGTGGGGAAGATATTGAGTTTCCATTTTTGGAAATGTTTAGTGTGAGAAGCCTAAAGGAAACCCAGTTTGAAACATTCAACAGACAGTTTGTAATATGGGACTAGAGCTCTAGAAGTACTAATATGAGAGAGAGGGAGGGAAAGGGAGGACAGAGAGAGAGAGACAGAGAGACAGAGAGAGAGATGAAGATAAAGGTAGATCTGAGAGTTATATTCATAGAAATAGCAATCAAACCCATTTGTCTGTATGAGATCACCAACAGAGAGTATAAAGAGGAAAGATAAGAGGTCCCAGGAAAGAGTCTTGATGTACAACCACAGTTAGGTAACACAGATAAAAATCTAACAAAGAAAAATGAGAATGAACAATGAAAAAGAACTAACAGAGACTAGTGTCACAATAGCCCAGAGAAAACATACTATCCAGAAGTTGTTCAATAGTGTCAAATGCTAGAGAGTGGTCAAGAAGAATGAGAACTAAGAAAAGATTATTAGATTTGAAAATTATAAAATGTAACAATGGAAAAATAGTTTCAGTTGTGAAATTAGAAAGCAAAGTCTTTGGAAGAAAATTAAAGGGGTGAAAGTGAAGATACTCAATCTTTTTTCCCCCAAGGAATTTCTGAGAAGAGGAGGAAAGATATAAGACATTGAATAGCAGGTATGGTAAGATCTACTGTGTTTTTTTTCTTTTAAGGATAAATGAGCCTTTGACATGTCACACTAATTCAGAGAAGGAGCCAATAAAAGAAATTCCCCCGGTTCTATTCCTTTTCTTCAGTAACATACCAGTAATTCATAATCTGGCAGAATACATAATCTGAGTGACATTTATTTGATTTTAATTCTGCCACATGTGCTGTTTCTGGACCTCAGTTTGGTCATTTAAAGAATGAGGTGTTTAGACAGGTGTACACTGAAGTTCATTTTACCTCTAGATCCTATTAGCTAAAAATCTAAAATTCTAAATAAAACAGAGTTTGAAAAATAAAACACAGTTTCTAGCTTGGCAATCTTTACTTGGTAGCAATTTAAGACCTTCTTCATTCACAATTGGGGAGAACAGAACTTATTGTTGAAAAATGAGGTTTAAATGTTTCCTGCTTTTGAAAAGAAGTTCTGGTTCATACAATTTTTAAGAAGGAAAAGAAAGGAGTATATATACTATTCAAATTTATTCAAAATGCACTTTCATTTTATACAGAAAATAATAAGCTTTAAAATCCTGGAAGTGAAACCATTACATTAATATGCATTCATTTAGCTCCAAATAGCTGCCCAAGAAGACAGTGGGGGAGCTTTTCAGTATACCTAATGATTTTTCTCTTTTCACTAAAAGTGGGTTCCCTGGCTTAAGGAGAACGACTTATGGCAGGAAATCATTGTTTTAAAGTTACCATAAGATGTAGTCTTTCTGAAAGTGACATATACCTCATTTTTATAGAATAAGTGTTTAATTTAGCAAATATTCATTAAATGCCTATTTCATACAACACACTATGCTCAGTGTTGGGATACAGCTATAAAATGGCTTATTTCTTAACCTCAAGATACCAAAGATCTAGAAGGCAGAGTAGAAGGATTCACATATGCTAGCTCTGAACCCTAATTCATAGCCCATGAATTATCTTTAAAAAGGAACTCCCAACAAATTCTGGAGCAGTGGAAGCCACACAACAATGGAGTAGAGGAGATTTCTGTTCCAGAGAGCCCTGAAAAACCAGCATTAAAGGTCCATCACGCACCAGACACAAAGCAGAGCCCAGACCTCCCTTGGCCTCACAACACCGAGAGGAGCAGATCCGAGTAGGCTTCAGGGATGGAATCTCCAGTGGCCGTTAAGGTCCCTCCACCCACAGGTACTACAGGTCAGTGAGAGAGACTTCTGGGCTGGCTGAGATGGGAGCGGGGTGTCTACATAACTAAGGCCCCCTCGGGAAACAGCAGCAGAGTCAGCGATGGCTAGGGCTCCCGGAGCAGGCAGGAGCTGGGGCCCATTACTGAAGGACTCTGCATAAACCCCTTAAGGGAACTGAGCCATGTGAGGCACCCCTGCCCCCCCTGAGAACCTGAACTTAATCCCATTGAAGAGCAGCCCTGCCTGCTGCTGAAAGCCCTGAGGCTGGGGAGCAGCATTTGAATCTCAGATCCCAAGCACTAGTGAGGTGGGGATGGAGAGGAACCTTAGAAGTCAAGTAACTAGCTGGAAAAATGCCCAGAAAAGGAAAAAATAATAAGACCATAGAAGGTTATTTTCTTGGTGACCAGATGTTTCCTCCTTTCCTTTCTGATGAGGAAGTACAATGCTTACCATTAGGTAAAGACATAGGCATCAAGGCTTCTCTATCCCAAACATCTGAAATAGATATCCAATGGGCTCAGGTCATGGAAGAGCTCAAAAAGGATTTTGAAAATCAAGTTAGACAGGTGGAGGAAAAATTGGGAAGAGAAATGAGAGAGATGCAAGAAGAGCATGAAAAATGGGTCAATACCTTGATAAAGGAGACCAAAAAAAATGCTGAAGAAAATAACACCTTGAAAAACAGGCTAACTC
>CM053772.1:103151928-103180129 GCA_028658325.1 Potorous gilbertii | reverse complement strand
GTCAACACTCATGGGGAGGGACAGGATCAAAAGAGAGAATAAAAACAATGGGGGGCAGGATAGGATGGAGGGAAATGTTGTTTGTCTTACACAACACGGCTTTTATTGAAGTCATTTGCAAAACTACACAGATATGGCCTATATTGAATTGCCTGTCTTTCCAAAGGGAATGGGTGGGGAGGGAGGGATGGGGAGAAGTTGGAACTCAACGTTTTAGGAACAACTGTCAAGTATTGTTCTTGCTACTAGGAAATAAGAAATACAGGTAATGGGGAATAGAAAGTTATCTGGCCCTAATACAGGACAAAAGAGAAGATGGAGACAAGGGAAGGGAGGGATGATAGAAGGAAGGGCAGATTGGTGATAGGGGAAATTAGAAAGCTCGGCATATTGGGGTGGTGGGAGGGGACAAATGGGGAGAAAATTTGGAACCCAAAATTTTGTGAAAATGAATGTAAAAAGTTTAATTAATTAAAAAAGGAAATTAAAGATCTAATAAGGGGAGCATTATCTGTCTTATGAGACAAGGTAGAATGTTATAGGAGCAAAAGAAGAGATCCACAGAAAGTATTCTAGAGAAATGGCAGTGAAGGAGACAGATCTTTTCCAACAGGAGTGATCAAAAAAGGCTTAATAGTGTAAGTGGCACATGTGCTGAGATCTCCGAGGAAGAGAAGGATTTCAACAGTGAAAGATGAAGAGGGGACAGCCTCTATAAATTCACCAAGAAGGAGAGAACAATATGAGACTGGAAAATACTGTGTGTGTGTGTATGTGTGCGCGCGCATATGTTTGTTTGTATATATGTATGTGTGTGTGCATGTACGTATATATACATATGTATGTATATGTATATCTATATGCATACATTAAGTATTTCATATATAAATATATTCACACTAAGTGTCCTAAAAGTTGGGGTGTGGTTTTAAGCTGTTAAAAACTGGGGGTTAAGAGATTTCCACACCACAGCTTCACTTGAGTGGACATTTGGTCATCCTTGTTCACTACAGGTGTATGTCCCAGGAATGATCCCCATGAATGTCCACTCCTCCCACTGAAGGTAGAAAGACTGAGCTCAAAAGATGGTTGGTTTTTTCTGGTGTTTTTGTTGTTGTTGTTTTGAGGAGAGTGGTTGGAAGTGATGACTTTTGTAGTATTACTTGTATTAGTATTTTCTTTCATTAAATCCCTTTGCTTTAAACAAGATATGTTCTCTGGGTGACTAACAAAATCAAACACATTTCTAGGCACTCATGAACTCTCATTTCTAGACAGGGGTGTACTAGAGTCAACTTGGACTAGCTTTTGAAAATCAGCTGTTAAATTTTCGATGTGGGCATTCAATACAGAAATCATGAAACATTACAAATTAGAGTTTGGTTTTTGGGGTAGACCTGCAAAAGTGATGGACAATGTTAATAACATAAACTAAATTTAAAAATGTGTTGTGGGTATATTTTTTTCCAAAAACCTGTTGTTGAACTTTAAAACAATGCTTCAAATCAAATTCTAGTGCAACAGAGCTCATCAATCTCAATATAGGAGGCAAATATTTTTCAGGCAGGCATTTTCCCAAATTTCCCAAATTTGCTATGTGTCAAAAGAAAAGGAAAATCTCCCAAATTATTCCTAGACTTTTTGTATTTTTTAGTTATTGCTATGAAAACGTTATTGTTACATATAATCCTTGACATTGTTTGAGCAAATAAGGAATACTTAGAGTCAGTATATGTTTTTAGTAATCAGATCTATCAGAAATGTTATTTCATTAGAAGATAGAATTTATAAACAATATCCAAACTGGAGGACAGGGGTCTAAAAAAGATCTTTCTCAATCAATATGTTCCAGTTTGATGAAAGGAAATTACATTACATATTCATCTGATAATTTTCACCATAAGTTCTAGAAAATAATAAAAATTTTTCATACTATATTTTACATTAAGTTACAACCTAAGAACACAATGTTTATTAAATGAGAAAAGTAAGCAAAGGAATATTTTCTGATGTTAAATTACAACAATCTGTATTATCTAGTAGGACTTAAAAATCACATATTTCAAATAACAGTTTTATGAGAATAAACCAAATTCTATTTTATCAAATACACAAAATGTTGTGTCTTCTGATATCCTCTATTGCATACCAGAATTTGCATGTAGAAAATGTATTTTAATACTAACAGTTTATAAATGATAAGGCCAAATAAACTTTAGCTAAGTAGTATATCTTATTTATTTCATTTTTCTGTAAATTTGAAACACTAATATTTTTTTCTTTAACATCCTTGAAATTTATCTTAAAGACTCTGATACTGAAATAGAATTGTAGACTTTGGGAATCAGTGCTTTGCTTTAAAGAATAATTAAAAACATGATGGGAACATGATAACTAACCTTTTTTTAAATTAAGGATAAATTACTTCAATTATTTCTTGTATTGACTAAAATCAGGAAATTATATTTAGTTTGTTAGCACAACCCTCCCCATCTTATAGATGGGATCAGAGAAAAGTTGTAAGACTTCAAAATATATGTTGATTTCCTGCTCATTCCAATGTCTAGTCTCTTTTTTTCTAGAGGTTATTCTATGACCAACTGCTCTTTTCTAAAGAAAACTGGTTAAAATTGGCGATTCCATATCCTCCTCAAACATGTGTACCTAAAAGATAGCACAGTATAAAGAAATGCTATGAGATCTGCATGCCTATATTGTACTATATAAATTCATTTCAAACTGTTTCTGATACTTCTACAAGTAGTGGTATTCATCAGAAACTGAAAGGTACATTTCTGTTACAAGAGAAATGTCAAGGTTGTGGGGGGAAATATTATCTCAAATTTATAGATAAATAAAATGAAGTAACATATAATGCTTATCTAAATTTTACTGGACCTTCTCATTTATAATCTACTAATTGATAATCCATGAATTCTAACTAATCATAACCAGAATTTCTTTAAAAAACTATTGTTCATAGCCTTCAATCTCTCATATATTAGAGAATGTCTTTTGATTCTATATATTTGGGTCTATTTATATCAATTCCCAACATCTTTTAAATATCTGAGTTTTATCATTGATTTTAATCATTGATACAAAGTGCCTACTATGTGCCAATTAATGCTAAGTGCTGGGGACACAAAGAAAGCCCCTCCCCCAAAAGAAATTACTGGGAAGAATGTTCCAACTTGCTAATTATAAAAAAATGCATATTAAAACTCTTGTTTTACTTTCTTTTCTTTTATTCTTTTTTTTTTTTGAGACGTACATGCAACTTCAATGTGGAGGTTTTACTTTAGATCAGGATTGCCAAATATATAACCCACAAACCAGTTGCTGCCCACCAAAGAATTTTGGGCAGCCTGTGAAAAAATGTGGAGGACATAAAAGAAAGTAAAAATGTAACATGTGCTTTGTCTGTGTCCTGCTTAACTCACCTTCCATTAGTCTTTATTGTGCCCATTGGGTAACTTGGTGGGTGGGTTGCCACCACATACTCATTCCTGTTTGTCATGTGACACACAGCAACCAACCATTGTCTATCTCTAGTCTAAAAGGAGGGAGAATCATATATTTTTCTATGTTTTCAGTTGTTACTGGCACTGAACAGAGATTAACTGAGTGCAGCCACACAACGCAGCTGACACCCTCTATGTGATGAGTAACAGCAACACCAGGGCTTCTTTTCCTCCCTTGCTGTGTGACCACCTTCCAAATTACATGAATGTCTAGAGCACTCTTCAAGGTCAGACCCTCAGTTCAGTATTTCTTTGTATGCAAGCAGTTGCTGTGGAGAGTTTTTGGTTTTAACATTAAAGTTTTAGAAGTGACCTTGTAAAATGGGTGATGAAAAGAAGATTGAATCGGAACATAGAGTATTTAACTCAGATGGACAAATTGATACTTGTTTACTTACATGAGAGACAAAGTATTTTGCCTTGTTTGCTAAAAAATAATAGCCATTGCAAAGGAATTCAATCTTCATCGCCATTTTGAATCAAAACACCTTGATTTAAGGAAATTGGACACCAATGAAAAACAAATTAAAGTGTCCAAATTGTGGAAACATCTCAGTGGAGAACAATAGTTTTTCAGGAAAGGAAACTCAGAAAATGAGGCAGCTACTAAGGTTAGTTTTCAGATTTCTGAAGAAATTGCAGCTGGGAAGTCTTCTACTGAAGGTGATTTTATAAATCAATGTTTGCTGATTGCAGATTATGTCCTGATATTCAAAAAGTGATTTTGAGAAATACTTTAGTCATCAACTATATCTTTACCTGGAAAGTAAGTCACTAAAAACCTCTTTGCAACCTGAAGAAATTTAGCCTATTTTAATTTTAGCTCATACCTACTACCAAGTTGTGTAAGTCTGCTTTAGATCCATCAAATCTGCATAGATAAAAATCTGGAAAGAGTCAATGTTGGAAGAGTTATGGGAAGCCAAATTTACAAATACACTCTTCATGCATCACAGTTGAAAGATATTCATTTAATATTTATCTTTTTGAGAATCAGGACTTTATATATCCTGTTAATGCAATGAAAACTAAATTTGAATGCAGAACCCTTGGAAGTATTATATGAATAACATAGTGATGTATGTCTCCAAATTCAACCCAAGCATCACCAAATTCATTCGCACTTAACTCTGTTGAAAAAAAAAAAACAAAAAAACTTCATTTCCAATTCTTACAAAATAGTAAATAATCTCCCTTTAGGGCATGATGCTGTCTTTATTATGTTTCTTTCTTTTGAAGACTAGAAATAAGTGCTCTTTTCAGAAAAAAAAATAATTTATTTACTTTGGGACATATATAGTTGTTTCACTGCCAATGCATTTTTAAAGTGCTGCACACCAACACAATAAATGCTCTCAGTATATTACTATAATTTTGTGCTTAGAAAGAATTAATTTATATGAGAAGGAGAGGTCATATACATCAACTAGGGGCAGAGACATGACTTAGAAGAATTATAGGAAATATTCACTTTGGGCAGAGTCAGACCTGAAAAGACTTTTAGGGATATACTGTGGGAAGAGGGTAAAATTTCTCTCTATAACTTTTTCTGCAACACATTCCACTGATTTTTTAAAAGAGAAATAAATGGGGAGTTATAAGGATAAATTAACATATTGGACATATGGCCCAGGTCTCCCATCCATGACCCACCCTCAAGGCTATGAGCTCAAATGAGCCCAAATGCTCATAATCACTTCTTGACTCATTTCTTCTCCTGGAGTTTACTCTGAAGGGAGAAAACACTGACTATATGCCTTGGGCATGATTAATATCTCAGTCTACACATAATTGAGGAAACATGGTCTCTTACTCATGTATAAGCTCTTAAGATATAAATTTATTTGAGTGAAACCTTTATTTTATCCCATAGAAAATTCAAGAAATAAAAAACTCACTGGAGCTTGTAAACAAATAGAGAAAATACATAGGATAGACAGTGAAAACATACAAGGACTCAGTATTTTCCCTGAGTTGAACTTTGGATCTTCATAGTGGTAACCTCTCTGACATTCAGTGACCCACTCTCATTGTATCTGACATAGTCTTCCTAAGACCCATAATGCCATTCTATAGTTTGGACTCAACTCAGAAGTTAAACATACTTTGAAAGTGCTGGATAATTAATGCCCTGGCATTCTGGTGGGACTCTCTTCTTTAACCTCCTACCCAAGGACACACAAAGTTTAGACTTGTCTAAGAGATCAGACACCCCCATGGTGGAAACATAAAAGCTGCTAAAAGTTACCCTCCTTTCCAATTATCTCTTACTATAACAGCAAGAATCATAAAGTCTTATTCTCTTGTGCTACCCCTCCACCACAACAAAGCTTTAATCTTACTCTTTGTCTGATGACAGATTATTCTCTGAATTCCAGTTCTCTTGAACCTGGCATATTTCACAAGGCTACTTCTAACCAGGAAAACTCTCATTTCTGGCCAGAAGACTAGAGCAGGGGTAGGGAACCTATGCCTTTGGGCCATATGTGCCCTTCAAGGTCCTTGGGTACAGCCTTTTGACTGAGTTCAAGTTTTACGGAACAAATGCTTTTATTAAGAGAATTTGTTCCATGAAGTTTGGATGCAGTTAAAGGGCCACACTTGAGGATCTAGAAAGCTATATATGGCTTTGAGGCTACAGGTCTCTCCACCCCTGGATGAGAGTCTGACATTCCATTGCCTTCACTGGCTAGAAGGTCAGATTCTGACCTTCTGTGTGTAGAAGATTCTATCCTCTACACCCAGACACACACACACACACACACACACACACACACGAAGTAAGGGATTGGGAATAAAACTCCTCTCCTCAATATGCCTTGTTTCTAGTACCTGTCCTTCTTTCTGATGGGAGAAGGTAGAGGGTGGACAGTTATAGTGCTCCTTTCAGATCTTCCATTTAAGGAGGATATCCACGACAGTCATCTCACATATTCCTCTCACTTCATCATGCCAGTGTCCTCTCCTTCTCTTCTCCCTTTTTAGCTGTTTAAAAAAACAAAAAACTTGTCTTTCTTCATTAGATTATGAGCTCCTTGAGGAAAGGGGTTGTCTTTTACCTTTCTTTGTATACCCAGTGCCTAGCACAGAGCCTGGCATATATTAGGTGTTTAATAAGTGTTTATTGACTAACATTGTTCATGAATTACCTTCCAGGAAATGTGACTGAATACATTTACCTCAGCCTTTTGTCTCCACAAGAATAATATTATTGCCCCAACTATCTCCGATACCTGGGACAGGAAAGTCTACCTCTAGGAGGAAGTCTTGTCTGAGGATCTATGTCCAGCTCTATTATGGACTTCCACATAAAGTCACCACCATACACACACACACACACACACACACACACATGCACTCATACATATTAATATGCATTATATACATATGTGTACATATATATGTATATGTGTATGCATAAAATGCACACAGGCCAGCGTAATCACTTACTAGTTCTAGAACAAGGAGGGATTCCATGCTATCTTGTCCAAACCCCTCTATTTAAAAACCAGGAAACAAGCCAGGACAAGTTAAGTGACTTGCCCAAAGTCACTCAGGTACTAAATGATAGGGATAAAATTTTAAAATTCTTCTGTTTACCAATCAAGTACTCTTCCCACTATGCCATGTTGCTTCCTCAAAGGGAGAGTCTCCATGTGAAAGAAACAAAAGGAATAGTTGGACTTTATCATAATTTGGGTGAATGGAAGCATGTGGAATATGACTTGAGAGAATAGGTTGGAGTTTTTTTGTATAGAGATATAAATGCCAGATTAGTTTATATTTGATTGTACATTTAATAATAATCTCATGGAAATTATTGAATAGCTGAGATGGCATGATACAGCTAGATCCATGTTTTAGGTAAATCATTTTAACAAATTTTTGGAGTTGGATTGCAGTAAAAAGAAAGTTGAGACATAGAGACAGATTAGGATTCTATTACAACAGAACAGGCAAGAAGTAATGAATGCCTGAAAAGAGTATTAGCTGGTAAAATGGAGAAAAAGAAGCCTGGGGGAAAATACTGAAGAAATAAAAGGATTTGTCAATTGACTGGACAGGCTGTATGAGATGAGTGAGAGTGATGGGTGGAGGATGGGACTAACATTTTGAACTTAAGTGATAGGAAGGATAACGTTTCCCTAAAGAGAAATATAGCACTTATCAAATTAACTGATAAATGAGGAAACCTCCAAAAATCAGCTTAAGTAAGAGCTCTGAACCTGGGGGCCATTGACTCTTAAGAGTTCTATATATAGATAGACTACAGAGGGCTCATGAATTTGGATGGGAAAATTGCATCTTTATTTAAATGTAATTTATTTATTTTATAATTCCATCTATTTATAATTCCATCTATGAGGATTCTCTTCTCCAAATAATTTCCTACCTTCATCAGTGCTCTGTCTACTAATTGCTATCCACTATGGCTGGTAAACTCCTACACTTGAATTACAATCCATGTGATAATTACCTGCTGGAAAAAAGTAAGCTACTCCCCTTCCAAGAGATTGACTTCCTTCTTTCATTCCCCTTTTGCTAAACCATAATAGTCCCATATCGTGCTGCAACTTTACCTTTGCATTACAGTTTGCACTGTAGATTGGTCGTTCAATAATTAATGTCCCTTAATTTTGAATCTCTTCCCCTTATTCTCCTTTCCTCTTCTGGAAATGACAGAAACTTGGCTTCCCTAAGATGATACTTCAATTACGTCCTTTCTTTCTAGCACTAACAGCAATTCTTTTCATATACGTATTACATTGGTTTTATCCACCATTTATTTCCAGATTTCTTTTGCCACTATCAACCAACAAGCTTTCATTCTTTGACATTCTCTCAAAATACTCAAATAGATTTTTATCTATAAAATCAATTTAGTTCTTTAAATGATGCATGTGGTAACCTATCCATGTCTGCTCTTCTGATGTTGTCATCTCTCATTCTTGGCATGCGACAAATATATTTTATATGGTATAATATAATGATATTATATTAATACATTTTACTCCTGTGTCAGATCAGCTCAAGTAAGGGCTCTGAACCTGGAGGTCATTGACTCTCAAGAGTTCTATATATAGATAGATTTCAGAGGGGTCATGAATTTGGATGGGAAAATTACGTCTTTATTTAAATGTAATTTATTTATTTTATAATTCCATCTATTTTATTTTATGAAATTAGAAACATTACTCTGAGAAAGAATCTATATAGGCTTCAGCAGCAGTCCAAAGAAGTCAACCTTCTCTCCTCTCCTCTCTCCCTCTCCCTCTCCCTCTCTCTCTCTCTTTCTCTCTCCAATTCTCTGTGTATATGTGTCCCCCCTCACATGCATGTACAAATACAGACACAGGTTATGATAATATGAGTTAAAAGACTGTCAATTTTCAGAAGATGAATCAAAGCTATAAATAGCCATATTTTTAAAAATCTAAATCACTAATAATTACAGAAATGCAAACTAAGGCAACTTCAAGATACCACATCACACTTATGAGAGAATGACAATTTCTGGAGTAAGGGTGGGAAAATAAGTACACCAATGCATTGTTGACAGAGTTGTGAAGTTATTCAACCATTCTGGAGAACAACATGGAATTGTGCTCAAAGTTCTCTAATGCTATGCATGCCCTTTGGCCCATCCATACTGCTACTAGGTCTATAAAGAGAGCAAAGAAAAGGGGAAGAGCATCAATGTGAACAAAAATATTTATAGCAATTCTTTTTATGGTAGCAAAGAATTGTAAGTGATGATATGTTCCTCACGTGGCGAAGTCCTGAACAAGAGGTGGTATACAAATGTGGTAGGCCACTATTGTGCTATAAGAAATAACGAGAGAGATGATTTCAGACAGAACTGGGAGATATTAACAGTTTTCAGAAGAAGTAATCAAAACTATCTAAAGCATAGGAAAAAATGTTCTAAATTATTATTGATTGGAGAAATGCAAATTAAAATAATCCTGAGGTACTACCTCATACCTATTAGGTAAATTACAAATGGTGGAGGGGGTGTGGAAAAAATGAGACATTAATGCACTGTTGGTGGACTTATAACCTGATTCAACCATGTTCTGCAGAACAATTTGGAACTATACCCATGGCTATAAAACCATGCATATCCTTTGACCTAGGAATACTGCTACTAGGCCTGTATCTCAAAAGAGATAAAAGAAAAGGACCTATATGTATGAAAATATTTATTGTAGCTCTTTTCTGGTGGCAAAGAATTGGAAACTGAGGGGATGGTCATCAACTGGAGAATAGCTGAAAAAATTGTGGTATGTGATTGTGATGGAATATTATTGTGCTATAAGAAATGATGAGCATGATGCTCTCAGAAAAACTTGGACTCATAGAAGCTGATGCAAAATGACATGTACTATGTACAAAGTAACAGCAATATTGTAAGATAATCAGCTGTGAATGACAGCTATTCTCAGCAATAAAATGATCCAAGACAACTCTAAAGGACTTAAGATAAAAGAATGCTATTCATCCCCACAGAAAGAATTGATGATATCTGAATACAGGTTGAAATGTGTATGTGTATATACATACATACATGCATACATACACACATATGTACTTATATAAATATATATATATAAAACTTTATTTTTCTTGGGATTTTTTGTCTGTGGTTTCTTTCACAACATAAGGAATATGGAAATGTTTAATATGACTACATATGTGTAACCTATATGCAAATACTTGCCTTCTCAATGAGGTGGTAGGGAAGAGAGGAAGGGAGTGTATCAGTGATCACCCCAACATGTAGAGGGGGTGCCTGCTATCATATGTTCTTAGATCTGCATTCATAAAAGGAAAGCAACTTTAAAGAGGTTAGCAATCACTTTAATCAAGCATATTTATCAATCCTTTAATCAAGTACATATATCATTCAGTTAATTCAGGGAGTCAGCACCCCAAACTTCAAAGAAAATACAGATAAATTAAAAATCAACAGACATGACTTCCTCTGCCTGAATTCAACAGACAGTTGGACCCTAACTGCCTGACCATTGGTACCAGAGAGGGAAGTGTGGCATTTGGGTTCTCCAAGTTGGGGGAAGGGGGTGAGAGACTTTCTCACAGCTTCCTAGAGTCCTTATCTGGCCAAACACTTCAAGTCAGTAAGCCCCAAAGTAACAACAGATATGACTTCCTTTGCCTGACCATAATTCAACAGACAGGTATAGCTGTCTGACCAGAGAGGGAAACATGACATCTGGGTTCTCAAAGCCAGGAGGCTCCTTAATAGCTTCCCAGGGTCCTCATCTGGCACTCAAACCTTATTACAAAAATTAAATCAAAAGTAAAAATCTCAACTCAGAGTATTTATACTCTGTTTTTAGAGCCAGAGGGCATCACAACCCTTTGATCCAGTGCCTCAATAGAAAAAAAACAAAAGGTACTTGGGACACTCCTACAAAACAGTTCCCCCAATCAAGCTTCCCACAATTGGCAGTCCCATTAATGAGTGAAAAAGATCTTTAAATCACATTAAAATAATTACCAATACAAATACATACACTATTTCTAGCTAAAGAAACTCTTGTTTCTATACTTTACTCCTTGTAAAGATTCTAGATTGATAAAGGCAAGATTCAGTCAGAAGCACTTCGTTGTACTGAAACAAAAACAGCAAAAGACCACCATCATAGGGACAGAATTTGGAAATCAAAGTTTTGCAAATGTATGTTAAAAATTGTTTCTGCATGTAATTGAAGAACAATAAAATACTGAACATAAAGATTTTGGGAAGCCTCTATGAACTCATGCAAAGTAAATTGAACAGAACCAGAACAACATACATAGTAGCAGCAAGATTACAAAGATAATTGTGTAAAACATAGCATAATCTACCAGAATTCCAAAGGACTCATAATGAAAATGCAATCTACCTCCAAATAGAGAAGTAATGGACTCAGAATGCAAATTGAAGTTTATTTTTCTAATTTTTCTAGTATTTTTTTCTGAACATGTCTAACGTAGGATTATGTTTTGTATGATTTTACACATATTGTTCTTAAGTCATGTCAGTCATGTCTGACAGTTTTGACTCAATTTGGGAGTTTTCTTGCAAAGATATTGGTGTGGTTTGCATTTTCTTCTCCAACTTATTTTACAGATGAGGAAACTGTGATGAAAGTGTTAAATGACTTGCCCAGGGTCACAAAGCTAGCAAGAGTCTGAGGCCAGATTTGAAATCTGTTTTTCCTTACTCCAAGTCTGACACTTTATCTACTGTGCTACTTAGCTGCACTTCACATGACTAATTGGTCTTATATTTCTTACCATCCCAGGTATTGTTACTTATTATTTTATTACTGTACCATGACATTTTAAATTTTTTTTCATTTTATTTAAATTTTATTAAATTTTTATTATTATTTATTTAATTATCAGATAAATTTATTAAATTTATTGTAGACATTATCATGTCAAAAGAGGAAAAAAAATTATGATATTTTAAGGACTGAGACTGAAATTTTTCTGAATAAGAAGCACCATTAACCACTATTACTGAACACTGATTAGCTTTAGAAATTAGCATTTGTAACCATATAATATTTATAATACTTGATAATGTTTCTTAAGTTAACCTAAAATTATAGGCAAAGCAGTATTTATATATAAAATATATTTCAGTAAATTTAATTCTATGACAACTAATATTTGAAAAACAAGTAATATCAAGTTTCATTATATATTTCCTATGCTCTCAAAAGTTAAATTAAGAAAATAGGATGTACATTCCCACCCATATTTGCACAGGCCTATTTCCTGAGCTCAAACTATAGTTCCAGAGCATTTTGTTGGTTTTTATGTAAATGCAAAAGAAATTTCCCAATTTCAAGTCATTTTAGTGTGCAACTGAAGAGAATTAACATAAGAGCTTCAATTATAAACAATTAATCTATAATATAAGGATATCTGAAAAGGCAAATAGCAAGAGAAGAATCTAATAGAATTTTATAAATGCCTTCCAGATAATGAATAGAATTAATTAAAATAATATGCTTAGGAGACAATATCCATATTTGGCAGTATTTATCACTGTGAAAGAACATTTTTCAAAAATTAAATTCCAAGTGTCTCACTGAAGATCATCATTAACAAATGAACACCTTTGATTGATTTTGATGACAGAGAACACTAACTTTGAATAGCAGTTAAATAAAATGGTATCCTGCAAAAAAAAAAAATTTATTCTCATTAGGAAACTTTTATTACAAAAATACATATATAATTTTATATTTTGAATTTTATAAATAAAATATGGTGGGAATTGTTTTCTCTCATTACATAAATACCTACATAAGATCCTCAATTTTGTCTTTTGGTTTCCAAATCCTAAAAAAACAATTTACTATCTTGCCCTGTGTGAAAAAGGTTTGTTAATCCCTGGTCTATAACAACCTCCTTTTTTCTACAAAGTGACATTGGCTTGAAAGGTCTGGAAATTATTTGGGACTAAAATAATGATGGTCACAGAAATCTGCTTCATTTTAGTACAAAGGTTTTATTGGCAGAGACATTCAATATCTCATATACAAACTAGAATTTAGGCTCTAAAATGAACTTTTATTAGTAAGAAATTTAAAGACCATATGTCAAAGCTAAATTTCAAATTTGGACACATAATTATAGATTGTAATATTTCTACATTTCCAACTCAGATGTATATTATCAGAGATTGGTAGCAGTACATTAAAGTATAACCTGTCAGTTAGAGAAAACCAGCATGAACACAGGTACTCTATCCCATAGTCCATGTGACTATGAAATTAGGATCACACTCACAAAAGATGCTGAGGGCTCTCACTGATACCGGTTGATCTAGGTTGCAATTAAATGAAAGTGCAGTGAAGCCCTGGGGATTTCCTCTCAAAGGAATCATCATACAGGAACTTGGTTTTCATTGAAACAATCTTCTTGGCCAAAACTAATCCTTACATAATTGACAGGGAAGATGTAAGATGAAAGACAATGAGCAATGACACAAGCTAAAAGGTGAGGCATATATGTACAGCATATGTATTTGTTAATTCTTAAAACTCAAATTTCATTCCTCACAGGGTACCTGACTACCAAAACAATAGAAAAATTTGAAGCTTCCTAATGAAAGACTGTACTGGATTTTAATTGATCCTACACATGGTATGAGGAAGTCATTGGTGCTGCCCAGTGTATTTCACTTTCTAGCTACAAGAGTGCTACATGATGTCTTCAGTCATTTGGGACAGGAGAGAGATCACTTGAACTAGTGAGAAGTAGATATAAGGGCAAAATGGAAGTAGTTCATTAAATTAAGTATGCAGCTTATGCTCAATACATGCAAAAGTAAGTACTACCAACTCATAAGGCATACATGGAGAGTATATTTACCATCTAACCTCTGAAGTTTATGTGCATTGACTCTCAGTCTCTGGAGAGAAATGCTCTGAATGTAAGCCATGAGGGTCTGCCTGCATTCAAACAAAGACTTCAGATAAATTTTCATATCATTTCTCTTTTTAAAAAACCGCAAAAACAACAACAAAACGACTTTCCATAGCTAAGAAGGCAGAGTAAGCCTTAGTAAATCACTTGTAACTGTCCCATATACACTTCCAAACAACTATAAAAATAGCAGCCTAAAACAAAACCTGGAACAGTAGAATCAGAAAAAAGATGGAATGAAACAATCCTTTAGCCCAAGAAACTTGAAAGATTAGCAAGAAATTTTCATCTCACTGAGGTAAATAAGGAGCAAATTCCAGGATAAGAAAGTATCCCAGCAAGGCAGCAGCAAACCCCACCCCAGCAAACCAGTAGGAGATCCTGAGCCTTAGTGTGGTCAAGTAGGCCAATACCAACACTAGGATCCTCCACATGCCTTAGCCTAGCCAGGGGGTTGGCAGTCTCCAGCTCTGAGAACCACAATGGACTTTAGTATAGCCCCAGGCAAACAGGCATCATCAGTGGCCAGACCTCCACATGCTTAGAATAGCCCAGAACAAACAGTCATCTTCCAGCATAATTAGAAA
Organism: Potorous gilbertii; assembly: GCA_028658325.1. Classification (NCBI taxonomy): domain Eukaryota; kingdom Metazoa; phylum Chordata; class Mammalia; order Diprotodontia; family Potoroidae; genus Potorous; species Potorous gilbertii. The sequence goes on along the minus strand of CM053772.1, from coordinate 103,165,566 downwards.
GCAGGCCAGATCTCCATGTGTTTCAATGTAGTCCTGGGCAAATAAGCATCATCCAGTGGACAGACCTCCACCTGCTTCAGTATACATCTAAGTAAATAAAAACAAACAAAACATACTACACTGGGTCTGAGCACATGCCAGATACTATCAATAGGACCCTAACTCAGCATCAAGTAAGCTGTCAGACCTCCACTGTCTCCAGCAGCACCAGCCATATCCCATCCCAATCCTTCAGCACAGCACCAGACATGAGGGCCTCAAGGCAGCAACAGCACAGCACCAGGAAAACAACAGGGCCAGTTGACACTGGCACAAGAAGCCTGAGGTTGTACCCCTTTCACCCCAAGTGCAGAAGTTAAATTTAAATGAAAGGAAAAAGTCCAAAAAAAGAGCAAAAATAAATAACAAAAAAGAATATGACCATAGAAAGCTATTATAATGACAAGGCAGTCTGAGACAAAAACTCAGAAGAGAAAACCGTCAAAACACCTACGAGCAACCTCTCCCCCAAAAATGGGAAATTATCTCAAGTCAAGAAAGAACACATGGAAGAACTCAAAAAGGAGATTAAAATTCATATGAGAGGTAGAAGAAAAATGAGCAAAAGAAATGAGGGGGATGCAAGAGAATTATGAAAAAAAATACCAACAACTTAGAAAACTCCTTAAAAAGTAGGATTGACCAAAAGGAAAAGGAGATACAAAAATCCACTAAAGAAAACAGCTCCTCAAAGAGTATAATTGGCCAAATAGGAAAGAAAGCACAAAAACTAATAGAGGAAAGCAGTATCTTAAAAGTTAGAATTGGGCAAGTGGACACTAATGACTCTACCAGACATTGACAATCAATCAAATTCAAAAGAATGAAAAAGATTGAAGAAAATGTAAAATAATCTCATGGGAAAAACAAATTACCTGGAGAATAAATTCAAGAGAGACAATATCAGAATCACTGGATGACCCAAAAGCCATAATCAAAAGCAGGACCTGAACAGTATCTTTCAAGGAATGAAAATAGCCTTGATGTTCTTGAACCAGAGGACAAAATAAGCATTGAAAAGGGACAGAGTCAAAATGGTGGAGTAGGATGTCAGACCTGCTCTAGTTATCCCTCCATAACCCATAAAATACATGTAAAAATAAATATTATCCCTAGTCACATAAAAAAATGCTTTAAATCACTATTGACAGAGAAGTACAAATTAAAACAATTTGAGGTACCATATCATACCTATCATGTTCATTAATATGATAGGAAAGGAAAATTACAAATGACAGCAAGGAGGCAGAAGCAAATTGAGACACTAATGCACTTATCATGGAGTTGTGAACTGATTCAACCATTCTGAAGAGCAATTTGGAATCAAAGGGCTACAAATTTGTGAATACCCTTTGACCCAGCAATACCAGTAACAGGTCTTTACATCAAAGAGATCAAAGAAAAAAGAAAATAATCTATATGTACAAAACTATTCATAATAGCTCTTTTGTAGTGGCAAACAATTACAAATTGAGAAGATGCCCATTATTGAGGAATGGCCAAAAATATTATGGTATATAATTATGATGAAATACTATTGTGCCATAAGAAATGATGAGCAAGATGTTTTCAAAAAAACCTAGAAAGACTTATATTAATTCATGCAGTGAAAAGAGCAGGACCAGTGGAACATTTTACACAGTAAAAGCAATTTTATATGACGATCAACTGTGAATGACTTAGGTACTCAAAGTTATAAAATGGTTCAAGATGATACTTATGAAAACTACTGTCCATCTCCAGAAAAAGAACTGAGGGAGTCATAAAGCAGATTGAAGCATACTTTTTAAAAAACGTTCTTTATTATATCTTTTTGTTGTTCTGCATTTTGTTTTCAATATGTCTAATATTTAAATATATCACATGACTGAACATGTACAATCTATATTAAATTGCCTGGTTTCTCAAAAAAGCGGCAAGGAAGGGAGAGTAAAAAAATGCAGCTCAAAACTTTTTTAAAAGAATGTTAAAAAAATTGTGTAAATGTAATTGAGAAAAAAATTAAATGTAAAAATAAAAGACAGTTGTATTCTATTACATTAGTATTATGGGTCAAAACTACCTCTTCCTTTCTTATATGCTCCTTTTTCCAATTATCCTTTGCCCTTACTTCCAACAAACCCTACAAATTAGATAATTTTCATCTCATGGTGCTTTAGCTTGCCAACTTTTGGAATCAATCTTGTTTAAATTTCAAGATGACTGTGAAACTAGTTACCATTTTGACTCCATGCTTTTTTCACTCAAAGTTTTCCCTTTTTAAGATGTTGTACTCTTTAAAAAAAAATGAGTATCAGTTCCAAAAATCTACATGGAAATAGTAATGAGAAGGGCAATTATGACAATTTCATTCATGCTAAATTTACATAGGCTCTGTGTGTGTGTGTGTGTCCAGAAAATTGGTCTTCCTGCATTTAAAAAATTTGTTTTAAAAACTGTCAGGACATAGTTTATCAATTCTATCTGTCAGCAATATCACTTTAAAAGTTACAGTATATGGAGCTTATAAATGGGTGGGAAAATAAAACAACTAATGTATTTCCCTTTTTATAACATGAAAAAAGTTTTTCAAAAAATAAATTAAAAACAGTCAATTATTTGGCATCTAAAATGAACCTCAAAGTCACAAACTAAGAATGCATTTAATCATGTAGTTAGGCAGAATCTTTTTAGACATCCATTTCATAATACCCGAAGCTTTTAGGGCTTGTGTCATCTAGCCGGATATGTAGTGAAGTTACTTTATGGACTTCCCTCATGGCATAATGTAAGATTTTTCCCCCTTATTTTCTTCCATAAGTCAAAATGGAATCTGAACTCAAGAAGGATGCTTATTACAAATCTCCCATTAATCATTTTTAAACCTAAGTGTTCCCAATTAGAAAATCAGCATTTTGCTGGGTAAGTACCAGGTTCTGACAAGCCGGGGTATTTATTTCTTATTATGGGAACCAGTCATGCACAACCTTCCATCAGAGTGATTTAAACTGGTGTGCTTTGAAACAACACAGAAAGACTTTATTTCAAGAAAGAAATCTCTCTTCATGGCTGTCAGTGAACCATATAGGGTTGAGTTCAGCTTCTTCCATATCTTTACAGTTCTGTTTTCATTTCCTGAAGAAAAATAAGAAGCCGAAAAAAGGGGAATATTTAGTCTAATATCGTATTGTTAGTAACCTTTACCTTCCATAAAGCTGGCCTAAGAGACTGTATATGGAAGTGAATCAGATACATCCATTTAAACTAGAATTCAAAAGGTATAAAGTAAAAGATATTTCAAATTCATCTTTCTGATTTCAAGAATGCCTGCTATTCACTAGTAAATCCAATGACGCCTACATAATTATGTGGTCATGCAATGAATGAAGCATTATACTCTTCCTTGTTTCAAGAAACCTTAGGCAATTGAAAGACATCAACTATTATGCTAGTGTTTGAAATATTTTTAAATCTCTCATAGCATCTGGGATTTTTCTTTTATACTTCAGTACACACTTCATTTAAGCTTTTTTAATCATCACAGAATTTTTAAAATTTGATCTCTGATTTAACATGAGGTTCTTTTTTTTGCAAAGTTTTTTTTTTGAAAAGTTCTTTCATCATTTATTTGGCTTTTCCAACCCTGAACCCTGAATCACCCCTGCAAACTCTCCTTACTCATGTTTTGTTAAACACTAGGTTCACCAAAACTGATGTTAGCCAATTTCAACTGGGCCTTCAGTGCAACAGAACAATCTTTGTACTCTTCCCACAATAACTATAGTGAAACTTTTCTTTTCTGAAGTTTTCTACACTACTCCTTTCTCATTCCTTTTCTGCAGAGGAATTGTATACTTTACAGAGACAGAAAAAAAAAAGAGAGAAAGGGTATTTGTCATTTTTTCCCCATCTATTCTACCTGTATACAATTGCTCACTTTTTATCTCTTTACTTTAATCTCCGATTAGGAAGTAGCCTTTCTTAGCTAGATCAAATCAATTTTTGCCCCAACATTGCCACCTCTCTCAAATTATCATTCTAGTGAGGTGTGTAGACTAGCCTAGCATGGGATGCACAGACCAGCCCAGTGTGTGGTGAGCAGACCAGAACAGCAAGCAGACCAGCATGGTACAGCAGAGAGAGGACCTGGAACAGCCTTCAGGGTACCATCAGTACAAGTGCCCAGATTGCTCAACCCACTAATGCCATAGACAGCTTCAAAGGGCAATGGGAAGGCTCCTTTACCCAGGTGAGGGGAACATGGGTGTGGACCTCCTGCAGCAAGTGGTACAACGCTGTCATTTTTGGAGCACTCCACCTAGAGCCCCTGGGGGAATTGAGCCACTGATCTGATTCTCAGCCCTGAGCTCCACTGAGAGGTGAGGAGGAGCACTGGCAGAAGAGCTGGGGGTTGTTGTGGTGAGGGAATTCCAATTACAGATTCTAGGCAGAAAAGTTTTGGTTGCTCCCGAAACAATGTGCAGGCCACAAGGTGAGGAAACACTTCTGCCTTGACTGTGCCACCTTGGAGGAACTGAGAACTTACATGTTCCCAGAGTATAACCTCCTCTTGACAAAGGACTCAAGAGTCAAGTAACTGACTGGGAAAATGCCCAAAATAGGGAGAAAAAAATGAGACTATTGAAGGTTACTTTCTGAGTGAACAGGTATTTTCTCCAATTCTTTCACAGATGAGAAAGAACAAAGAATAACACCAGCGGAAGTCAAGACTTCCACTTCCAAAACCTCCAAAATAAATATGCAATGCTCTCAGGTCATGGAAGAGTTCAAAAAGGATTTTGAAAATCAAGTAAGAGAGGTGGAGGAAAAATTGGCAAGAAAGATGAGAGTGATGCAAGAAAAGCAATTAATAGTTTGTTAAAGGAGATTCAAAAAAAAATGCTGAAGAAAATAACACCTTTAAAAACAGACTAACTCAATTGCAAAAAGAGATCCAAAAAGCCAATGAGAAGAATGTTTTAAAAAGCAGAATTCACCAAATTTAAAAGGAGGTTCAAATCTCACTGAAGAAAAGAGTTTTTTTAAAAATTAGAATGGAGCAGATGGAAGCTAATGACTTTATGAGAAATCACGGAATTACAAAATTTAACCAAAAAACAAAAAAAATAGAAAATAATATGAAATATCTCATTGGAAATAAACAATTGACCTGGAAAATAAATCCAGGAGAGACAACTTAAAAATTATGGGACTACCAGAAAGTCATGATCAAAAAAAAGAACCTAAACATCATCTTTCATGAAATTATCAAGGAAAACTACCCTGATATTCTAGAACCAGAAGGCAAAATAAATATTGAAAGAATTCATCAATCACCGCCTGAAAGAGATCCAAAAAGAGAAACTCCTAGGAATATTATAGCCAAATTCCAGAGTTCCTAGGTCAAGAAGAAAATATTGCAAGCAACTAGAAAGAAACAATTCCAGTATTGTGCAAATACAATCAGGATAAGACAGGATCTGGCAGTTTCTACATTAAGGGATAGATGGGCTTGGAATAAGATATTCCAGAAGTCAAAGGAACAAGGATTAAAACCAAGAATCACCATACCTAGCAAAACTGAGTATACTACTTAAGGGGAAAAAATGGTCATTCAATGAAATAGAGGACTTTTAAGCATTCTTGATGACAAGAACAGAACTAAATAGGAAATTTGAGTTTCAAACACCAGAATCAAAAGAAGCATGAAAAGGTAAACAGGAAAGAGAAATCACAGAATAATTTCTAAAGTTGAATGGCTTACATTCCTACATGTAAAACATAATATTTGTAACTCTTGAGACTTTTCTCAGTATTTGGATAGTTAGAGGAATTATACACATATACATATACACACACACACACACACACGCAAGCACACACATACATACACACATAGAGAGCACAGGATGAGTTGAATAAGAAGGGATGATAACCTAAAGAAAATAATATTGAGGGGTGAGGGAGGAAAATATTGGGAGGAGAAAGGGAGAAATGGAATGGGGGCAAATTATCACTCATAAAGAAGGCAAGAAAAACTTTTTCAGTGGAGGAGAAATGGGAGGAGGTAAGAGGGGAAAAGGGAAACTTACTGTCTTCACATTTGGATTAAGGAAAGAATTGACACAATCACTCAGTTTAGTATGAAAGTATATCTTGCACTACAGAAGAGTATGGGAGGAGGGGACAAGTGGGGTGAGAGGGATGATAGAAGGGAGGACAAATGGGAGAAGGAAGTAATCGGAAGTAAACACTTGGGGAGGGACAAGGTCAAAAGAGAGAACAGAATAAATGAGGGGCAGGATAGGATAGAGGGAAACATAGTTAGTCTTATACATATGACTATTATGGAAGTCTTTCGCAAAACTACACATATACAGCCTATATTGAACTGCTTGGCTTCTCTGTGGGGATGGGTGGGGAGCAAGGAAGGGGAGACAAGTGGGAATTCAAAGTATTAGGAATGAATGTTGAGAATTGTTTTTGCATACAACTGGGAAATAAGACATGTAGGTAATGGGGTATAGACATCTACCTTACCCTACAAGAAAAGAGAAAAGAAGGGGATAAGGGAATGGAGGGGTATGATAGAAGGAAGGGTATTTTGTGGGAAGGTGTAATCTGAGTGCAAGGCATTATGGGGTGGGGGAGGGGAGATATGGGGAGAAAATTCGGAACTCAAAATTTTTTGGAAATGAATGTTCAAAACTAAAAATAAATAAACATCAAAAAAATATATCATTCTATAATTTTCCTCAAACACACATCTTCACCCTGTCTCCTTTTCTGTCCTCACTTTTCAATCCCTTGATATTTTGCTTCTGTCTTTTAAACTTAACTGAAACTTGTTCTCCAAAGATTGCTAAAGCTCTGTGTCCAATTTCACAGTATCTTTCTTGAACACTTTGTAGCACTTCACTGTTGATCAGCTCCACTGATTTTCTCTTGACCACGTTATTCGGTTGTGTTTAACACTATTCACAATTGGGCACAAGCCCACCTTTCCAGCCTTATCATTCATTATCCATTATCAAGGCTTATTATCACTATTACCTCTCTCATACGCTCCATATTTCAGCTAAATTTTCAATATGTTCCTCATAAATAACATTCCATCTCCAATTGCCATGTTTTTCAACTAGCTATAACCAGAGCCCAGAATGTTCTTCTTCCTCATTTTCATCTTTTTAAAATTCAGTTTCCTTCGAAACTCAATTTAAGTGCAATCAACTCTAAGAGACTTGACTTTGTGGCCCCAGTCATGATACCACTCTGTATTGGTAAATTTTATTTTTATTGGTAAATGCCATAATTTACATATCTGTCAAACTGTTGTATTAAACTCTAATATTACTATTAGAGTCTAAGCTCCTTGAGGCATAGATTGTTTTGTTTTTGTCTTTCTGTCCTCATTCAAAGTACCTGGCATAGAATTCATTCTTAATAAATATTATTGAATGGATCAGTCATTGAATGGTGTCTTATTTTGAAACTCTAAATAAAGTGAAAACATAAAAAGAATGTAAAACAAATTCAGAAGTTGAATAAGGAAGCATATAAAAAAATCTCTCAAAACATACATAATTGTTCCTAAATATTAGATATTAAAAAGATATAAGACAGTCACTTAAACCAAAGATCACAACATCATAGGCATTTAATTGAAAATGGTACTTACTGTCTTTAGATATGTGTATTTCTTTAGTGGCATTGATTTAAAAAATTGAAAATTGGATTTCTCATTTCATATTTGAGAAATAAGAAAAGTACCATTTTACCTGAAATTTACATTATTGTGTCATTCTGACATGCAGTACACATTTAATGTCACTGTTATATTTGTTGTAGAAGATAGCAACTGAATTTAATCTGATGAATTTTTTGCTAAATGTAAAGAAAGGAAAGTTTTCTGCAAAAAAAGATTTATATAATTGTATATGGAAATTCTAAGGAATATCAGTAATTTCTGATTTGGGGGAACTATCTGCCTGAGACAGTTAAGGGAGAGACTGATTGCAACCTAATACATAGTTCGTAATGTCTTTTAGACTAAATTATACTTTGGAAAGAAAAGATTAAAAGAAAATAAAGGCAAAGAATGAAATGAGGAAGGAAGAAAAACTGAAGATAGGAATAAATAAGAAAGCTTATTAATATAAATCATTAGCTTTCAAGAATATCACACTGAACATTCCAGATATGACTAGGAATATATTTCTTCAATGAAGTTCTAGTCTGAATGTCTCATGTGCATGAATGTGATTTTGGACTTTCAAAGACTATAAAAGCAGAACAAAAGCTCCAACAGATTCTACCATGCTAGAAAGTGTCCAGATTTCTTCATGACAACAAACTGCCTAGCTAAGTGTAGAGACACGTATTACTAGTTGGCTGGTCATTAGATAATGGATAGATTAGATAATTCCTTCTGTAAAAGAAGGAATACACAAAATGACCTTCAGTACTACGTGGAAAACTTTTGCTTCTACATTGCTGATGGAAAAGTGGTGGGAAAAGGTAAAGAAGAAGAATCACATAGTTTTTACATTATTAATAAAGAGTGTGACAGTGAATAGAAATCCAAGTTCACATCAATCTCCTTTTCTCCACTCACATGTCCACAAAATTAGGATATCTAGGCTCTCATCACCTCTCACTGGCATTATTATAATGTCTACCAATTTGTCTTTTTGACTCATCTCCTTTTCTTTTCAACCCATCTTTCATACAGCTGCCAAAATGATTTACCCAAAGCTTAAATATGACCATGCCATTACCTATCCAATGAACCCCAATAGTTCCTTTTTGACCCTTGTATTCATTTCTTCTCATTTAAAATTTCTACTTTAAGCAAGTTTTTTAATACATGTATTTTAGCATAATAGTATACATACATAATTTATAAGAATGTAAATATATACAAAGTGGGAATGTATGCTCAAGAAATTTTTACTAAGATAATGTGATGAAATAAAGGTTTGCAGATGACTGACTTTTCCTAGAAGTAAAGTAGGGAATAAATTTTTTTTTAATCTGATTAGAATGAAGAGGACAATTGGCTATAATGTAGCCCACATGGATGCAGCATTTTATTCTTATTTACGTTTCTTCTCCTGTAATGGTGCAGCAAACAAAAGTTTCACTAATTTGGCACTTATTAATGAAGGATTTAGAAACTGGAATATTTCAAATGTATGTTTTAAACATTAGTGACAAAAATCTAGCATGTTGATAGGTTTTTGTGGTCAAATTTAACTGAATGGAAACCTACTAATGTATCGCTGGATGGAGAAAAGCAGACATCTATTTAAACAAGAAAAATAGTGCAATAAACAAAGTGTAATGAAGCAACCAATTGACACTATTGTGTTTATTGAAACATAGGATACTATTCAAGGGTGACAATAGAAAAGCTATCTCTTTTGGGAATGTTTGTCCAAAAATATAATCCTGGAACAGCAAAACATATGTTACAATATCCTTGAAATGCTACTTTAGATGTGTAACAAAATCAAAAATTATTTAATTTGATCTTGTTCAACACTACCCAACAAATGACTGTCTCTTCATTAAATGAAAAAGAATTTTCAACAATTTATGACAATATTAGTAACTAGTAACACCATGAATCAATGCCTGTCGTTATGTTGCATTTTGACAATGAAAATCATGGTTCAGCTGAATATAGTGTATTTGTTAAGAAATGATTCACAATTAAATGTTATCCTTGGCATCCTTTAAAATGGCATAAATCAATGATATTTGCCTATTCCAATGGCACAGCTACTGTGTTTATATGTAAAATTCAAACGACCCATTGTAATGGTAATTTAAATGGGGAAATCTTTCTTATTCATTAATAGGCTCATGTGACCTGCCTGTGTCACATGGAAGCCTGAGTCACATGAGTCTGAGTCACATGGATCCTGTGGTGGGAGGAGTTTACTGAATGGATAGAACAGGAAGAGGTGGAGCTAGAGCAGAGATGAAAGACAATTAGTGAGAGAGCTGTCAGAACAGAAGGATGCAGGCAAATCTACAACCGCCTGTGAGTGGAAAGGACATGTTGTTTAAGGGAAGCCTGCTTGGGATTTGTCTAATGAAGCTGATTTGTGGGAACCCTAGCAGAGGGAAGGCTTGGGAATGGTGTTATTTTCTGAATTGTTATTGTGTATAGATTTTTGTTACTATGATGGATTTGGCTTTCTGGTGTCTGAATAAATGTTTGGGTTTTGGTGAGTACATTGTGTTTGTGATTCAGAATTGTCCCAGAATATTCATGGCCCTGTAGGTACTGTGAATATTGCATTGGTGCTACACAGGTAAACAAAGAAGCAATGCAGCTCCTGAGATGCAGGATCTAAAAGGCATGTTTAGCCTTTGACACTTACTGGCTTTGTGAAACTTAATACACTTAATATAGTCAAGGCAAGTTACTTAATATCTATCAGATTCAAATTCCTCATCTATAAACCTGGAACAATAAAACTTCTACTTCAAAGAGTTGTGAGGATCGAATGAGATGAGACTTAAACCCTTTTTCAAGACTTAAATATTACAGAAAAAGTTAGTCAATTCAAGGAAACAAAACAAAACTATCTCTGGCTTTATTTTTAGTTATTCAGATTTTTTTTATCTTCATGGAAGGGAATTCTGTGCAGCATATAGAAATGGAAACAATTTCACAAGTAGTATTCTAGATAAATATTTCAAAGTAATCACTAAAAGCAAAATGGTCATTTAGAGCCAAAGCAATTAATGATGTAAAACAAAACTACTCCAGTTATGTGAGCAACAAAATGGAAAGCTACACATTTTCTCTAATTTTCACAGCCTCTGAAACCTCTTCAAAACAGATATCATGCACCAAAGATGAAGCAACTTCAGTTATTTCCATGGTATAGGACTCAAAGAACAATTTTTTTTTGTCTACCTTGAGCTCACTCAGCTCATCTCTTCCACCTCCCATGCTACCAGTGAGGATACACTAGCCAACACAATGACCTGACAAATAAGCTTACAACAAAACCCAACCCCACACCTAGGTGACCCTTCTTTCCAGTGCCATGAAAATCCTAGCTCCAAGCTGTTAAAGTATTTGTTTTCTTCCAAGGCAGACAGTCATAGCTTACTGGGCTGCAATAGAAAGCCAGTGTTTTGAAAACCTATCAGAAACATAAGCTTATTGAAACCACAATAGACAACCAGAGCCACGGCAGGCAATGGTTTGTGCTGCAAAAGATTGTTGCAGAAGAGCATGAGAAGGGAGGGAAAGGGGAAAGACTCTTGTATGGGCTTGAAATAGAGCTCAATATGACATTTCATTCCCATGTCTTTCCAGAGCTTCAGAAACCCAAATAACAAAAATACATTTTCTTAACACCAGTAAGGTGCTATTCTGAATTGAAGATAGTAAAAAGAACAAAAAGATCAGAGAATGGAAAAAACAGAGGGAGCCAGAAAGAATATGGTATTTAGCTTCTTTGACTATGGTACCCTTCGTCACCATCTGGAAGAGCATCTGGTCAGTCTGTAAGTATTCACAAGATATCTGGTACTTACCATACAAGAGTCATTGAGTCCACATGGTTTGGACTTTTTATTAGCTATTAGCTATGAAGCTACATGAGAAGAGCTGGAACCATTCAGGTTTCATAGAGGAAGGAAGAGAAATTCACCAGAGAAACCATGAGGGAAACTGCAGCTGAAGGGGGTGGCATGAGGGTTGTATGTGGGAAATAATCAGTGTTAGCATAAGGGGAGAGGCGCCAGGAAATTACTGTTCTACCACATACTATCCTTTGATAAAAAGATCCTAATGGCTTTTTCTAAGATAGGAAGAAGATGGAAAGGAGAAAAAGAAAAAAACAAAAACAAAATGTGGAAGAAAACTATCCAGAATTCCTAAACTGTTCCTTCTTCCTTCACAAATTCTAAGTCTCAAAGTCTCACAATTTGATCAATGTGATAAATGACAACACATCTTTGACGTTCGGGGTAAGTCTCGTAATGCAAAATAATGATGAGCCAGAGCAACATCAAGAATTTCAGCACCATAGCATAGATGATGACACCCTAATGTAGTCTCCTGGTATAAAGTCGTGATAATAGGACTTCTACATGGAAACTTCTGAGGGAATCAACAGTTCTTTATCCTGCCTCAGAATTGGCTAAGAGATCTGTAGGTGAAGAGGCCTGCAAATGATCTCAGGATCTAATTGATAATGAGGTTCTCCCTGTTACACCACCCATTCAGTATTCCCTAGCCCCCTTCCTGAAAAGGAGTCATATAAAATATTTATCCCCTTTCAGATCTCTGTGGAATGGCAACCCCTCTGTCTTCTTCTACAGTGTCTAAGATTCTCATTCAGCAGTTCACAATTATCAAGCCAACTAAGGGATCTCTTTTCTTCCAGGCAAATATATACTTATAATAGTTATAAGCAATAATTTCACTTCTCCCATGTGTAATAGTAATTTAAATGGAAAGATCTTTCTAATTAATTTATAGATCCATGTGTCCTGTTTAAATAACCTGGAAGCCTAATTTACATGTGGTAGGAGGGGCTTGCTGAAGAGGTGGAACAGGAAGGGTGGAACGGAATCAAGAGGAAGTGAGTGAGTGGGGTCAGGTCAGAGGGGATAGAATGCAGGCCAACTGACACAGGACAATTGACAAATTATGACAGTTGATGGTGAGAAGGCCCCGGCTGAGAGAGGGGAGGTTTGAGAATGATTTTGCCCTCTGCTATATCATGTTTGTTAACTTCTTGTTCACCATGATAGATTTTGCTTTCTGATTCTGGGACGTGGCTTTATGATGTTTAAATAAATGTTTTTCTTCTGCCTTCTATGTGGAGAGTCTTTTATACTTGGTGATTGAGAACTATGCTGGCATATTCATAGTCACCACCAGTGCTGTGAATATTGCATTGGTGATACACCATGCTTGAAAAACAAAACAAAACAAAAAAACAAGATGTCACCTTGGTCCCTGAATCTTTTCTGGGAAGTAGGTCCCTGAACCATCCCAAAGGAAAGGAAGTCTACCAACTGAGGGGGACTTGAATTACTTCTGCAGGGTATTTGAAATTCTCTAAGACAGTAAAAACCTTAAGGATGAGGAATGACCAGAAAGAATCAGCCAGAAATATGTTCAAAAACAGTCCATACTTATCAGGTATGTGACTTCCTGGAAAATGGATCCAAAAAAGCACTGGACGGGGAGCCCTTCTTTTTGGAGTGGCATTATAATAATGCAACTGTATGTTATTGCCACTTGAATATTCAAATTGACACTTGACCCATTTCCCAGCCTCTGCTACTCTTGTAACAACTCCAACATGGTTTGTTTGTTTTTATACATATACCTCTGATGAGTGCCAATATATTCCACAAACAATTGTATGTGGTGAAAGGCCTTAGTAAAATTCTTCTATTGGTCCTGTTTCTAAAGGGAAAGAGGCTTTGATTGTCTAATCCTATGCTCTCTAGGCCCCAGACTACTTATCTAGACTTGTGGTTACCACCCAGGAACTTGTATTGGTAAAGATTTCTTACCAAAATGATTGTGGATTTTATTCCTTCCTTTAGTCAAATGTGATGAGAGTAAACTTCATG
>CM053772.1:103132535-103151428 GCA_028658325.1 Potorous gilbertii | reverse complement strand
GGCAGATTGGTGATATGGGTAATTAGAATGTCCAATGTATTGGGGAGGGGAGAGGGGACTAATGGGGAGAAAATTTTGGAACCCAAAATCTTGTGAAAATGAATGTAAAAAGTTAAATAAATTTATTAAAAAAAAAAAAAAAAGATTTCTGCCCCATCTCTCAAGGCTCTCTCACATGTAACCTAGAGCTCTACCAACTGGAAAGATTTTTCCACACTCCTACTCCCTGGGATATCTCCTGTTACATTAGTAACTATTGAAGTCCAGCTATGTAGGCCTTTCTCGTAGTGAATGGAGCTATCAGATATGTTGTCTCTCAAGAGTCTGGTTGGAGCCCACTGGGCATATGGAAGGCATGGTTCCAGAGTCTGGACCAAAGGCACCTCAGTCTTTAGAATAGTCACCAGCTATTTATGAAGAGTGTCATGATTTCTAATGTACAATTTGCATTTAACACTTGAAGCCTCATCTGACTAGACAGGCTACCTTGTGTCAACCAATCCATAACAAGCAACTTTTGAAAAAGAGTGATTGTATGTTATACCATCTGTTCAATAGCAACTGGGGATCAGTAAGAGGCAAACTTTTCAAAAGCAGTGAAGTGAGAGGTTGCTCTGAGGAGCTTAGAGCTCCAGAAGACTAACAGTGGTTTATTCTGGCCATCTCTTGGTTCCTGTTAAAGTTTCCACACAATCTTGTCTTTATAGACAGAGGCATTGTCTTTGAGAAGTCATAAGGGTCATAAATCTCCCCAAGGAGAAAGGCTTCTGGATAGTGCACTTTATATTTTCCAGGACTATAACCTATATTGGGTCACACTTGGAGGATATTATTTTATGGGTGACTGTAAATTGGGACCATCAGGATATCCAAATGGAGAATACAGGTTTTACAGAACTGTAAAAAAGTCTCTGGATTACCTTCTTATAATATGGAGAAGCTTGTGTCAGTAGTTTATTCCAGACCATACCTGGAGTCCTCTGGGCTTTCCCCTCCCTCTGCATTCCCAAAAAGCTTGCCCCTAGATTGTCTTAGGGTTGCTTTTCTATCCCTTGTCTCTCATATTAGGCACCATCTAATCTAGTGCCTCTGTCATTGTGGCTCCATCTTGTGCTCCATCTTGTCTGGTCAATATTTTCTCATCAATATAGTGGTAATATCCAGTGCTCTCAAGAAGAGGGGTCTCTTTCAGGTCTCTTCCTACCATAAATTGACAGTATGCAGAATTCAGGTAGCCCTGGAAAAGGACAGTGAAGGTATACCATACTCCTTCCCAGGTGAAATCAAGTTGTTCCTGACTAGTTTTAGCCACAAAAAGAGAGGAAAAATCATTGCCAAGTCTGAAAGACATATACCACTTAACTTGGCCCTGGGCTACCTGGTCTATAATATTGATGAGCTCAGGAAGAGCTCTAAAGATAGACATGATGATTTAGTTCAGCTTCCCATAATCCACTGTACAATCTCAGGTGCCATTTACCTTCCTCATAGGTAATACTGGATTATGTGTTGCAAGAGGATCTAGTTAAATGAAGTAATCCAGCTTCCTTCATCTCCATCACTAGGGAAGAATTATCTTACTTTCTCTGCGTACCCAATATTGTATGATATTAACTACATGAGATGGTTCGTGTAAATCTTAGTGATTCTATTTGGCCCTACCCACGAGGCAACATGTCCAAATGTTGCTGGAAGGGTGCCCACAAGTACTTATCGTGTAGCAATCCTTCCTTACATGGTCTGCCTTCTGTGACCTTCCCAGAATTGTCCAAAGAAGGTGTAGACTTGGGAAGATACCTCAGGCTTGGGTAGAATCAAAAGGAATTGTATAAGGATTGTATGTGGGAAGGAAGCTATGTCAGGATAAAGGAAATCAGGAAACTTCTTTCCTACCAAAGTGCTCTGAATTTTATTTTGTTCTAGTGCTTTTTTTCCTCTCCCATTCATATGTATGAGAAGTCAAAAGAGTCTTGTGGTTGAAAAATTGCAAGTTCTAAACCCACAGAATCATTGATATTTTGCTAAAATATAATCCTCTAAATTTATGTGGACTGGATGAATTTGAACAATTTTAAAATATAGCAGTGAGTTACAAGGTATCTCTAACCCTAAATCAGTGGAAAGAGCTTCTTTGGTTACCAGGCAGTTAAAAGATTTTTTTAAAATATATATTTCAGAGTAAAAATATTCATTAATTTGGGCCGCTCTTATTCAAAGAACTTGGTACCTGAGACAAGGGATTTACTTCTGAAAAGAAATACCCATTTCAGACAGGTCCCAGACAAACAGACAGACTCAATCCCTTCCTCAATTCACCCCTCCTCTATCACCACCAGCTACAATAAACATATAGGCATTGCTTATATGGGGAAATCTACCAAGGTTTGTTGTTGATTTGTTTTAATTTTACTATAGTAGCTGGGCTGCAAGCTCTTTGTTTTCTAAAAGAACTATGGCAAAATATGCTTGGAATTTAAGCTAAAACAGTAAGGACAATGCATTCCACCTATAAGAAAGACATAACACCTCAGCTGAAGATTCTAGGTAAAGCTAAAAGGAGTAAACACCGAAAAGCTTTACAACCTTCTTCCAGTTGAGCCATTCTTGACAGGAACCAGAAGAGATCACAGGACCAGTAGGGCAACATCAGAGAGTGGCCATATGAAACTAGGAAAAAAATAATTACCAATAGAAATTTTGTGCTAGATTACATTCCCAGGAAAGGCTATATCTCATGTAAGAATAATATGGAGCATGCCCAGCAGGAACAATGCAAAGACATCACCAGAAAGTATCAGTGACCCCAAAGTGTCAGAGATATGACTTGATCTTTTACATATGCATCCAGGCTATGTTACTTACATTTGTGCCTATACACACATGCATTCTGGACATCTATATTTCCTACTTAAGTTCACTTTTTTGACTAATTGTATGCATATATTTGTGGGAAAATATGTCCCAGGTTTAAAAGAGAAAATTATTTATCACTAATTTACTTATTATTCACTTAATTAAATGTCTTTTACTTTGAACTAATTGTGTCCTCTGACTGACTAGAAAAAATAAACACTCCAATCTGGGTTCATGAGTTATGGATTTTAAAAGATATGTATCCAAAGACATATTTTTTGGTGTTACTGACCAAACCTGACCAAAACCCAACTTTGGATTACTCCCATCATGCATGCCTTTGCCCTTATTCACATGCTGATTTGGTCAAGAGATTGAAGTATAGGGGATAGTGTTAGAGTTGGGTCTTTCAGATTTCAAGCACAGTGCTCTGTCCATAATACAATACTGACTCTATAGTGGGGTGTCTACCCTAAGTATATGAAAACAGAATGAATAGAAATAATTTATTCCAGTGGCCATGAAGGCAACTCAAGAAGGTGCTGTGCAGTGCAGAGGCTTAAGCAGACCTCAAAGATGCCAAGGTCATCCACTGTTTATTGGACTATTGCCAATCATCCTGAATTTTGTCTTGCCACTGGACTTTGATGACTCTGTAAGAGAGAGTGAGGCTGATGACTGTCTCACTTAAATCTAATTCATGCAAAAGTCAAGATATCACTCCTTGGTATCATTGGTCTTCTTCATAAACAAAGGACAAATAACCAAAAGACAACCCTGAAATGATGGTATGTTTGTCTGAGGGACTGACTATATGAATTGTGAAGAAGGGTGAATTGAAGACAGCAGTCATGTTCCCTTAAGTCTTCCTCTCCAGACTGAACATTGCAAGTTCCTTCTGCCCTTTCTTATTTGGCATATATTCAAGAAACTTAACTTTCCATGTTGCCTTCCCCTGAATATTATATAGGTGGTCAATGTCCTTTCTAAATGTGGTGCTCAGAAATTAGCATATTCTTCCAGACAAGAAGGGTTCATATCCTGATGAGATTACAGAATATATCACTAAGGGTATGGTTAATAATCACACATAAAAGGAAACTGTGATAAAGCAAGACAGCATGGTTTTATTTAAAAAGAAAAAAGTCAATTTATTGCCTTTTTGGATAGAATTACTAGATTGACAGATCTAGGGAATATTGCAGAAATACTTTCTCTAGATTTTAGCAAAGCTACCAACTATTGTTATGAACAAAATTGAAAGATATGGGCCAGAAAATGATTCAATTTCTAGAATTCTGAACTGATTGAAAGTCCAGAACTATATATAAGGCAGTGTGATTTTTGAAGATTTCCAGTGGAGTTCTCCAGGGATCTTTGATCTCAAGTTCAGAGGTCAGTAGTATCACAGATTTTAGAAGGCTTCTTGATATAGAGTTTATAGATTTTATTCTCTTCCATTCCATTCTCTTTGGATCTCAGGATGACATTCTCTACTGCATCCCCTCTCTCATTCTCCACAATTCAAGAATCATTGACAGTGCTTTCAACAATCACATCTGTCAGCTATTTTGGATTCCTAAGAAGTAGTTCTTATGGAATACATGGCTCATCACAGGCATGCAACTGTTTTCCCCTATCTCCTCTTACCTTCTGTAACTGACCCTAGGCTACTAACTCAGTGCTATATTAGTCTTGTATTCAGTTCATACATTTCTAGGAGTGGTGCATTTAAAGCTAGATGAGATTTCTGAGATCACCTACTCCAATGTCCTCTTTGGTAGAATTAAGAATCTGAGTCCTAAAGTGGTGAAAATGA
This sequence comes from Potorous gilbertii, assembly GCA_028658325.1. NCBI lineage: Eukaryota > Metazoa > Chordata > Mammalia > Diprotodontia > Potoroidae > Potorous > Potorous gilbertii. Next base: position 103,146,756 of record CM053772.1, on the reverse strand, counting down.
CATTAGAAGTATAGTATGATAGCCATAATTAAAAGTCAGCAGATAAGGGTCTGACAATAGAAGAACAATTTATTTAGAATACAAAACTAAAATTCTAGCATCAGCTCTGCCTATTGTATGCTATTTACTCCTCAGCATCCTTCTTAAAAGTTGATCTCTGAGAAAATAGCAGTCACGTGTCACAAATTCCATCTTTTCTTCAACTTGTCCAAGTTTACTTGTTCAAGTCCACTCTTTATTGTTCTTTGTTATTCATTTGGTCCAGTTTTTCAAGAAAAGGAAATCCCTTTCTTTGCCAAAACTAACTCTCTCTACTAGAGCTTTTGACTTATTTCCCCTTGGAACTTTTCTTCTCTCTATTTTTCACATCTTCAAACCCACTGAACTCACTGACTTCTTTCCCAAAACCTAGAAATATTCTCAGGGTCTCTCTCAGTCTTAAAATAAATGTCAACCTCAGAGCTAAAGATATCTGGGTTCAAGTCCCACCTCTGACACAGACTAGCTATGTGGTCCTAGACAATTCATTTAACTTTTCAGTATTCTAGGGAACCTTCTAGGACTATACGTAGACAGAGATGTCTGACTTATATTCCTGACCTACATTGACAGAAAGCGTTTCCTTCACTTCCTTATACTGATGAAACCACAGATCCAGGACCTATTCTATCCTGCTCTCCTCTATCAATTTCCTCTTTCAGAGTCAAACATTTACATGTCTATATACACACATGTACAATTCCTATATATGTGGGGGTATATACATAAATGTGCATGTGTGTGTGTGTCTTTAAATAGATCCTTTTGCTTCAGTTTCCTCTTTTTTCATTCATTTCTCAATCCTGTAATCTGGCTTCTGACCCTACAACTCAAATGAAGCTATTCTTGCTCAGATTTATAATGACAGCAACTGCTCAATTTAAGGGCCTTTTCTTGGTCCCCAACCTTCTTAACTTCTACACCTTTTCACACCATCACTCATTTCTTGTGCTTTAGCTTCTCCAATACAAATGCCAAAATTTAGAGAATTTCACAAGCAAGATAAACTAAAGGTACTGAGAAAAAGACACACATTTGTCTTCATAGGTAACACTGATATGTGGGGGGGAAATACGCCTGGAATATCATTCTGGCTTGATATCTCTCATTCTAACATAGTAGGAAAAAGGTGGATGGGCCAGCTTTGCATATTAAGAAATTATCCCATACACCTTTTCCCTAGCATGTTTTGCTCACATAAGCAAATCCAGAAAGCAAAGGGAAGAAAAATGATGAAATTTATTTAGGTAAAAAACAATGGAGACAGAATAAAAATGATATTTTGCCATCAAAGTCAAAACAGATCACCTGGGATGAAAAAAGAAGAAAATGATAAGGAGTTTGGAAAATTGTGGAATAAAAGCATGATACAGTAGTGAGCAGAGACTTTAATTATACACATATCTGCAATAATCACATCCTTTAGCTATTTCTGATCCCTAAGAACTAACCCTAACCCTAAATAGGTGGCTCTATCGAAAGCAGAGTGACTTATCACTTCTTGACTTGCCTTAGTGATTGACTCATACTTCAAAAGTTAGAAAAATCAACAAGGGGAACCTGTGTATTGGATATAATTCTCATTAATATAGAGGAACAAGTTGCTAATTTAGAAATAATGAGAAACATTGGGCAAGTTACTATTCCCTTATATGTTGCTTGATCAAGATAAGGAAGGAATCTAGGTATGGATCAGCATGCACCTTGGATTATGGAAAAGTAAAATTTTTTAAAGTTAAGAAAGAGAATAGGTTGAATTCCATTAACTAAAACTCTAAAGAAAGTCAACCCAGGAGTTGAGTAGTCAACTCAACAAGTATTTATTAAGCACCTAAACTTATGTATGAAGCTCTGTGTTAAGTACTGGGGATACAAAGAAAAGAGGGAGGAAAACAGTCCCAGCTCTCGAAGAGTTCACAATTTAATGGAGGAAAACAAAAGTAACTATGTACAAAGAAGATAGCTAGACTGATATGATATAATATTATATAATGGAGAAAACAAAGTAGAAGACACTATTATTTAGAGAGATTGAGAAAGGCTTCTTGAAGAAGGTAGAGCTTTAGTTGACACTTGAAGGAAATGAGGGTTCCTAGGAGGCAAAGCTAAGGAAGAAGAGAGTTCCAAGCCGACAGGATTGCCATTGGGAAGAGTGGGAAGGTAGTGTGCCCTGTGTGAGGAACTGAAAGGGGACCAGTTTCCAATGTCTTCAGAACATTCAGTTTAAGATGTGTAATAAGCAGTTGGAAATCAAAGACTAAAGGTTGGGAGATGGGCACAGACAAGGAGTCGTCTGATATATACGTGAAAAACTAGAATAAAACGGCATCACAAAAACCAAGAAATAAAAGAGTATCAAGGAGAAGAGGGTGAGTAATTGTGCTAAAGGAAAAAAGTGAGGATGGGACATGAAGTATGAGGATTGAGAAAAGGTTATTGAGTTTGGCAACTAAGAAATCATCAGTCACTTTGGAGAGAGCAATTTCAGTTATATGATGATGTTGGAAGCTAGCACACAGTGAAGAGAGTGAGAGGAATGGAAGTCACCAACTGTAGAAAGCCTTTACAAGAAATTTCATCATGAAAGGAAAAAGAAACGTGGAATGATTGCTATCAGGGATGGAAGGATCAAATCTCAGGAGGAAAATTCTGAAGGGAATTTCACGGAAAGAGAGCAAGTCCAATAGGAAGGAAAAAATAAAGTTTCCTATTTATCGTAGGCTTAGAAAGTTAGAGCCACAATGAACTTAGAGGCTATTTAGCCCTCATATTACAAATGAAGATGCAGAAGCCAAGGGAGTTTAAATGATGAACCCAAAAATCAGAGTTGTTGAAAATTAACAACCTACTCTAGAATCGGCATTCTCTGTTTTATAGGACAGGAAACTGAATTAATACAAAAGCCCAATGAAGTCCTATTAAAATAGTGTTACTAGTGCTAGAGCTGAGGGAAGCTGAGGTTGTCAAGGGATCCTTTTTAAATCTATACTGAGAGAAATAGAGGAACAAAGAAAGGATAGGGCTGGTATGTGAGGGTAGGGAAGATAAAAGAAAACCAAAGAAAAAAATTTAAAAAACACAGATATACATTGAAACCAACTACACTGAAGTCTGAGCTACTCAGTTCTTATGTTGTTTCTTTTTGCTCTTCTAGAGAAAAGAGTTTCAAACTAAAAAGAATGACTAAAAAATGACTGACAAGATCCCCCAACTGATAGATGGTGAAAGGATATAAATAGGCAGTTTTCAGAGGAAGAAATTAAAGCTATCTATAGTCCTATAAAAATGCTCTAAATCACTATTAGAGAAATGCAAATTAAAACAACTCTCTAGTACCACCTCACATCTATCAGATTGGCTAATATGACAGAAAAGGAAAATAACAAGTGTTGGAGATGATGTGGAAAATTGAAAACTAGTGCATTGCTTGTGGAGTCGTGAACTGATCAAACAATTCTGGAAAGCAATTTGAAACTATGCCAAAATAACCATAGAACTGCATACAGTTTGATCCAGTAATACCACTACTAGGTCTATATCACAAAGAAATCACAGAAAAAGGGAAAAGGACTTATGTGTACAAAAATATTTAAAGCAGCTTTTTGCGTGGTAGTAAAAAATTGGAAATTTAGGGAATTCCCATCAATTGGAGAATGAGTGAACAAGTGACAATATGAATATAATGAATACTATTGTGCTATAAGAAGTGATGGGCAGGCAGATTTCAAAAAAACCTGAAAAGACTTAAATGAACTGATCCTTAGTTAAGTGAGCAGAACTAGGAAAACACTGTACATAGTAACAGCCACAATGTGCAATGATTGACTATGATAGACTCAACTCTTCTCAACAATACAATGATCTAAAACAATTCCAAAAGACTCAAGATGGAAAATGCTATCCACTTCCAGGGAAAGAAATATGGAGTCTGAATGCAGATGGAAGGATACTATTATCACTTTTTATGTTTTTTTTCTTTCTCGTGGTTTTTCCTTTTTGTTCTGATTCTTCTTTCACAACATGACTAATGTGGAAATATGTTAAATATGATTGTAGTTGTATAACCTGTGTCAAATTGATTGTCATCTTGGGGAAGGGATAGACGAGAAGGAGGGAGAGAAAAATTTGGAACCCAGAATCTTATAAAAGTGACTATTGAAAGCTATCTTTACATGTAATTGGTAAAAATAAAGTACTATTAGGTGGCAAAAAATAAATAAATAAACTTTAAAAAATTAATTGACAGGGAGTTGATACCAGTACCTAGTTGCCTTTAATAAATTCACGTCACCTAGCTCATTTGAAATATATCTTTGAATGATGGCTGATGTGTTTGTCGACCACTATTAAGGATATTTAGAAATTTATAGGAAATGAGAGAAGTACTATAAGATCAGAGGACTAATGTCCTGATTTCCAAAATCGAGAATAGAACACAATCTGCAAAGTATTTAGAAAGATTTTGACTTTGATTCTTAGAAAAATTCTAGAATGGATCATTGAAGAGATTGTTAGTAATTATCCATAAAAGTAAATGGTAATTACCAAGAGTCATCTTGGCTTTATCATTAACAAGTCACTTCAGATTACCTCTTATGACAGATTACTAAATTAATAAAGTAGAAGAATGTTGTAGATACAGTTTATCTGTATACTGGGGAAATTGGTCAATGAAGGCTCACTTCTTGTAGCAAATGTATTATGTCTAGCTACAATACACATAGAAGAAGCTTGACAAATATGCTTCTGGGCTACATACTGAGGAGTTCGTCTCTTTCTTTCTCCCAGTAACTCCCACATATACACACACACACTTCAGATCTTTTCCTCATTACCTTATTAAAAGTCCTTTTAATTTTCTGACTACTTGGAACTAAATGTACATATAAAAGATTTGAGCAAATAATCCCTTCCTATCTTTACCTGAAAACATCCAAGGTAGAAGAATTGCTATAAACTTTTGGGTTGGGGGCCAGCAATTTCAGCTAACTTTCTCCCTGTCAATCTGCCATGTGTCTATGAATACATGGTGCCTCTGTTGCTGATACATTTCTTCTTCCCTACTCATAAATGAGTAAGCATCCTGAGATAGGAGTATCAAAGCAACCTGCCTAACGAAGAGATCCATTAAAGCTATATAAGGTCCCACCAACAACAGTAGGCCCAGAATTCATTGAATCTGTAGCTGATTGAAGAGACCGTGAAGCAGCCTTGAGGAATGAACTGTTGACTCAAAACAGAAAAGAGTCTGTCTAAATGAGAAAAGGATAGGCTTATTCATCAGCTATACCAAAACCTGGAAGTAAACTTAGTGGGATGAACTTAGTGAGGACTTATCAAAAGAAGAAAAGGATTCCTAAGGCTAGGAACCATCCTTCTCATCTCCTCAGAATGTTTTTTTAGTATAGGTTCCCAAAGGGGACAATAGAGCCCTTGAGGGGGCCCTGAAACAATGGTGGGGAGTTGTAGCCTCAGGTGCAATTTGGAGTGTTAAATAAAAATAAGGAAGTGGTGGAAGAATAAGGAAAGAAGAGCAGAGAATTTTGAAAAACCATTCGTACATGTTTCATCTGTTGTGCAACAGAGTTAAAGTCATAGTGATTACATTATTTTTTAAATAAACACACAGAATTGAAGGTATAACTGATCAGTAGTAAAGTCTACAAATAGGTCTTAACAAGTAAGGGATGGCAGGCAAGCATCCCATGAATTGTCATGGTAATTTAAATGGAGAGATCATTCCCATTCCTTAATAGACTCATGTGACTTGCCTGAGTCACATGAATCTGAGTCACATGGAGCCTGTGGTGGGAGGAGGTTGCTAAATGGGTGAAACAGGAAGAAGCAGAGCTAGAACAGAGCTGAGAGAAAATTTGGAGATAACAGTCAGAGCTTGGAAGGATGAAAGCTGCTGGCTAGCGTGAGTGAAAGGATTTGTTTATGATTTTGTTTAAGGAAGCCTGCTTGTGACTTGGTTATAAGAGCTTGTTTGTAGGAAGCTTAGCAGGGGCAAAGCTTGAGGATGGTATTGTTCTCTGCATTGTCATTGTGTATAGGTTACAGTGATGGATTTGACTTTCTTGTCTGAATAAATGCTTTGGTTCCGCCTTCCATGTGGAGAGTCTGTGGTATTTCATGATTCAGAATTGCACCAGGATATCCATGGCTATGAATTTTGCATTGGTGCTACAAATGACAATGAGTATGGGATCACGAAATATCAGACCTCTATTTGGAAACAGAAAGGCAGAGGAGACAGAGGAAGAAATGGATTGTCCCAGAGTAGGATGATTTGCCTTACTTCTCCCAGCAAGAGAATGGGCTCAAGGTACAGGGCTCTGTGAAAACTAGGAAAAGAGGCTACAGAACAGAGAACTCAGAGACTTAGAAAGAAATGGCAGGGTTGTGTAGGAGAGGCCAGACCTTGCTAACAAGCTATGGAATTATATATAAAAGCAGAGACAAGCTGTTAGAGGAGAAGGCTCAGATGGAAAGGGAGTTGACTGGTTTGTAGGAGAAGCTTTTTATCCTTTAACATTCAAACTGTTCTTGATGAGAGCAAGCTAGAGATTTTCAGGTAGAAGAAAAAGCTGTTTGCGTTGGTTTGGCTCACAGGAGGTGAAAAGTTAACAATACAAAAGTGAATGCAGTCCTTCTACAGTCTGGCTTGATGTGGGCCCAAATACAGGCCAAGAACATCCATTGGGGAGGAGAATGAAACAAGTGAGGAACCTGAGGTTCTAGAAAAGAAGCATGAGAATCAGGGGACCCCTAGTGTTTGAGGAAGTAATTGAGGATTATACTCAGCAGGAGGTCACAGATATTTCAAGTTGATTCACCCGAAGGATGGGAGACTCGTTGGTACCTTGGATGGTGAGAATCAGTGAAAAAGATAAATTTCCTCCAGAGAAAAGAGTAAATTGTGGATTGAAAGACAGAATAGATTGACAAGAATTATTTATGGCTCTATTGAGAGCAGGGGTAGATTTTAGAAGAATAGATAGCATTCCAATTAATGAACTATATAAAACGGATTGAGGAAGGAGGCTTGATTTTAGATTGAGCAGGGAGATGAGAACTGCCCTGCAGATCCTCCTGAAACATTGTATCCAAGCTCATTACACCTGCTAAGAGAATGGGAGGTTGGCTAGGCCCCAGCCCAGATTAAAGAAAGTGTACCTCTGATCAGAATGATGGCCCCAAAACTTCAAGTTAGAAAAGAGTAAACAACAGTGAATAAAGCTATGACAGTGGGTTCATGGACTCCAGAAGCATGGCTGACCCTACCCTCCTTCTGGTTATTGTTTCCTTGTTTCTTTTTGGCTTTTTCTCTGTTCACCTTGTTTGTCAGATTTCTTTTCTGAGATTTAGTAGCCTCCACCTTCAGGTGCCTTATTATCTAAGGCAGATGATACTCCTTGTCCACACTGTGATGTGTCACCCCTGGACCTGGGGTTGACCAAGCTCAGGGTGCCCCCTAAAGAACTGACCTCTGGAATGGGACCTCTTGCGGCAGGGACATCTCTACAGCCATTTTCAATGAGAAGTATCTATGGAAGAAGAGACCTTCACCCCTTCCCCAAAGATTTTGGGCCCATTTGTTTGGTGGGGTTTGTTCCCAAACCTCACCCTAGGATACTGTTCTATGTACTCATTTGTTATGATCCCTGTTATATTGCAAAATTCTGTTGACAACATTTACCTAAGATATTGTTTTATATGCTTCTTTTTCTGTTATCCCTGTTAAAGTTCTTTTGGTACCAGTTGCCCCACTGACCTGACAAAAGATCTTGGGATAACATGTAATGGTAATTTAAATGGAGAGATCTTTCATATTCATTAATAGATCTATGTGACCTCCCTGGGTCACATGGAGCCTGTAGTGGAAGAAGCTTGCTGAATGTGTGGAACAGGAACAGGCACAGCTAGAGCAAATATGAGAGGAAATTGATCAGAATCTAGTCAGAGCTAGGAAGGATGCACGCAAGCAGACTGCTGTAAGTGAAAGATGTTTGTGATTTTGTTTAAGGGATGCCTGCTTTTGATTTGTTTAATGTACCTGATTTGCGGGAAGCCTAGCTGGGGGAAAGCTTGGGGATGGTGTTTTTATCTGCATTATTGTGTATAGATTTTTGTTGCTATGATGGATTTGGCTTTCTGGTGTTTGAATAAATGTTTTGGTTCTGTCTTCCATGTGGTTAGTCTGTTATATTTCGCAATTCATAATTGCTCCAGGATATTCTTGGCCACTGTAGGCACTGTGAATATTACATTGGTGCTACAATCACTAGACATGCATCAGCAGGAATATGTGTGTGTAATGACTTGTTTGCAATATGATACTATAGAGTTTACATGCTGCAGTATTGCATCATCAGAATTTCCATGAAGGAGAAACCCCACAAATTTGCAATAAATTATTAAATTTAAGATATGTCATTTTAAAAAAATATATTTTGAAGTGGTGGAAATTTTTAAAAATTAAAGGGTTAAAGAAAGTAGATTTCCAGGAGGGTGCTGAGTAACTGTTTTTAAGCGGGGCATGAGGCCAAATAAGTTTGGGAACTTCTGTAGCAGGAGAATGTGATTTCTATTTTGGAAAGGTGATATTGTACATGGGTCCCTGTTATGTTATGTTCTCAGTACATATCCCTTTAAAGAAGCCAACTGATATTACATTGATGTCAACTGATTAAATATCGGGAAGCACATTCATGGGGACTTATAAGTGAAAATGTTAGAAAACACCCAAACTCTCACAATTACTCCAAGAATCTTAAAAGAAGATATATTTAGTCACCCTGTAGGTACCTAGCCTTACAATGTGAGCTAAGACTGGTGGAAAAATACAGAAGGGGCATTTCACTTAAATTTTAGTGAAATGTTTGCTAAAGTATCCCATGCTCCTTTTTTGTAGAAAATATGAACTGGATGATAATTTAATTAAATTGGTAACCAAATGAACGTTCAGATTCAAAAAGTAATATTCATTGGTTTAATGTCAATGTAGCTTCCAGTGAGGTGTACTGTTTGGCCCTATGGTCTGTAATGTATATCAATCTCTTATGTTTATCCAAAGAATGCATTCATTCATATATCCAGAATTTGCAGATGACACAAATCTGGAAGGGACAGTTAATAGTGGATGATAAAGTCAGGTTCCAAAAAGATAAGAAGAGGAGAGAAAATGAAATGAAATGCACTAGGGAAAAAATGCAAAATTTTATACTTGTGCTCAAAAAATTAACTTCAAAAGTACAAAATGAGAAAGGAATGGTTAGATAGAAACTTATCAGAAGAAAAATATTTGCAGGCTTTAGTGGATTGCAAGTGCAATATGAATCATCTTCCAAAAAAGTAAATGTATAGGAACTTGGGCTACATTAAAGAGGCCTCATTAGGAATAAACAGGAGACAGTCTGTCAACATGCTGTAGGCAGACCATAGCTCCAACATTGTGTTCTGTTATGGATATGAGTTCAAAAATGGAATTGATAAAGTAGATAGTGTCTATAGAAGGAAAGTCATTGTAAAGGGCCTTGAGTCCATGTTATATGAATATCACTTGAAGAACTTAGGGATGTTTATCTTGGAGAAGAAAATATTTAAGGAAGACAAAAAACTGTGCTCAAACATTTTAAAAATTGTTGCATGGAAGAATTAGACTTCTGTTTGTCCCCAAAGGGCAGAACCAGGATCAATGGATAAAAGCTGGAAAGAAACAAATATAGGTTGCAGATCAGAAAAAAATTGGAAGATTACAAAAGTGCTGAGTTATTCCTCTTTAGAAGTTTGCAAGGAGAGGTTTGATATCATTTGTCAAGTATATTACTATGAGGATGAAGGTGTACAGTGGACTAGATAAACCTAATTCAATCTTCTGTGATCTATGAAGCTTTTTACAATTTGGATCCAATTTTTCTCTTTCTAATCATATTATGCTTTTTCATGTGTTCTGTTTTAGTCAAATTATTCGGCGATATGTTTCTGATGCAAAATATATCTTTCCTCTGTGCCTTTGTAAAGGTAGTATGCCATGAATTTCCTTTGTGTTAGAGAATTCCTAGCTTGCTTCAATGAATAACTCAGATGAAACTTTCTACATGAGCCCTTTCCTGTTCCCACAAGTTATTAGCTCTCTATCCCTCTTGAAATTACTTTGCATTACTTTGTATATTTATATTTTGCATTTACTAGTCTGTATGTATGTATACATACATGTATGTCTGTGTGTGTGTATATATATATATATATATATATATATATATATATATATATCATCCCTTTAGTAATATATAATTTCCTTGAAGGCAGGGGCTTTTGGGGGGATAGGGGAGAATGTTTGCATTTCCAGAGTAATCATATGGTATGTGCTTAATATACATTTATTAAATATTTTTTACCCATCTTAGCCTTAATTTCCTTATCTTTAAAATGAAGATAATGCCTATCTAACAATATTCTTATGATTAACAATGATAATATACATTAAGCATATTCTAAGAAGTATATAAATACCAACAATCAATGTTTCTATTAGATTTTCTTCTGGAACTTTTGACAGTTACTTCTGTCAGTGATTCTTGCTTAGATGGTGTCAACATAGAATGATACTTGTCATCTACATTTTTACAAGCATTAAAATAGCCAGTTTAGGGGCAACACATAACCCCTTGGTTATTATCTCTGTGTTTATGGAATCCAACATTACTGTATTCTTCCGGTACAGAAATATTGAGTCTAAATATTTTGAGAGTCATTTTAGGGCAGGACTGTTAGACCAGACTGTCCGAGTCTTGTGACTGTGGTTATCTGCCTTTTCACTTCCCTTTTTATGAGTTGAATATTCATAATCATAACTAGAGGCCTAAGATAGGTGAATATTGTCTCCGTAAAGAGCAATGTTTCTCTTAGTAGGTCCCATAGGTCTCTGTGTGCTGCAATGTGAAGGATATTCTTCCCTTAGCAGAGCCAAACTGCAGTTTTGATATTTTTTTTCAGAGCTGGATTCTTATCTTTCCCAGCATCTGAGGCAGAGCTAAGCTAAGATCTCTATTTTCATAAGAAACCAGGGTCCTAAGGAAGAGATGGGTTATAGTTAACATGCTTCACTGACCCTGTGAATTTATCTGGTCTCCAGCCTTTCCTTCCATCTAGGAAATAAATATAAAGTGTGATAAACATAGTAGGTGCTTGATTGTTATCTGCTTATTTAATTTGGCCAAATAACTTAAAAGCTTCGGACCTAACTCAAAAGCCTTTAAAATCTACGTGAAACAAATTCTGTTGGTTTTGGCATGTTGATTCTAAATGGAGAACCATCCATAATGGTCCTATGGTGGTATGAAACAAAAATGTGCAGGGAATAGATCAAAGATGGATAGAGCTTTTAAATCCAGTGATTTCAGACAACCCATATTTAATGAGATAAGATGATTTAATATTCCCTATAAACAACTAAGTATTTCTTTGGAAAACTGTGATCTCTATCTATTTTAATGTCAGGTTTTCTTTTTGTACAACAACAAAAACCAACATGTTTCCCCCTAAAACTCTTGGTCTATAACAGCCTCTTATGTTCATACCATTCACGGCATTCTTTCTATATGCCTATCACCCTACCTTCAGGAGGACAGGAAGGATTTGGAAGGTACAAGTCAATTATCCACATCAGTTGTCCCTGATTGTTCAGATGATTTTGGAAGACATAAAATGAACGTGAAAACAAACATGCAAGGCACAGCTGTCAGACTGACAGCCAACTCTTGTATCAGAGGGAGATGCCAACTTCACATGAACCCGAAGGTTAATGACACAGGTGTGTTTTAAAGCTTGATGGATAGAGGCACTGAATTTCACATCAGTAGCTTATGATGAGTGCCTGGAGGTGGTAAGGGAGCAGGATTGCCATCAATTAATCATGGCTGGATTCTCATAAAAGTTTGAAATGACTTATATCAGTTTCTCTTTCTAGTTTTGTGGGGCAAAAAAAAATGCAAATATAGGTTTAAAAATAATCCTCAGTGGAAACAATCGCTCCTGGCACAATAAAAATCAATATAAAAATATTACTATTTGAATCATGCACTCTTATTTTGCATGGGGCTTCATTTTGTTAGTGATTAACCATTTTAAATATTCTGGGGTTTTTTTTAACTTCAAGTTGCTTTCTAAAACTTTCCCCCCCTCTGATCTGAATTTCCACATCATTTATGTAGGGAACTTCCTTCTGAGAAACTTTGCCTAAGCCTGAAGACAACAAATATTTATCAAGAAAATACTGCCAAACTTGTTAGTTTTCTGTCTGTTTTTGTTTTGCCAAGAGCAATTTGTGTATTTATTATTCATATCATCTTGTGATATAAATGTCAAGACCCTTGAAATAAAGGACTGCTTATCTGCCTCACTGTAATATCCTGCTATTTCCCTAAAATTCCATACACACAGTGCATTTAGGGGTTAAGGGGAGGCAAATCCATCCATCTATCAGTCAATCAGTCAACATTTATTAAATGCCAACCATGAGCCAGTCACTGTGCTAATCACAAAAAGAGGGGTAAAAGCAGTCCCTGCTCTCAAAGAACTTATGATTATAGCTTGAAATGAAATTGTAACTTGAGTGAATGAAGTCAGTCAATGATTTTTGAAAATCCATATCATGCAATAAAATTTTTAAAAGTGCATATTAACTGATAGATTAGCTATTTACACAGATGCAGATAATATTTGTAAATATATGCTAGCATTTGATTGCTTATTATATTCCTAAATTTTGTAAGGAGATTCAAGTCAACAAACCTTATTAAGTGCTGACTGTATGACAAGCAGGTGGGTGTATGACATAATGAATATGTGAAAGACCAAGTATGTTCATGCCAAAATGTTATCATTTGATATCCTTGAAGGCTAATTCCAAGTTACACCTTTTTCTATTCTCTCAACCAATCATGATGCCCACAATTCCTAAGACATGAATCTTGATGAGGGTGGGAAGTGTCATAAGGGAGAGACAATGAAGACAGTGACTCAAAAGGAGGATACCTTGGGTACAAAGTCACAAAGACTGAGCATTTAAGTGAGCTGCTCTGCCCCAAAAGCTTCTTGTTTCATGTAGGCACTGGAGGAAACAATCAGAAAAATCATTCTGTTGCCTAGTGAATAGGAAAAACAGGAGAATGGTGTCAGAGTAAGCAGTTTTTAGTCAGTTTCAGTGCACACTGTGGACATGTATCCTTGGCATTACTCAGGAAGTGGGGGAAGAGAAAACAAGGATACAAAAGTCTATTGTTACTTTAGAAATAATCTGGGTCACACATGTATAAAAATATTTATAGCAACTATTTTTGTGGTGACAAAGAATTGGAAATTGAGGGGATGACCATCAGTTGGAGAATGGCTAAACAAGTTGTGGTATATGAATGTAAAGGAATACTATTGTGCTATAAGAAATAATGAGGGGGGGCGGAGCCAAGATGGGGGGGCGGAGCGAAGATGGCGGAGTAGAAAGACTCACCTATGCTAGGTCCAAACCCACAGCCCATAGATTTCCTGTAAAAAGAACTCCTGACAAATTCTGGAACAGTGGAAGCCGCGCAGCAACACAGTGAAGGAGATTTCCGTTGCAGAGAGCCCTGAAAAACCGACAACAAAGGTACCCCGGAACGGGAGCGGAGTCTTGTCCTGCCGAGCGCTCCCCTCCCCCACCCCGGCCACGCGGCACTGAGAGGAGCCAGCAGACCCAAGCAGGTATCAGGGATCTGAATCTCCGGGCGGCGAGAAGGACCCACTGACTCACAGGTCAGTGGGTCAGTGAGAGAGACTGGCTGAGAGGGGAGCGGGGGATCTCCAGGACTTGGACCTCCTGGGAAGCGGCCGCTGCGGCAGAGGCTGAGGCAGCTTGGCCACAGGCAGAGGCAGCTCAGCCAGAGACTCCCAGAGTGGGCTGCAGCTCCACCCCAGCTCCACTACAAAGGATCTCTGTATAAACCCCCTGAGGGAACTGAGCCTGAGAGGCTGCCCTGCCCCCACCTGAGAACCAGCAGATAAGCCCCCATTGAAGAGCACTCAGGCCTGCCGCCAAAAGCCCTGAGGCTGGGGAACAGCATTTGAATCCCAGACCCCAAGCAGTAGCTCAGCAGATCTAAACCAGGGGGATGGAGAGGATTCTCAAAAGTCAAGTAAC
>CM053772.1:103109496-103132035 GCA_028658325.1 Potorous gilbertii | reverse complement strand
GACAATTTAAAAATTATGGGACTACCTGAAAGCCATGATCAAAAAAAGAACCTAGACATCATCCTTCATGAAATTATCAAGGAAAATTGCCCTGATATTCTAAAACCAGAGGGCAAAATAAATATTCAAGGAATCCAGTGATCACCGCCTGAAAGAAATCCAAAAAGAGAAACTCCTAGGAACATTGTGGCCAAATTCCAGAGTTCCCAGGTCAAGGAGAAAATATTGCAAGCAGCTAGAAAGAAACAATTCCAGTATTGTGGAAATACAATCAGGATAACACAAGATCTAGCAACTTCTACATTAAGGGACTGAAGGGTGTGGATAAGATATTTCAGCAGTCAAAGGAAATAGGACTAAAACCAAGAATCACCTACCCAGCAAAACTGAGTATAACACTTCAGGGTAAAAAATTGTCTTTCAATGAAATAGAAGATTTTCAAGCATTCTTGATGAAAAGACCAGATCTGAGAATAAAATTTGACTTTCAAACACAAGAATGAAAAGAAGCATGAAAAGGTAAACAGCAAAGAGAAGTCATAAGGGACTTACTGAAGTTGAACTGTTTACATTCCTACATGGAAAGACAATATTTGTAACTCTTGAAACTTTTCAGTGTCTGGGTAGTTGGTGGGATTGCACACACACACACACACACACACATGCACACACACACATGCACGCACACACAGAGTCAGAGCACAGAGTGATTTGAATAGGATGGAATCATATCTTTAAGAAATGAAGTTAATTGGTGAGAGAGAAATGTATTGGGAGGAGAGAGGGAGAAATGGAAAGAGGCAAATTATCTCTCATAGAAGAGGCAGGCAGGAGACTTTTTAGTGGAGAGAAAAAGAGGGGAACTGAGAGAAAAACATGAAATTTGCTCTCATTTCATTCGACTAAAGGAACGAATAAAATGCACACTCATTTTGGTATGAAAACTTATCTTACAATACAGGAAAGTGGGGGATAAGGGGATAAGCAGGGTAGGGGAGATGATGGAAGGGAGGGCAATGGGAGGAGGGAGCAATTTGAAATCAATACTCTTGGGGAGGGACAAGATCAAAAGATAGAATAGAAGCAATGGGGGGCAAAATAGGAGGGAGGGAAATATAGTTAGTCTTACACAACATGACTATTATGCAAGTCATTTGCAAAACTACACACATATGGCCTTATTGAATTGCTTGCCTTCCCAAAGAGTATAGGTGGGGAGGGAGGGATGGGGAGAAGTTGGAAGTCAAGGTTTTAGGAAAAACTGTGGAGTATTGTTCTTGCTACTAGGAAATAAGAAATACAGGTAATGGGGAATAGAAAGTTATATAGCCCTACAGGATGAAAGAGAAGATGGGAACAAGGGAAGGGAGGGATAATAGAAGAGAGGGCAGATTGGTGATAGACGAAATTAGAATGTTCGGTGTATTGGAGTGGGTGGAGGGGACAAATGGTGAGAAAATTTGGATCCCAAAATTTTGTGAAAATGAATGTAAAAAGTTAAATAAATAAATTTGACTGAGAAAAATAAAAGTCAAATAGGGATAAGAATACCACCTAACTCACTTGGTTGTTGTGAGGATTAAAGGAGATAGCATACTGTAGAGTGCTTTGCAAACTTTAATGTGATATGCGTGTGTGTGGATAGACAGATAGATAGATAGATAGATAGATAGATAGATAGAAGTAAATTCAAGATAGATGTATACATGGTAAATTAAAAAATTCTTGAAGAGAGGGCATCAAAAACTGAAGGCATTAGGAAAGGCCTTTTGAAGCAGAAGGAAATTTATCTGAGGCTTCAAAGGTACTAAGGGATCCAACGGGGAAGAGATGAGTATGGAAATCCTTCCTGGAAATGGAGACAGCCTGGGCATATGCAAGTAGAGAACAGATAGTACATCTTGTATGGGGCAGCTGTAAAGAGCCTAGAAATATAGGTTGAAGAACAAGCTAGATTGTTAAGGTTTTCAAATACCATATGAAGTTTACATTTTACCCCAGAGTCAATAGGAAGCCATTGAGGATTCTTCAGTGGGGAATGACACAGCCAAACTTGTACCTTAAGAATATTAATTTGGCAGCTAATTGGCAGATTTATGGAGGATGGTTTGAAGAGAGGAGAGAATGAGAGCATAGATACTAATGGATGTCAATGCAATAATCAGTCAGAAATAATACATTAAGTGCTTACTATGTGCCAGACACTGTGCTAAGTGCTGAGAATTACAACAAAAGCAGAAAGACAGTCTTTATATTCAGAGTTTACATTCTAACAATTCATAAAAGGAGGGAAGGGAAAAAATATATGGTAGGGGACAGGGTAGAGAAAGTCCTGTGGAAAGGAGTCAACAATTTAGTCTAAAGTGGAATGAAAACATATTTGGCCTAGAGCTCTTCCCTTTTTATAAAAAGAAAATACTAAGATTTAATTTAAAATTAAATCACATTTAGTTGAATTTAAAATTTAATTTAAAAAACAAGACATTTATCACATGGCTACGCATCCCTAGCCTCTTCCAGATATAGGCAGCTTTGCAGAGGGCACCACCTTTCTTCCAATCAACGACCAGATTTGCAAACTTGGTGGAATCTTCAGCTCCTCCCCGATACCCTGAATGTGCAGTATATTGCACCATCTTCTTGTCTCTACCCTCAGAACAGCCCTCCTGTGCATCTTCTTCTTTACACTAACACAACGCAGGACCTCATGGTACCTTCTCTGAACCATTGCAATAAACTTTTCGTTGGCCATATTGACTAAAGTCACCTTCCACTCTGTCTACATTTGGCAGCAACTGTAATAACCCTTAAGAATAAGACTCTCCATGTGACCGCCCTCCCTATTCAGATATTCAGTCAGTTTTGAACCTCAGAGTTACAGGAAATGAAAATGCCTGTGAATGGATAGTCTATCTTAGATATAAACATAGAAGTAAATTCAAGATAGATGTATACATGATAAATTAAAAAATTCTTGAAGAGGGGGCATCAAAAATTGAGAGTATTGAGAGTCTTTTGAAAGAGAAGGAAATTTAGCTGAGGGTTCAAAGGAACTAAGGGATTCAATGGGGCAGAGGTGATATACCCAATACATGTTTGACTAATACATCTTTTTTTATTATTTTTCAGTTTTCAACAATCACTTCCATAAATCTTAAATTTTCTCCCCCTCCCTCTCACCTCACTCTTTAAAATGGCTTGCAGACTTATATGGGTTATACATATACATTTTTATTAAACACACTTTCACATTAGTCATGTTGCATACAAGAATTAAAACAAATGGGAGAAACTATGAGAAAAAACAAAATAAAACATAACACAAGAGAAAATAGTTTGCTTTATTCTGCATTTCGATTCTATAATTTATTCTCTGGATGTGAATGGCATTTTGCCTCAAGAATCCTTGGGGAATATTTTAGGTCCTTGCATTGCTATCAAAGGCTTAGTCTATCAGAAACAGTCCTCACACACTGGCTATTACTGTGTATAATGTTCTCCTGGTTCTATTCATTTCACTCAGCATCAGTTCATATAAGTCTTTCCAGGTATTTCTGAGTCTAATTGTTCATCATTTCTTATAGCACAAAAGTAATCCATTACATTCATATACCACAATTTGTTCAGCCATTCCCCAATTGATGGGCATTCCCTCAACTTCCAATTCTTGATCACCACAAAAAGAGCTGCTATAATGTTTTTTGTATATATGAGACCCATTTTCCATTTTTATGATATTTGTGATACAGCCCTAGAAGTGATATTGTTAGGTCAAAGGATATGCACATTTCTACAGCCCTAAATTTTTTTTAATGACAGGGAATATATTGTCATGTTTATAAGTAGAAGAAAGAAGCCAATGGATGAAGAGAAACTGAAAGTTAGAGAGAACGAGGATGATCAAAAGGGAAAGCTTCTTAAGGAAAGGTAAAGTCATATGATCAAGGCTACAAGAAGTGAGTGGAGTTGCTGTTGTCAAGAAGGATAACATAATCTGAACTGAACTAAAAGAAGAGAATACAATGGAGAATGAAGGATAATATTTATATGATATGATATGGAAACTGGAAAAGGAGAATGAGTTTCCTATGATCTTGGTTTTTCCACTGAAGTAGGATACAAGGTTCTCTAATTAAAGGAAAGAGAGAAGGGTAGACAGAAGAGAAGTTTGGAGGCTGTAATCAAGGAAAAAATAGAACAATTGGCTTGGAATGGTGAGGGCCTGATTGATATTGGATAAAATATTGGATAACAAATTTTTGATGGACCCAGTCATCCAAGTTATATGATTGCCTCTAGCAAGTTCTATAGAATTGTTTCAGAACAGTTTTCACTGATATCACAAGACAACCTTTTAAATATATATCTGAGTCTCTTTTACTTATCTTTAATGCTAGCATCAGGCTATTCCCTGTCTCATAAAACAACACTAAATCAAAAAGACAATGGAGTAAAGCTCAGGGGCAAATGTTAAAATCTTACAGCAAAGAAATTCTGCATCAAAGCTAAACCTGTATTCTTTCTGTTTCATCAAAAAGGAATATGACGTGTACATTTACATAATGGGATACATATCATAGGATAAGTTTTCAACATAAACCTGAAACGTATTATTAACTCTACATGGTCTTTACTGAACATAGGCATTATATACCCTCTCAGACAATGTGTGATAGAAAGAGGTTGTCACTGAAAACAATAAAGGGAATCCTATAAGAGAAAACAAAATTGCTCTAGGATTCATCATACATAATTTTTCTTTGATTTCTCTTCTTTATTCCTATCTGAACTTAGTCTGGAAAGATAAATTGGTTCTAAATTGAAGGTGAAGAAAAGATAGAAGTAAAAAAAGGGAGAAAGAGGTGCATATTTTATCCTAGATATGAAAGAAGATTCTTAAGGAGGACAGTGACATAATCAGACTTTAAAAAATATTCAGCAGCTGTGTAAAAGAAACATTGGAGAGAAAAGACTGATAAAAGGGTTAAATGTACAGATTTCAGATTCACTTGCAAAGACAGAATAAACTTAACCCATGGTAGCAGATTGTATTACAGAGAGTGACTAATCTATGTACAGTAGAATCTCAGTTTACAAGTAACCTAGTTTACTTATGCTTCGCTAGTTGAGGAAAAAGTTTTCGCAAAATTTGTTTTGCAGGACTAACAAAAATTCACAGTATGAACATTATTATTGGACTTGAACAACTTGTGAAGGGATGGTGCTCAACTAGTGTAATTTTTTTTTGTTTTTTTAAACCATATAAGATTGCATGCCACCTCGAGGAGGGAGGGGAGAAGATGGGAGGTAGGGAGAGAAAATTTAAAACTTATGGAAATGATTGTTGAAAACTGAAAACAAATAAATTAATTTTAAAAATATGAAAAATAAGTGTTGTTAGATTCCTAGTTAGAAGCAAAGTAAAGAAAACAAAATCAGTGAGTTAAAATTCACTGTGATTCTAGAAAATGAAAAATAAGTGATTCTAAAAAACAAAAAATAAGTGAAGGTAGCAGTGTTAGTCTTACTTTTAGTGAATGTAACATAAGAGAGAACACTCCTGTCATTGAAATTCCCATGTTCTCATAGATGGAGATTTTCCTTCCAAGCAATAACCCTTCTTCCTCCTCCTCCTCCTTCTAGTCTCCCTCATGCCAGCCATGACTCTTCTCAAATGTAACATGCAGGTTAATTTATTTTATTTTCAGCTTAAAATTATACTTAAAATTATAGTTATTTTATATGAATATTTTTGGGAATGTGGTACCTATCATCTGACTTTACATTATTTCCTATGGGAAAATTTGCTTTGCAATAGGAGCAAATCACATGATGAACAGAATCTTAGAACGAATTAAATTCATAACCTGAGTTTCTGCTGTATTTAGGGAAAAGAAGTTGTATGGATAGATGGAGACAAGTTTTGATACAGATGCTATGGAAAGCATAATAGGATGTCAAACAGAGAGAATAAAATAATTGCCTTGAAGCAATAAATATCATATTGAGATTAGATAATATAGATTTGTATTGTGCCCAATCAATAGATTTCTACAACTTTCTTCAGTGGTGCTGAGCAGCATAAAAATTGAGTAGGTAGATTGTGGAAATAATTCAGTAGGGTGATGGTTTGACAAAGTATAAGCTATGATAGGTCAAGAAAGTATGAAAGTAGAAGATAGTGCCCTTTACGCAGTTGAACTTACTAACTCATTAATTTCAAAGGGAAGAAAGTAAAGCCAGAACAGAGGTGAGAGACTGAAAACGTTGTGAGAGAAAAGTGGGAAGAAAGAGAAGTTACTCACTTCATTCTATATCAATTCATACAATTTTCCCAGCTTTCTGTGAAAGCATCCTCCCTTCAGTTTTTTTTCTATCACAAAGCATGAATATTTTTATTTGATTATGCATATTTGTTAGTAGGGTTTTCCCTTTATTTTTTTCTAGTAGCAGAGAGTAGGAGAAAGAGAAAAATGTTTTTTTAATTAAAAAAAAGTTAAAGACTAAGTTTGGGAGGGGTGAAGTACCGGGAGGTCAAAAATCAACATATAAACAAAGTCAATCAACAAGTATTTGTTAAGTCATTTAACGAACACTGCTCTAAGTACTTGCAACGGCAATCAAATTAAGGTCTTTTGCAGTTCTTGTTTAACTAAAAGTGCCTCTGATTGAATAATGTGTTTGGGGAGCACTTTTCACTTTGTGGGAAGCTTGTTTAGGAGAGTTGTTTTGTAGGAGGGTCCCTAACACTTTTTGTTTTTTCTATTGAGGCAGGTCAGAGGGTCTTGCCCTCTGGCTCAAGAAGTGTATAAATACTCTGAGGTTGAGGTTTTACTTTGGGCCTTACTGCGAGAGACTCTGAGAAGCTGCTTAACTGTTATTTTGCTTCAATTTTCTCTGCCACCCTTCACTAAAACCAGAGGTTGATACTTCCCTCTCTGGTAACTCTATGTAATGGTCACACATTTTGGAAGCATATCTGTTGACTTGATTTCTCTGTATTTTTTCTGAAATTTTGATTTTGACAGTACATACAGAATATATAAAAAGTAAATGGGAAGTAATCTCAGAGAAAAAGGGAGGTACTGAGGGAAAAGTCCTCTTGTATATGGTGAGATTTCTTGCTGTTGAGGTTGTTGTTTAGTCCTTGACTCTTCCTGAAATTTGAGACGAGCCTTGAAGAAAGTGAGAGAAGTTGGAGTTGGGAGTTGGGAGTGAGGAGGGAGAATATTCCAGCCATGGAGAATAGCATGTGAAAAGCTATCTAGTTGAAGTGTCATGTACCAGGGAGAGTAAAAAAGCCCAGTATTCTTACATTTTAAAGGACCTAGAAGGGAATAAGGTGGAAACTATGCTGGAAAGTATACTGGAAAGGTGGTGGTGGTGGTGAAGAACTTTAAAACGTTAAAAATAGGATTTTTATGTGACTCTAAAGGCACGACTAGAAGTGACTGAATGGTGAGGAGAAGAGATATAACAGTGAAGCAAAAAAGGGAATTAAGTTTGGTTTGGTCTTATTCCTTGTATTTGGTGGGACCACACAGGGCCTTTATGATTCCTAATTCCTTTTCTAGATGTTCACTAACTGTGCCTATAATATGTTCTAGAATATTACAAAGAATCAAAATTATTTTCCTATAATTTTTAGTCTTCATTCTCTTCCTTTTTTTTTTTGACAATGAGAACATCTACTTTTCTCTGATCCTTAATTATTTTCTTTTTCTCTGATATTTGAAATATTGTTGCCAGTTTTTTGGCCTTCACATCTACCCAAAATCACAATTAGGGAAGCCTTTCATTGCAATAATAATATTTGAGAGCAAGAGAGAGAGAGATGCACAAGACTACATAGCCGGATTTACACTTGTACTAAACATGCTGGAAAGAGTACACATTTCAATCCTGTCGTGTAGGAATAGGGTGGGAGAGATAGTGGAACTAAGAAGAAAGTTTCCTCAGCAAAGGACCCATGGGAGTAATGACCTGGTATTAGTTGTGTTCAAAGGTGGCATGGGCTAGTGGAAGACCACAAAGGTTTTGTATGAGAATAAAGAATATCTCCCTACTGAGGAAATGTACCCTGAGTCTCTGGAGGTCAATGCACTGGGCAAAGCCCTATTTGCCTGACAATAGTTTTGTCTCTGCTTCTGCTGGGTCTCTATCAGGTGAGGTGAAATCGTAAAGAGAGGCTCTGACTTCTTCTATGATTTCTTTGAATACTTTGAAAATTAGCTCCCCATTATTCTTTTTGTCTTGTCCTATATAACCCATGGATCATCCTCCATGGCAGAGAAAATTGAAGGAAAATAACAGCTAAGCAGCTCTATCTTTTTCCACATGTCAAATAACATCCTCTCGTGCACTCTAAGCAATCTTTCATTCTTTGATCCTCCTCTGTTCCCCAACATAGCTCAACCAAACCATACAAAACTTTGTTGGGTTATATGTGACTTTCTTCCTCACCTTTTAGCTCTTGGTAGAGCTTTAGTTTTCCTGGGATTTTTTAGGATACTTTTATGTCATATGTTCATGTTTATTTTACACATTTGGATGTATATATCTTTTACATTAATCATTTTTTTTAGAAGTTGGTTGCTGAGTTCTCTATGCATCTACACTGAGTGCTTTGATAACTAACCTCTTCTCATAAGAACTGTTGGTGTTGCCTCTTCAGAATTTTATTCTTTGGAGCTTCTTTTCCCTCCTATGTTCAGTTTCCCTGTAGAATTTTAATTCATGGGATCTTTATCTGTCTTTTCTGTGAAACCTTTCTCAAATTATAGAGTGCATAACAGTGATTGCCTTTTTCACCCTCTTCATGATTGCGCATTCTCTTCCCCTGCTTCTTGATATATGCTTCATTCTCTGTTACACAGACTCAGTATTGTTTATTGTACTTAATTTGAACCTAGTTACCAGTTGTTGTTTTTATGTATACTATTATGGCCATCGTGTATATATTGCTATCTTGATTGTACTTTCTTCATTTCTTTTACCTCAGACAAATTATAGCTTGTTTCACTGAATTCTCAGTTTTTCTTATAGTACAATAATCATCCACATATTTATATTCTCCAAACAATTCAGCCATTTCCTATTGATGAGTACGTATTCTATTTACAGATTTTTGCTAGCAAAATAAATAAATGATGCTGCTATGAATATTTTTTTATATATAAGACCCTTCTTTCTGTCATTGACCTCCTAAGCATATATACGCTAGTGGTGGGATCACTGGATCATGTGATATGAAATTTAATAATCTTTTCTAGCATAGTTCAAAATTGTTTTTAAGATGAATTAGACAAGTTTTCTGCTTTGCAAAAGGGTATCAATATGTCTTTTTTTCTCATTGACTTTCTTTTTTATGTTTTTGAAGTGATTGGGGTTAAGTGACTTGCCTAGTGTCACACAGCTAATAAGTGCTAGTGCCACATTTGAACTCAGCCCTCCAGACTCTAGGACTAGTGCTTTATCCACTGTGCACAGAGCTGCCCCTCATTAACTTTCAAACATTTCTTCTTTTGTCATCTTCCCTATTTGCTGCATGTGAATTGCTTTAAATTGTATTTTTCCTATTATGAGTGATCTGGAATATATTTTCTTTATGCTGTTAATAGTAATTTTATATACTTAATATTCTCTATTTTATATTTTAAAACTATTTCTTGCATGGTTAAGAATTATTCCCATGCCACTCCAACCTTATCTCTAAAATATAGCCCTATGTAGTTCCCTTATTTTTTATCATGTGACTTTTTGTAATATATTTCAGTTGATGTGACATAAGATGTTAAATCAGACCTATTTTTTTCCAATCTCTCAGTTTTTCCAGTAATTAGACTAGAAGGAGAAGCCCTTCCCTCAATGATTTGTGTTTACTGATTCATCAAGTATTTACTTGCTTCTGAATCTAATTTGTTCCACTGACCCATTTTCTTATATTTTTTTCAACTCACCACCAAATAGCTTTACTGACCTGCTCAATGACACAGGTTAAGAGTTGATACTATGACTTCCTCTTTATTCCCATTTTATTCTCATTTGCCCCTTGCAATTCTAGATCTTTTATTCATTCAAATGTATTTTGTTTTTATTATTTGACCTGGTTATTATAATAACTCTTTGACAGTTTGAATGGGATAGCACTAAAAATGCAAATTAATTTAAGTAGCATTACCCTATTTATCCCACTGCTATAGCCTATCCATCAAAAATGATTGACTCTCCAAATGTTTATCTTCCTTTATTTTTGTAAAAAGAATGTTCTTGTGGTAATACTCACTCAAGTATAACCCCGCTCCCACCCAAGACCAAGACAACTTTTCTGAAGATCAACTCTGTGACTTGTGCTGCTTATATGAGTAACTGAAAGAATGTTGTACCATGACACTACCTGACTCGAGCTTGTTGGACATGCACTTGGAAAATGACCCTCAAGTCAAGAGAAGGAGAAGAGT
This sequence comes from Potorous gilbertii, assembly GCA_028658325.1. NCBI lineage: Eukaryota > Metazoa > Chordata > Mammalia > Diprotodontia > Potoroidae > Potorous > Potorous gilbertii. The sequence continues at coordinate 103,121,575 of CM053772.1, read as the reverse complement.
TGTATACAGTTATTTTTAGGAGAGCCAGTCCCCATTATGTCTTGAGTTCCAGCTACTATATCCCTAAAGACTGCTGAGAGCAGTAAGATCATTCTTTCTAAGGACTGAGCTGAGGTCTTATCTTGATCCTGTATCCTTCTTTGTATATTCTGATCTATGTAACAGCTCTGATTTCTATTAACTTTTCTCTTTAATGAAGAGGTTACTAGTTATTTGTGACGGACTGTTTCGTGTAACCTGTATTTGTTTCAAACTGGCAAGGGTAAGCTAAGGGATGTGTGTGTTTGTCTTTCATTGCCAAAGAAGACCATGCCATCAGAGAAATGATGACATGACTTGAACTTGACTTTGTTTTGAGTGAGGGAGGGCTGTGCAGGTCACCAGCCTCACTTCTCCTCTTGAGTCATCTGAATCCAGTGACCAGATATTCATCAGGATGACTGGAGATGACCCAGGAGGAGGCAATTGGGGTTAAGTGACTTGCCCAAGATTACACAGCTAGTGGGTGTCAAGTGTCTGAGGTGAGATTGAACTCAGGTCCTCCTGACTCCCGCCCTGGTGCTCTATCCACTACCTAGCTGCCCCAAGCTAAGGATTCCATGTGAAAGCGATCAAGAAAGATTTTATTCTGAACCTAAATATGTTCCTCATACACTAGATATTTGAGAAATAGTAGATAACTATAATGCTGCCCACAAAAGAAACCATGCCTGAGAACAACCCTGAGTTCTTACTCTCCTGGGTTGGTAATGGCATTTCTGGGATTACTATATCAAGACAGTCCCAGACAACATACCTCATTCTCTCTGCTTCTTCCATCATCTCTGCAACTTCAATAACTGTCTTCCTACAGGTGTCTAGTTTTGAAACTATGAAACATCATCAAATCAATTATGCCATTATAAACGGATGAGATATAGCAATTCATCATCAAATTGCCCCTCCTGAGCCCACCACTTACTTCCCTATGTTTACTACCTCCCTTGGTCATTGAGGTTCTTTTATTCATTCATTCATTTTGCATCTACACTATGAAGTTTCTTAAAAATTCAATAGTAGATTTTAGATGTTACTGTGATTTACATAAAGTCATCTTAAGAAACACAACCTATATGTGATAAACATGTTCTCGGTTTTTTTGGTATTAACCATATGACTCTTAATGATCTATATTTATACACCACTCAAATTACCCTACTTTATTAATATGTATATACACTAAAGTCCAAAACCTTGACTATTACCACAATATACACAAAATATATATAGTATACTTTGGTCTCCTTAGTGGCAACCAGGCCTTCTCAGCATTCATGTACTTTGTCTTACTCCAAATTTGTATTAAGAATGAAATGTACTTTGAGTGCCCTAGATTGATACACATCTTCATTATTCAAGCACATACACATACACACAGAGTTAGAAATCTGATTTTTGTTCCTAAATTGTCTGAAATTCTCAAATATGGCATACTTGACAAGTATATTAATTGAATACTACCTTTCAAAAATATATCCATATTTATCATCTAATTTTATTTAGTACTGGCACGATTGGCACACATTCAATATAATTATTTACAGTTTACAGTAACAAGCAAATAACAGCATTAAAAAGTCAACTCATTTTATTTCATTCATTTTCAAGTATGGCACATTCTTCTAATCTTTATTTTTTTCTCTTCTGCATTTCCTTCAATTCATTTTTTAAAGCTATTTGGTACTTCTCATTGATAATGTTTTAGATCAGAAGTGTCCAACTCAAATCCCCCGAGAGCAAAACCAGATTAAAAATGTAATTGTGAAATGTTTAGCAAAACAAATAAAAATACACTACAACATAGATATTGTTAATTTTTAGTTCTTTAAGTCATTATGTAGCCAACAAGATTCTGTTTTCATATGAATTTGACATCAGTGTTTTAAATGACATATTTAAAATAAGAGACATAAAATGGGTAAGTTGTTGCTCAGTTGTTTTCAGTCATGTTTAGTTATTCATAACCCCATTTGGGGTTTTCCTGGCAAAGATACTAGAGTAGTTTGCCATTTCCTTCTGAGTGGAATAGGTTTAGTGAAGACTTCTCAGATTTTAATTCTTCTCCCAGGGGTGAGAGGCTCAAAGTTACAATATTTTTAGAGTGGAATAATTCCATATAAGGATATAAAACTGTGTAGTACACTAGGGTCTCAAAAATTGGATGAAACGTACATAGTTCTTTGATGTCTTCATTTCAAAAGGGATTGGTTAGATTTTGCATCTAGAATGTAAGATCATATTCTCAGCTAATGAGGTCATGGTGGGGAGGGACTTGTGTTAGGGTCTATATAAATCACTGCTTTTTCTTTGTCTTCAGCTTTTCCTGGTAGAGGAATTGCCCAATTCTCGAGTATCTAATAAATAAACTTTCTGTCATCACTGAGAGGCCTCTGAGTAATTAATTTAAGTAGGGATCCGAGCCATCCCACACACTTCTCTAGCTCATTTTACAGATGAGGAAACTGAGGCAAATGGGGCTAAATGATTTGCCAATCTTCACACAGCTAGTAAATGCAATATCTGAGTTTTCCCAACTCCAGGCTTGGCACTCTATTCACTGCTCCATCTAGCTGCCAAAATGAATAGCTCCCTGACATAAAAGCTCATTCTCTCAGCTCAATTACCATGACAAATCACAGATCCTTAACAGACCTCTCAGACCTTTCCTGATCTAGCCACTGCAAATCTTATTGATCCTTGTTTCTACTCTATATTGTCATTTCTACTCCAGCTCTTTGTATCCTGCAGTATTACTTACTATGCTTACGTATCTACTTACCTCTGACCTTTTGTGGAAGGGGAAAGGGAAAGGGAAAACCTAGTGCTGATCTCTTTTTAGATAGGAAGTATTCTAGGATCATAAAATTAGTACTGGAGGGACTTTAGAAGACAATGAGTCCAATATCCTTACTTTACAAACAAAGAAACTCAGATCTACTAAGTGAGTTAGTATTTAAATCCAGATCTTCTTGGATCATTCATACCTTGCTGCCCTGCTCTAAGGACTCATCACTGACCCTGCTCTTGGTTGCACAAAAGCATATTAATTTAATTAAATTTTTTGTAACTTTTATTGCTATCCTTTTTGTGGCTCAATATTATCAAATAACTCAGAATTGATTTTCTAATTACCACTTGTAATTTAGGGTTCATGAAATATTAGTATAAGCAAATATCAAATAATGCTATCCTAATAGAGCTTTTGTCACCATTTATAAAATCATGTATTGGTGAAGAGTCTACCTGCTTCACTGATTTTGAGAAAATTTTTCATCCTTACGTTATTTCCCCTAGCAACAGTATATGTATATATGTATTTGTGTGTGTGTGTGTGTGTGTATTCTATGTATGTCTAACGTGTGTATAGTAAATACCTGGCCACTAAATAAATGACTGACCACCATCACAAACAAAAATAATTTTGTTTCAATTATTTTTGCAAGCTGTTGCCTTCAATAAGTCCTTATTACTCAGGATGCAGTTACTATTGAGTTAATCTAGTCAGTTTAAAGTGGCCAAAGGCAATTCATAGTTGTGTGTTATAAGAGTTTTCTAGTGAATTTATTAGAGGCAGAGTAGTTACTGAAGATTCATTTTTCCCAAATGTTGCATTTTATGAAATATTGATTCTACAAGAAATTGCTTACAGCAGAGTAGAAGCAGAAGAAGTCTGAAATGAGCATGTTTTAAAAGAATGAGATAGAGAAGGGATGAGATATAGGAAATTATAGCTGAAAGACAGATTAAATAAAAACCTCTCAAACAGTAAAACTATTTAAAAATGTTTTCCCCATTTAGCAAAACCTTAGCAACAGTATACATATTTACAGCATATGAAAATCAGTAGAGAGGAAGATAGTAGTGGTATGAATTTTTTTTTATTAATTTTTTTCTTAGTCTAACACTTTAAAAAAATTTTACTTGCATTATTTTAAGTAATCCCTTCACTGATACAAATTACAATTTTATCACTATGAAATTGTTTATTAACAAATTGTTCAAAATAAAACAAGTACTTATTTTATGTCTATTCTAACATATTTAAATTGGATGACGTGCTAGGTCTAAAGCCAGAAGGACCTAAGTCAAAACCTGGCTCCAAACACCTTTTAGCTATGTTACCTTGGGCAAGTCACATAACCCCTGTTGACCTAGATTTCTTCAATATAAAATGAGGATAATGGGTTACTATGAAGATCAGATGAGACAATATTCCTAAAATATTTAACACAGTGCTTAACACATAATAGATAATTAACAAATGTTTGTTTTCTTCCTTCTTGTGGTTATATTTTAACTTGTATGCTTCTCCAATTGCCGGCTGATTATTTTGAATGGGAGGTCCTTCAGGCATCTCAAACTTAACATGTCCCTACCCATCCAAACACCCATTTTTTTTTTTTGTAAAATATATTATTTCCTTCATTCTAGGCATCTTGATTTATTTATAGTGAGAATAATTTTTATTGTGTGAATAAGAGAGTAGGATTAAATTTGTCATCAGCATAAGTAATTCCATTTTGTTTTAATCTTCCATTTTGAGACTGAATTGCTTCGAGCAAGTTGTTTTTTCTAAAAGTTCTTTCTTCAATAATAAGTACTTGTGTACTTATTAATTAGTAAACAACATGTGTGTTCTTAAGCAACAGATAAACATATGTGGACCATCTGATAAGACAGACCACCAATGAAAAAATATTACGGAAAACTATTTCAGTAGTTTGTGTAATAAACTACCAATCAAGTTATATGGTAAACAACTTAGGAATACTCATAGTTAGAAGTAGAAGAAACTCAGCAGATCCCCAGCCTTCAGCCTGCCCCAGGTGTCAAGGACGACTGTCTCCTCACATTTCTCCAAACATGAGCAGTCCATGTTGGCTGATAGGCAGTGCTGATTGACTGATTGAAGAACCCTTTGCAGATGACCTCTTCTGAGGGAGAAATACACCCTTAGGCTAGGCAGAGAAGGAACCTTGAATACTGAGTCTGGTATGAAAGAAGTTTGAAAGAACCTCTAAAAATCTGGTTGTTTGTTCTTAGAGGAGAGTGCATATAGTGATCAATGAAGTTTGATTGCGTACATTGAGGAGTCTATATGTAACAGTGTTTCTGTCTCACCATTTAGCATATATAATTGTAAACCATGTATAAGAGGTGCATAGTTCATTAGAATCTTATATATTTAATGAGTTGCAAATTTTGTTGATTGTACCTCTGTGCCTTGCACAAAATTTGTTCCTCATGTTCCCTGTACTGTACTCATACATACAGTTAACAGTCTCAGGTCTGAAAAACCTCCCCCTGGGCCATTGCAAGAGGGGAGAGAGAAAGAGGGAGGTGAGGGGAAGAGGGAGAGGGAGAGAGGGAGAGAGGTACAGAGAGGGAGAGAAGGAGAGAGAGAGAGAGAAAGAGAGAGAGAGAGAGGGAGAGAGAGGGAGAGAGAGATAGAGAATCTTTTGCTTTTACATAGCAGGACTTTCTCCCAGTATTCCTCACTCACACTCAACAAGAGCAACACTATAAAAAAAAAGAGTTGTGGGAGAGAGGGAAAGAGAGAGAGAGAGGGAGAAAGGGAGAGGGAGGGAGAGGGAGAGAGAGGGAGAGAGGGGGGGAGACAGGGAAAGAGAGAGAGAGAATCTTTTGCTTTTACATAGCATGACTTTCTCCCAGTATTCCTCACTCACACTCAACAAGAGCAACACTATAAAAAAAAAGAGAGTTGAGTTCTTTGTTTCAGTTCCAGGCTAGATGGGGGATTATTGAAATTTACATCTACTGTAAGAAGGCCCTAAGGCCAGAGGCACCATCTTGCACACCCAAGGGACACAGATGGTTATAATAACAAGCTGCTCAAACTAATTAAAAATAAATAAATAGATAGATAGATAGATACATAAATAAAAATGAACAATCAAAGGAGAAAGAATCTAACCTTGGATAGCTACTATAAGAATAGAGAAGACCAGGGTTCACTTTCAGAGGAGGATAACAAAGCAAAAAAAAACAAAAAACCCCTCTCCTATCCCAAAGAATAACTTCAAATGTTCAACTGCCCAAAAGGAGATTTTGGAAGTACTTAAAAAGGATTCTAAAAATCCAATAATATAGACCGAATAAAAATTAGAAAAAAATAAGAACAATCCAAAAACAACAAGAAAATTATGAAAAGTCTATCAACTGGAAAGGGGATCCAGAATCCTAAGGAAGAAAATGAATCCCTGACAACTGGAATTGGGCAAGGGGAAGCGAGTGACATTATAAGACACCAAGAAATAATACATTTTTTAAAAGATGAAAAAAGAAGAGAATATCATTTCATAAAAAACAAAACAACTGATCTGAAGAACAGATCAAGAAGAGGAAACATAAGAATAATCAGACTGCCTGAAACTATGATAAAAAGAATTTTATTATAACAATATAAGAAATAATTAAAGAAAATTGCCCTGAAGTTTTGGAACAAGAGGAGAAAGCAGAAATAGAAAAAAAAAATCAATCACCACCAAGAGATCCCAGGATGAAAAATTACAAGAACATCATAGCCAAATTCCAAAACCCCCAAGTTAAGGAGAAAATATTACAAGTAACCAGCACAATAATTGAAATAACACAGAGCAACAACTAAATTACACAAGACCTAGGAGTTGTTACAATAATAGACTTGAGGTCTTGGAACACAAAAACTGAGGAACAAAAGAACTAGGGTTGCAGTAAAAAATAACTTACCCTGATAAGTTCAATATAATCCTGAATTTAAAAAAAGAAGAGGATAATAAATGAATTGACAACCTTTCAGGACTTTGTCATAGAAAGTCAAGAACTTAATAGAAAATCTGACATAGAAGATCAAGAAGAAATATAAAGTTAACATCAAAGGCCAATTACAAGGGATTCAATATGAACAAGTTGTTTAATTTTTACATATGGAAATGTAAACCATATGCTTAAGATTGTAGTTGGGTAGTTCAAAAGAAAGATTCAGGATGAAATGAGTATGATGTGTTAATTCTAAAAAGCAAAATACAGAGGAAAAGGTAAAAAGAACAATTATCACATATAAATGAAGCTTAAGAGGAAGAAATGATAAAGGGGAATCAGGTAGAGGTGGAGAACTGGTAGTGCTGGAACTCTATTCTCATCAGATCTGTGTTAAAGTGGGAATAACATATACATCTAGAAGGATATAAAAGTCCTCTAAATTTATAAAGAAATGAGAGTGAGGGAATAGAAGGGGAGGCTATAAAAGGGTGTGTAGATGTCTAGGAGGGCTGGGGAGAAGAAAAGGCAGTGACCCTTAGAGAAGTGGGTAGAACAAGGGAAAGGTGGACTAAAGGGAGTGGATAAGGGAGAGATTCTTTAAAAGGTGTGGAATAGGAAAAGAATGGTTAGTAGTAAACTCGAGACTGAGAAGGACAATAGTAAGAAAGATTAAGAAGGAGGGAAATACATAAATAGTAACTATAACTTTGAATGTCAATGGAATAAATTCATTCATAAACAGAAATGGTTAGCAGAATGGATTAAAAATCAGACTAATAATACACTGCTTCTAAGAAAGACAGTTTTAAAATGAGAGATACACACATACTTAAAGTAAAAGGTGAGAGTATAACTACATTTCAGCCAATTGAAAAAAACAAAGCAGGGGTAGTAATCATATCAGACAAAGTTAAAGGTAAAAATAGATTTAAATAAAAGAGATAAATAAGGAAACTATATTATGATAAAAGATACCATAGATAATGAGGCAACATCAATACTAAACTTCCATGTACCAAATAACATAGCATCTTAATTTATAAAAGTTAAATGAATTACAGGTGTAAATAGATAGTACTATTATTATAATGGAGGATTTTTATATCCCCCTCTCAAATCTAACCAAAATAGTAAATAAGAAAGATGTTAAGGGAGTGAATAAAATTTTAGATAAGCTAAATATGATAGATATCTGGAGAGAATTTAATGGAAATAAAAAGAAATGCACTTTTTAAAATAGCTAAATGAAGAAAATCAGAAATATTAAATGCTTCATTTACAGACCATAATGTGATAGAAAAATTATATCTCATAAAAGATGATGGAAAAATAGAAAAAACTTGTTGGAGACTAAACAACCTAATCTTACAGAATGTATAGTTTAAAGAACAAATAATAGAAAAAATCAATTTCATTAAAGAAAATGACAATGATAACACAAAAGCAGTAATCATAGGAAAATTTATATCTCTGAGTGTCTATATTAATAAAAAAAATAGAGAAACAGCAGACTATCATGGCCTGGGTATGCAAATAAAAAACTAGAAAAAGAACAAATTAAAAATCCTCCATCAAATACTAAATTGGAAATTCTAAAAATTAATGGCGAAGGTGAGATTAATAAAATTGAGTGTAAGAAAATCATTGAATTAATAAATAAAACTAGGGGTAGGTATTATGATATAAATCAATAGAATAGACCAACTATTGGTTGAATTATATTATAAAATAAGAAAACTAAATTACTAGGATCAAAAATGAAAAGGGTCAATATACTACCAAAGAAGATAAAAGCAAAGCAATTATAAGGAGATATTTTGTGCAATTATATGCCAATAATTTTAGCAACTTAAGTGCAATGGAAGAATATTTACAAAAATACAAACTGTCCAGATTAGCAGAAGAGGAAATAGAATCTAAAATGACCTATTTTAGAAAAAGAAATTGAACAAACCATTAATTAAATGCAAAAAAAAAATTAGCTAATGACTATGTGAGGTTAGTAAAGGTGAAAAGTCGAGGATGAAGCAAAGGTTCTCAACCTATCTGAATAGAATGGTGATCATAGGGAAATTTGGAAGAGGAGTGGGTTCAGAGAGAAGTTTTGGACAAGCTGGATTTGAGATGTCTATAGAACATCCAGTTTGAAATGCCATACAGGTAGCTTGTGATGCACAACTGAGTTAAGGGTAAAAACTGGGGTTATATTTAGAGATATGGGAGTTACCTTATTGAGAACTATTTTTCTAAATCAAAAATAATAGCATATAGCATACAGTGTTATAACAAAGACCTTTTAAAGTTTTTAATAAAACCCCTAGGGTGTTATTTTGTGCTAACGTGGGTAGTGGTATAGTCAGGCTCCAGGACAGTACCCATTATATGGTTAGAAAGCTACAGCATGGGGGAATTTAATGTAGCCCAAGGATTCACCACAAGACTCAAATCTTATAATTGTGGGCTGAAGCCATTATCCAATTAGCTGCATTTCACTCAATAACTATAATACACATTTAATTTAGCATCTGTGTACAGACAATCTCAAAACAGTGGAGGGCTGTATGCTCTACAGTAAGAGTGTTGCAACTCCACTATGTATAAACAAAGTATTTATAGGAATTTCAGTATTCTTTACAAAAGATATACAATGCAAGATTTATTACAGAAGTTTGAAATTATTTGCAGGTGTCATTCTTTGAACTATAAAGCTATAGAACATACCATGGTATTAAAAGATTATGAGTTGTTATATAGATTTCACCATCTGTTCATGGACCTGGGTTAGACCAAGGCAAAATTATACTGTTTTTGTTTCTTTTTTCAGAAGACCAGAGTTCTAGTCCAGACCCTGTCATGAATTAGCTGCATGAGTTGAGTAACTCCTCTGGAACTCATTGTACTCAACTATTAAGAAAAAATCAACAAAAGAGTTTGACCAAAGTGACTAAGTCTTTATGATATAGGTCATTTTTTTAATTATGTCAATGAAAATAGAAATGGATCTTTTTACATTGTCATTTATCTTCTTGATAAACATATATCTACAACATGGAAGGAAAAGGCAAGTTTAATTTGAGATATATTTGTGTATATCTGCACACTAAAATAACAAGAAATATTGGGAATGACAATATATATTTTTAAATGAGTTTTGTTTCTTTGGTCCTTCTTCCTTAGGACTGACTGGTCATCAGTTACATAATATTGTCAGTTGAAATATTTTCTGGGCATATTTTTTCCAGAACTCAGAGTCTGATTTTATTTTCTCTTAGCAATTTTTTCACATACCAGCTTTCTCATATGCAAAACAAGGGAAATGATCTTTCAAGCCCCTCTAGCTCTAAAACTATGACCTTATGATACTACAAATCCTGATTTATGTTTCACTGGTTGCCTGGAAGATACTGTCTAGCTACTAGAAAGGGGGGAATAATTTCAATAACATAACCTAGAGTCTCATTCTTTAAGGAGATGAGCAATTAATCAATCAGTCAATAAACATTAATTTTACTAAGTGTCTACTATATTTCAGACACTGAAAAGAAAAACTGTTAAAGAAATAGTCCCTACCCTCAAGAAGTTTGTATATTTTATATGTATTCATTTGTAACATATATTTATATATATATGTATACATATATATATATATATATATATATATATATGTATACATATATACATATGTTCATATAGAGAGATATAATTTGTATGTTATTAATTCAATGATATAGGTAACTTTGTATAGAAAACCAATATATATTAGCATCAATTCTGTAATTTGCAATTTTAGGGAATAGTCTGGGGAAGCATGAATTTTAGTGGTTTGCTCAGGATTAGATAGCCAGTATGTGTCAAAAGCAGAATTTAAATTCAGTTTTTGGGGAGGAGCCAAGATGGCAGAGTAAAAAGATTCACATATGCTAGCTCCAAACCCACAACCCATAAATTACCTATAAGGAGGAGCTCCCAACAAATTCTGGAGCAGTGGAAGCCGCACAGCAATGGAGTGAAGGAGATTTCTGTTCCAGAGAGCCCTGAAAAACTGACCCCAAAGGTCTGTTGCACACCAGGTAGGAGCGGAGCCCAGCTCTGCACTGGCCAGGCAGCCCTGAGAGGAGCAGGTCCAAGCAGGCTTCAGGGACAGAATCTCTGGCTGCCACGAAGGTCCCTCCACCCGAAGGTGCACAGGTCTGTGAGAGAGACTTCTGGGCTTGCTGAGAGGGGAACGGGGTGTCTCCATAACTCAGGACCCCTTAGGAGGCAGTGGCAGAGGTGGTGGGTGGCCAGGGGCTCCCAGAGCAGGCAGGAGCTGGGGACCATTACTGAAAGTCTCCGCATAAACCCCCTGAGGGAACTGAGCCCTGTGAGGTGACCTTGCCTCCACCTGAGCACCAGAACTTAAGCTCACATTGAATAGCAGCCAGGCCCGCCCCTGAAAGGCCTGAGGCTGGAGCAGCATTTGAATCTCAGATCCAAAGCACTAGCTGGGCAGATCTGGTCAGGGTGGAGAGGAATCTCAGAAGTCAAGTAACTGTCTGGGAAAATGCCCAGAAAAGGGAAAAAAAAAAAAGACCAGAGAAGGTTACTTTCTTGGGGACCAGATGTTTCCCCCTTTCCTTTCTGATGAGGAAGAACAATGCTTAACATCAGGTAAAGACATAGAAGTCAAGGCCTCTGTATCCCAAATATCTGAAATAGATATCCAATGGGCTCAGGCCATGGAAGAGCTCAAAAAGGATTTTGAAAACCAAGTTAGACAGGTGGAGGAAAAACTGGGAAGAGAAATGAGAGAGATACAAGAAAAGCATGAAAAATGGGTCAATACCTTGATAAAGGAAACCCAAAAAATGCTGAAGAAAATAACACCTTGAAAAACAGGCTAACTCAATTGGCAAAGAAAGTTCAAAAAGACAATGAGGAGAAAAATGCTTTCAAAAGCAGAATTAGCCAAATGGAAAAAGAGGTTCAAAAGCTCACTGAAGAAAATAGTTCTCTCAAAATTAGAATAGAACAGATGGAGGCTAATGACTTCATGAGAAACCAAGATATCACAAAACAAAGCCAAAAGAATGACAAAATGGAAGAGAATGTGAAATACCTCATTGGAAAAACAACTGACCTGGAAAATAGATCCAGGAGAGACAATTTAAAAATTATGGAACTACCTGAAAGCCATGATCAAAAAAAGAGCCTAGACATCATCTTTCATGAAATTATCAAGGAAAACTGCCCTGGTATTCTAGAACCAGAGGGCAAAATAAGTATTCAAAGAGTCTAT
>CM053772.1:103040629-103108996 GCA_028658325.1 Potorous gilbertii | reverse complement strand
GGTCGGCCCTTCAGGGCTCTCTGCAACGGAGATCTCCCTCACCGCGTTGCTGCGCGGCTTCCACTGCTCCAGAATTTGTCAGGAGCTCTTTTTACAGGAAATCTATGGGTTGTGGGTTCGGACCTAGCATAGGTGAGTCTTTCTACCTACTTACTTAATATATGATAGTTGATTGATTGATCTTCTGATCCTAGTCCAGGTGAGAATAGGGAAATCACCAGGTTTTGGCAACTAATTGGATAAAGGGGGTGAAGGCAAGTAATAAAATCTAGGTTTCTAATTTATGTGAATATGACTAACAAGAGGCAACTTGGCTAGTCAGGAAGTGACCCTTAAGAGGAGGGTATTAGTTCAGAGTAAATGGAGTATGATATTCTGGAAGTCAAGAATATAAAATGTTAAGGGTAAGAGTAGAAGGAGGTAGAATTGTAGTCAGGGGTGTAAATTTGCTTCTGCTACTTGCTACTTTCTTGACCTTGGACAAACCATTTCATTTCTCTAGATCTCTGTTTCTTCATCTATAATATGAGGCACTTAGACTGGCTAGATTATACCTAACTTCCCCTTCAGCTCCAAATCTATATGAATCCTTCATAATTCTCAAAAAAGCAATTAATTTTACATTTTTAAAAAGTAGCAGATCCCCAGTGTCCTCCAGGGTTCATTGAAGATATGTTTCAGTTTCAATCCCTATATTCCTCAGGAAACAGTAATAAAAGTGAGATTATGTATAGATGAATCTCTATGTTCATAGTAATGGCATTAAAAATTTTCTTTGTAGCATGCAAGATATTAATCCCTTCAAGCAGACTTAAATCAAAAGATTTCAGGATTCACTCCTCCTTCTCCCATTTATCTGTCTTCTACCATCACTCCTCTCTCAGAAGACAGAAATTCCACTGTTGTGGCTTCATTACTCAACCAAGAGGTCACTGTCACTAGATTAAAGAGAACAGGATAGGGAGTAAGGTATAAGTTAGAAAAGTAGAAGGGACCTAAGTTATGACAGGCTTTGAATACCAAACAGAGCATATTGTATTTGTTCCTAGAGGAAATGACTGGGAGAAAGGAGGAGGGAGAGGTGACATGATTTATTTATTTATTTATTTGACTAGGTGAGTTTCCTGCTCTTGGGAAGGCTAGAACTGGGAAACTGCTTGAGCTGAAGAGTTCTGAGCTTCAATGTCCTAATACTGTCAGGTGTCTTCACTAAGTCCAACACCATTACTGTGAACCTCATCCCAACCTACACCTGGAGTGAAGGACACTGGGCTGCCTTGAAGAGGAGTAAATCAACACTGGTTGGAAAGGAAGGAAGAAAGGAAGAAGACAAAGGTCTCAAAACAATCAGCAATGGAATTGGCTCTTAAGTAGCTAGTATACTTCCAACATAGATGAAATAAGAAGACTTAGTTTCAAAAAAAACCACAATTAATCAAACTAGTCATTAAATAAAATTTAGCAAGTCTGTCAAAATTCAGTTAAAAAAGAAAAAACAACACAAAACGTGTTTGTTTGTTTCAGTATTCCTATATGCCTTATTTTGAGCCATTCTCCTCTCTAATGAGTAGTTACAGTTACAACTTGACCTAACATCAAAGGATTCTGCAACCTAATATGATCATCATTATCTCATAGACTTCCATGTTTTTCCTTAAAGAAAAAAGAACACAACTTCTACTAGATTAAATTCTATTATTTTCCATCAGTTTCAGTAAGCAGTCAAGTATGAATGTTCTGGACCATTTTATCAAACAAAAGATTAAGCTTGCCACAAGCAAAAATACTGACTTCTACCTCCTAACACCTCAAAAATAGAATATTTCCAGGAATTATTAAGATTACCACTATGATCCGAATTTCCCTACTGTTTATTCATGCATTGTTCCTCAGAAGCCATTTAGGATTTCTTTTATGTTCCAAGATGTTTATTGATTTTTCAGCCTACAACTAAGTTTTCCTTAAGGCTATTAGCCATTTTTTGTTACTTTATAAGTGAAAGAATTCATATTCTAAAACCTGACAAATGTCACTTTACCTTTTTGGCTTCAATTTTTTCATTTATAAAATGAGAAGGTTGGGTGAGATCATTTCTAAGTTTCTCTTTATCTCTAAATCTGTGATCCTATGATCCCAAATATTTCAAGACAATTAAATGTCATTCAAGTAAGTTTCTCCAGTTTGGCAAAAGTTCACTGATTGCATAGGCATTGTGTCAGTTTGCATGTCATGATGATTGTATTTCATAGTCCAGTATTACAGTTTGGCATTCTCATTAAGAAGGAATTATAATGCCATGACTTTGACAATAAATTTCAAATAGATAATTTTTCACAGAATCAAGAAATATAACTTAGAGGGACCTTAAACATCATTTAGTTTACTAGTTACAGCAGTTCTCAGAGGTTCATCCCTAGGGTCCCCAAGACTTACATTAGGAAGTTCAGGAAATTGTAATTATTTTCACAATAATACTAAAACATTTTTATCTATTATAATACTCCTCCTTTTTTCCAACTATGTATATAAGGCTGGATTTTTTTTTTATATACTTCAATCCAAAGAACATACTGCAATGAATTGAATCCAGAAGCAGGTATGAGTATCCATTTAGAGAACCATTGCAGGTATGGAGAGAGAAATAGGAGTTGGGTCCCAAAAAAGGAAGCAGGATGATTTGGGTCATCACAGTGCATTCCCTCTGAGGGTCGTGATTTATGAAGAGTGACCACTAAGGTATTCTCTTCATTGGGAAAGACTTCTTTCTGACATTTTCTTCTATAAGGGAGGGAGAGAGAGAAGGAAGGACAGGAAAGAGAAAATAAGTACTTATAAAGTTCCTACTGTATGATAGGAACTGTGGTTGTTAGGAAGATTAGTTTAGTACTGTGTCTGGCAAATAGTAAATGTTATATAAATGTTATTTTTTCAATTAGTATTATTTATTCTCTCTAGGTTTTTGAGACCTCACTCTCTCCTGGTTTTCATTCTACCTATTTGATGGCTCCTTCTTTGTCTCCTTTTCTGGATCCTTTTCCAGATCACACACTAATAATAGGTGTCCTTCTGTCCTAGGCCATCTTTTGTTCTCCCTCTCTGCTACTTCACTTGCCAATCTCATCAGCTCCTGTATGTATCATCTCTATGCTGATAATTCTCAAATCTATCTTTCTTGCTTCAATCTCTCTGCTGACTTCCAATCTCATCTCCTACTGCCTTTCTGTTTTCCTCAAGACATCTTAAACTTAACAAGTCCAAAACTGAACTGTTTTCCATTAAACCCTCCCCCTCTTTTCCCTTCCTTTTTACTCTAGAGGGCAATACTATCCTTCTAATCCCTCAGGTTCACAACCTAGTAGTCATTTCCAACTTTTGACTATCACTCCCCCATATCCTATCTGTTGTGAAGACCTTATCAATTTCACCTTTGCAACATCTCTCAAATAAACCCCCTTCTCCCCTCTAACACCCATAGAAGCAGGACTATTGTGTTAGTCTATTGGTAGGTCTGTTTCAGGTCTCTTTCCACTGCAATTCATCCTCCATTCATTCACTACAGTGATTTACCTAAAGCTCAGATCTAATCATGTTACTCCTCCTCATTCCCCAACTCCCAAACATATGCTATAAACTCCAGTGGCTCCCTGTTGCCTCCAGGATCAAATACAAAATGCTCTATTTGGCATTCAAAGCCTTTTATAACATAGCCTCCTCCTACCTTTCCTGTCTTCTTACACCTTACTCCTCAACATATAGTCTTTGATCCAGTGACACTGACTTCCTGGTTATTCCACATAAAAGACACTCCATCTTTTGACTTGAGACTTTTTTTTTCTGACTGTCTCCATGTCTGCAATGCTCTCCATCCTCCACTCAGACTACTGACCTCTCTAACTTCCTCTAAGTCGTAACTAAAATCCCACCTTCTACAGGAAGCTTTCTCTAATCCCTCTTAATTCTACTGCCTTCCTCCTGTTATTTATATACTTAAGTTTAATGTCATCTGAATAAAGATTGAAGTTTTTCTTCCTTCCTTCCTTCTTCCTTGTCCTCTCTCTCTCTTTCCTTTCATCCACAGAGGGTATGGTACCTTACCTTCAGGTGCTCTGCCCAAAAGAATATAAATTTTGATGACTGAAACTTTGCAAGGTATCTTGGGATTTATAGACTCAATTTTTTTCTTAAGGATTTTGCCTTAAACCCACATCACTCTGGCTCTCACTGATTGGCCAGCAATGGGTCCCAGGCCAAGCTCCACTGGGTCTTTGTTTGGGGCCTGATTGGCTTAGAGTGACCGTAAATACCAATAGTTTCTATTTTCATCAAAAATCCCCTCCCAGATTGATTTCTTTTTTTTGACTAAGTAAACAAGGCCATTATCTGCCTCATTTCTTACCTATTCTTAATCACTGAAAGGGCTTTGCCTCAATCAGACTAAGGACTGTTAAAAGACCTTATGCTAAAAAAGCCAAGGACTCCCACTTCATCCAGGGCCATTTTCAGTCATCCTGATATGTATTTTGCCACTGGACCCAAATGACTCTGGAGGAGAAAGTGAGGCTGGTTAACTTTGCACAGCCTTCCCTCACTGAAATATCATTCACTTGCATGTCATGGTATCACTTCCCTGATGTCATGGTCCTCTTCAAAGAACAAACAATATACTCATACATGCAGACACACACACACACACACACACACACACACACACACATAAACATTAGCACCTGTGAGGACTAAGAAAGGTCTCTTGCCAAGTTGAGTGCTTAAACTTCCTTCGGAAAGAAGTTACAGAATGTACAAGAAGGAGATAAAGGAGAACACTCAGGCACGGGCATAGCCAGTGAAAAGGCAATGAGAAGGGAGATGGTTCAGTCTGAGTGAGAGAGCAAGTAGAACAGCACAGTTGAATCAGACAATGTGTGGAGAACAATAATACGTAAGCAGTCTAGAAAGAAAGGATATCAAAGGTTGGGATGAGTTTTAAAAGCCAAACAGAAGAGTTTATTTCTGAATTTACTGAGGAGAAGGAAAGAGATGACATGGTCAAACCTATATTTTGGAAAAATCACATTGGCATTGTGTGAAATTGGGGTGAAATGAGGAAAAACATGAGGCAGGAAAACCAGTGAAAAGGCTATTGTCAATAATCCATGTAAAATCTGATGAATGGCTGTGTGAATGCAGAGAAAAGGATAGAAAGCTAAATAGTTTGTCTTTCTCTGATATTGAAGAGAATTTGCCAACTGATTAGATGTACAGAATGACTGAGGAGTCAAGGATCACACCCAAATGGTGAGTTTAGGTAAATGGAAAAATGATAAAGATGCTTTCAGTAGAAAGAGCAAAGACAGTTAAAAAGATGGAGGCAAAGGGAAAGTAACAAATGTTTAGTGTGATCTGTAAGAATTGTGGCAAGAACAAGCATAATCTCTTTCAAATTGCTCATCATATCAAGGGAATAGAATTTGGAATTCAAAACTTTTTTTAAAACAATTAATTTAATTTGGGGAAAAATAAAATACTATACAAAATGGATTATGGCAAGAATGTTCATACTGAAAATGAGGTCATGTTAAAGGAAGTCAAGGAAATCAAAAAGGATTGTTTTCCCTCTATTTGTATTTTAAGATATATTGAAGGAAATGATAATGATGAGATGGTAATGATGACAGCTAACATTTATATAGCACTTACTATGTTCCAAGCATTTGCTGAATACTTTACAATTATGATCGAATTTGATCCGCACAATAATCCTGCAATAGAGGATTATCCGCATTTTATAGATAAGGAAACTGAGGCAGAGGTTAAATGATTTTTCCAGGATCATACAGATACTAAGAGTGTGAGGCCACATTGAATCAGATCTTTTTTACTTCAGGCCCATCACATTATCTATTGAATCTCCTCACTGGGATAGAACCACTGCTCTAGATGGGTGTCTCAATAATAAATAGCAACAGAGAAAAGGTACAACTGCTGAGTTCTTATTTTCCTTCCGTTTTCTCTACAAAGGAGGATCATTAGACTGGAAAGAAAATAAGAACATCTCGCTACCTTTCACCAATTCAGGTCACATAACCCAGATAAACTGTTTTGTTAGGTATTAAAAGAATTGGAAGATGTACTGACTGAGTCTCTGACAATGGTATTTGAAAGATCTTTGGAAATGCAATAGTGAGAATTCCTTTTCAGGTCCAGATTGCACTAGATTGCTTCTGAGGTCTCTCCCTTCCAGCCTTAAAGGAATGTGATTTTTTGAGTTGGTGTTCTCATTCATCAGAAAGGAATAAGAAATATGGTTTTAAGAAACATTCTGTCTATCAGTATTACAATGTTTATTGTAAAGACAACTTGGCCAACCCATAAGATTTGTTCTCTCTGTAATCAAATTTGAATGACTGATAGTTTAGCTCAAGAAAGGACCTCAGCACCCAGTGTATATTATCTTGCCAGGTGATTTTCAGAATCTTCCTAAGACAACTCAAATGCAAGTGATTAAGATTCCTGGCATGGTACTGGCATACTGTCTAGGTTTTATTGGTATACAGTGATGAGGTCAGCAAAATGACTGTAAAACTTCAGTTTGGTAGGCAGTCTAATATTTCTTCTCTTCCCCACTTTCCTTTGTATCCTCTCAAACACTGAGCTAGCACTGGCAATGCAAGCATCAATCTTATCTATGTGGACTTTAATGAAAAGCCTCAGAGGCTGCATTGTGTTCACAGTCATCTGCGAATAGATGAATAGATAGATAGACAAACAAGCAAATAAATAAATAAACAGACAGATATATAAATATGTGCACCAACTATCCCTCCACTTCAGTTTTGGCTCATAGCCTTTTCAGGTTAAATAATTTTCCCTCAGTGGAGCAGCTGATCTTGATGTCATTTTCATCTTTGTTGAAGGGAAGTAACTGACAAAATTGCTGAAAACATGCTAAAAAGCACTGGAGCAAGCACACATACAGCCCTGCTTCACTCTGTTGGTGATTGGAAAAGAGAAGGAGCATAATCCATTATTTAGAACCTTGGCAAGCAAACTGTCATAAAACTGACATATGCTACTGATGAACTTCTCTGGATAACCAGATTTTGCCATAATTTTACACAAACCCTCATGACTGACAGTTTCAAAGGCTTAGTCAGATCAGTGAACAGACCTCTGTTCTACTCCTAGCATTTCTCCTGGAGTTGTCCCACAGCAAACACCATATCAGTCATTCCTCAGGTCTTTCTGAAGCCACACTGGTTCTCAAGTAGAAAATCATTTTCCAAGTGAAGGGTCAGCCTATTAAGGAGGACTCTGGCAAGAATCTTGCCAGCCATGATCAAGAGAGGCACCTCCCTTGATAGTCACAGGACAATCTATTTCCTTTACCTTTATAAAGATGGACAATGGAGGTATCCTTGAACTCATAGGGGATAACCTCCTCTTGCCATATAATCCAGAAAATTTCAGTCAACTTTTGTCTGAGCAGTGGACACCCTGCCTTGTATATCTCAGCTGGAATAGAATCAGCACCAAGCTCTTTGCCACACAAGAGGAGCCTAATGGTAATCAAAACCTCTTCTTCAATTGGAAGTTTGACTAGAGAGGAATTGACTTCAATCTGAGGTATAAGGTTATAATGGCTTCAACATTGACTAATGGTCTATTGAGAACAACATGGAAGTATTCAGTCCATCTCTCCAGGAATACATCCTTAACAATAGTCAATGTGACTGCAGCACTTCTGAGAAGCTGAGATACACCATATGTCTTTGGTCCATAAATAGTCTTCAGGGAATTATAAAAGTGCTTTGGGTTGTTACTATCAGCATAAAACCAAATTTCATCTGCCTTATTACTGAGCCAAGTATCCTGAGTCTTTCCAAGCTTCACTTGCACTTTACTTTTGATGGCATTAAATGCTGCCTTCTTAGAGACAGAAAAGCTATCCTGCTGGCAAATCCTGTGGGCTTCTTATTTTTCACTTAGCAGCTTCTGAGTTTCTCCATCATTTTCATCAAACCAATCTCGATTTTTGTGAGTGTTCTGACCCAGATGAACAAATTAGGTTTTGTACACCAAATCTCTGAAAGCTGCCCACTCCTTTTCTGCTCCACTGTTGCCTACTCTGTGTTGGCTCAGCTTTTCCTCCAAGTCAGCAACAAACTGTTCACACTCAGAGAAG
The DNA here is from genome assembly GCA_028658325.1 of Potorous gilbertii. Classification (NCBI taxonomy): domain Eukaryota; kingdom Metazoa; phylum Chordata; class Mammalia; order Diprotodontia; family Potoroidae; genus Potorous; species Potorous gilbertii. The sequence continues at coordinate 103,100,814 of CM053772.1, read as the reverse complement.
TGCATTAATCTGTTGACATTAAGTCATGTGGTAGAGTTCTTGCCTTGAGACCACAGCTTTTGTTGGATGTGAATATTTAACTTGGAGAGAGTAAGTCTATGATCAGTCTACTCTGTACCACATATTATTTTAATCACTCTTACATGCTCTCTGTCTCTTCTTACAATGATATAGTCTATTAAATATGAATTTATGCTGAAAGGGTTCATCCACAAAGTTTTATTGTATTTAGATAAATGGAAGATGGTGATGAGAAGGTCATGAAGTGCATAAATCTTTAATAGTAAGTGACCGCTGCTGTTGCTGTTTCTGATTCCTTCCTCTTAAGAACTCCCTCCCCGTGCCTTCTTTTGCATTACAGTCACCTAGAATTACAAGCCTATCCTCTTTTGGAACATTGCTGATGAGGGTCTCCTGGTATAGGATGTGTTCAGGGAAGACTAGTATTTCTGGTATCGGGGCTGCTGAGCCCTTTTCAGGACTGCTTTCCACCTTTGTGTCCACATGATTCATCCAACTTTCACTGTTGCCTCCAAAAGGCTGTAGCATGCACAGTAGCCACAACCTAGTAACTATTTCGGCAGACAGGTAAAATCACGGTGAGGGTAATCATGGGACCTCAAATCCTTTTGTGAGTCAGGAAGCTGTCTACGGTAAGCATATGAATACATCCCTCCAGAGGAGTGGGCATAAAAAACATATTTTTTTCCAACAGTCATGAAGACAGCTAAAACAGGTGATGTAGGGCACTTAGAGCTTGCCTAGACATTGAAGATGCCAAGGTCATCCATTGCATCCTAAGCCATCATGAGTCATCTTGACTTTGTCTTGATTCTGATTAGAAGAAATAGTGAGGCCAATGACCACACAACTCTGCCTCACTTAAATCCAGTTTATGTGCAAATTAAAAGACATCACCGATACCCATATCTTTTTACCATTTTTTATCTACCTCAAAGTCTTGTATCAACAAGGAAGTGATGAAGCACCAGGTGTAGATACACTGTAAGCTGCAGGCACTACCCTGTACACAAGTGGCCCAGGTCATAGGATTTTCTTCCCACTGACCTGAAGCAGCAGTGGGATTCAGTAGCCCCATGGGTGTCTAAGCAGCCTTTCTGAAGGACTACACTACTTACCTCCTGGCATGAGGGAGGGTCTAGAAAAGGTGACCTAACCAACCCCGGCTTGCTTACCCAGCAGGCAGGGATCCAAGCTTGTGATCCAAACACAAAGAGGAATGTAAAAATCTTTTGAAAAGATGACTCAATTCACCTTCTGTACATAGAATGTCTACATGCTTATGGCCAAAACAAAATCCAGTAGACCTGAAAGACAAACAGCTTTTGTTGCAAGAGAACTCAGAAGGTATCATATCCAAATAGCATCCCTCAGTTAAAAAAAGTTGGCAAATGCAGGCCATCTTACCAAGGTCAGAGCTGGATATACATTTTTCTGGAGTGGCAGTAATGAAGGGGAGTGCCATGAAGCTGGTGTAGGTTTTGCAATCAAAATTAATCTTGTCAACAAGTTTGCATTTCTTCCAAAAGGAGTGAATGACAAGCTCATGACAGTGTGATTGCCACTTGCAGGAAAAGTGCCATGTCACCATCATCAGTGCATAATCTTTCCTCATGATGGACCCTGTTGAGGTCAAAGAAAATTTGGTGAAGTCAGGTATTCTAATGTATTGTTCGATAAATACATTTGGAATTATGTAAGAATAGTCAAATAACAAACATTTATTAAGCATTTACTTTGTCCTAGAAACTATGTTAAGTACTGGGAAGATAAAGAAAGGTAAAAGACTGTGTATTCTCTCAAGAAAATTATAGTCTAATGGGGGAGACAATATATAAACAAGTATGTACAATCAAGGTATATGGGATAAATTGGAGAAAAATCACAGAGGAAAGGCATTAGATAATAGAGTGAAGCCTGATTAATGTTTGATCTAGTGATTCTACTGCCAGGCATATGAACTAAGGAGGTTAAAGATGGAAGGAAAGATTTCATATAACACCAATATATTCAGTAAAGCACTTTTTTTGTATTTGTAAACAATCAGAAAAAAGTGTGCCTGTAAGATTGGAGAACAGTTAAGTTGTGTTTAGTAGAATATTATTGTACTTTAAGAAGCAACAAACATGAGAATAACAGAAAAGCATACAAACTGATGCTGAGCTAGGAAAATAACTTACAGAAGGTATAAATAGAAATGACATCAAAAATCAAAAATGAACACTTTGTAACTCTGCTGATCAAACTTTATAATTATAACGATAAAGATGAGAAAATGTGCTTCCCTTTCTGTTGGAAAGGAAGGGTCCTATGAAGGGAAAATATGGCATGTACTAGCAGAAATATATTCAAGTGTTGCATTAATTTTTAATTGCTTCCTTCCGCCACTTTTTCTTTTTATCTTTGTTCTGAGGGATAGCCTCCTGAAGGATACTTTTGTAGGGTAAAAGAAAAAAATGACATCAATTTTGTAAATTAAAAGCATTAAAAGTTATCAATTTGTAATTAAGAATATTTTAAATCATCTAAAAATCTACTATATGATTTCCTCCTCTGCCATGAATAGCAGAAAATAAAAGAAAAATCCACCATCCTAAGTGAAGTCCTAAATATGTGTTTCCTCCAATTAAACTATTCATCTTTAATTAAACAAGAATAGTTTCAGTTTGGGAAAAAGCTTGTCAGGTGTTCTTTAAAAAGACAATAAACTCCTCCAGAGCACAGTTTGTGTTATATTAATCTTTGTATTTCACATGAGGAAAATTTAATTTTTTAAAAAACCATAAATATTTTTATATATTTGATCACTAAAGCAAATTTCGTAAGTGGAGGTTCATTAATCTGGGAGTAGGTATTTGCTGTGTACTATATTACATTATAAATTCTTGGTAAAGATTAGTGATTCCATATTTATGACAGCATTTTTAGGAGACTGAGTAACCTTTGAAAACTTTATAGGCTAATAAAAAGGATATAATTAAAAATACTTTGTGGAGTTACAATAGTAGATCCTACATTGGCCTTAATAACTTTATTTTCCTGCTTTCAGTAAGATGGAAGTAACCTTAAGAGAGGAGGAAATACAGCTGTGATTATGCTATCTGAAACAATTCTTGGTAAAAGTCAGGTAAAACCTTTTATATCAGCCTCTTCCCTTGGCCAAACTCTTCTTTTTCCATTTTATTTCATCTTTTTTTTCCTCTTCCTACTCCCTTGCTTATGCATTAAGCTTGCCAGTTATATGCACATTGTATTCTTTTAATAGTTGGACTATATTTAGAGTACAATATTTGATTCTAGAAATCACATTTTAGGGCATTAATTATCTGTAAACATCCAGAGGAAGGAGATAAGTATAGTGTAGGACCTTGAGAACATGGCCTGTGATGAACTGAAAGAACTGAGAGTCTTTAACCTGGAGGGGGAAAGCAAGCTGAGGAGGAATTTGCATCTTCAGGTATTTGAAGGACTCTCACAGAAAGTGAAGAATATTGTGTTTCTTGACCCTAGAGAGCAAAAGTAGGACTAGCAGGTGGAAATTCCTGAAATAGATTTAGAATTGACGCAAAAAGGTGCAGCTAGGTGGCACAGTGGATAGAACACCAGCCCTGGAGTCAGGAGGACTTGAGTTCAAATTTGACCTTATATATTTGACACTTCCCATCTGTGTGACCCCAGGCAAATCACCTAACCTCAATAGCCTTGCCAAAAAAAAATGATACAAAGAAATTTACAGAATGATTTAGAGATAGAAAAAAAATGGAATGAGATTCCTCAAGATGTAGTGGAATCCTCTTTATTGACATTTTTCAAATGAAGGCTGGATGACTAATTGACAGGTATATGTTGTGCCTTCTCATTTGGAAAGAGATTGGAATAGATCACCTCTGAGAGAGGGGAAATTCGGAGATAATGTTATTCTAGCAATAATAATAGTTTAAACCAACTGGTGGCATTCATTGTTGGGATGCTGATTCGTTGTACTTTAATACTAGTTGTCATGGATTTAAATCTTACAAATATTATGTGATGAGGGACTGACCAATGAGAGGCCAATGCATGCAAGCATGTACGCTGGATCAGAAATCTCCCTTAAGGATTTTGGAGCATGATAGGTATTATAAGACTATTTCCAATCTTTATATTGCATAACTTTAGGTTTTCTGCTAAGTCAGGACTGAGAATACATACAAAGGATTCCCAGAGAGGCAATTTGATCTTTTCCTTCACTGGTTGTGTTTGAATGAAGAGGCAATAACTGCTATTGGTCTTTAGGTGGAGGCAGTGCCAATGGCCAGGTTGATATAAAGCCACATAAAGATATAAAGCACATGGTTGTTTGTCCCTATTGTGTCTATTTTTTTCTTTCCATCTGCCTAGGAATATTGGAGATGAAAAAAATAAAACTGTGCTGTGACCTTGTGAGTTTTAAAAGGTTATGAGATTAAGGTCCAGGAACTAGAGTTTTAGAACAGCTAATCCAGGTGAAGAGTGACCTGTTTGTTCCTATTTGTTCTAATTGAATTGAGGGCAATTAAGAGCCAGTAGTTCATCCATCAGAGATGGTGCATTTGGAGAGGGTGTATATCTAAGTATTAAAGAAATGCTTTTGTGCTTACTATTATGTCTTTCAAATAAACATTCCTTTATTTTAAAAAATCTGATGTTAATTTGTTTAATGTTGTCACTAGGTCAATCAATAACATAAGAGTATATCTGACGATTAATGTTGGGAAGATTGTACCAGAATGGAAACTGGAGCTAATAGCTAGCAATTCAAAGATATCCCAAGTAAAAGACTTGGACCTAAAAGATAATGTCATAAACAAATGAGGGGATCAGGAAAGAAATTACCTTTCAGATCTATGTATAGGGGAATAGTTTATGACCAAGCAAAGAAGGGATAGAGAGGATTATAGAAAACAAAATGAGAAATCTTGATTACATAAAATTTTAAAGATTTTGTGCACACATACACACATATACAGCCAAGGCTAATAAAATAAGAAGGAAAGAAGTCAAGTAGGGGAAAGAAATCTTTGTAGGAAGATTCTTTTATATGTGTCATTTCAAAGATGTAAACCTTTTATTGAAATTTATAATAAACCCATTCTGCAGTTAATAAATGGTCAAAATATATCAATAAGCACTTTTCAAAGGAAGAACTCCAAACTATCAATAGGTATATGGAAAAAATGTTCCAAATCACTAATAATTAAAGAAATACAATTTAAAGCAACTCTAAGTTACCACCACCTAACATTCATCAGATTGGCCAAGATGTCAGAAAAGGAAAATGAAAAATGCTGTTTGAGATGAGGAAAAATAGATACTCTAATGCAGTGTTGGTGGAGCTGTGAACTAGTCTAAGCATTGTGGAGAGCAGAGTCCCTTATAGAAAGGTACTCAGTATACAAAGTAGATCAAGTTTAAGACAGTTATTTTTTCTGCCACAAAAGAAATACTTAAAACACAAAAGACCCATAAGTACTCTTTGATAAATACTTAAAACATGATCCAGAAACCTAAGTTCTGTTGTACTCTCCTAGAAGGTTTTACTTAAAATATGAAACACTTTGTAGTTTGAATTTAGACTAGGCATTTCACCTTCATGTCAATTCTGCACCTCCTCCCAAAACACTCACTTAAGGTGAGCTTCTGGTAAGCAAGAGTATGACTTGAACTCAACTCCTTGTGGTGGTTATTTTCTACTCCAGAAAGCACTGTAGTAACTTTAGGCAGCACGTCTTACAAGGAGGCCAATATCAACTAGGGAACCTAGGAACTCCTGAATTCCAGAGAGAACCATCAATCTCAAAAAAAGTCACGTCAGGACTGCTACTATGTCCCAGTGTGAGTACTTTTAAAGGCCCAACGTATTTCTGCTAAGGAAACTATGAAAAGGGGCTCCTTCCACTCATGTGGTAGAAAAATGCAGGATGCAGGATGTTAGAACATCTAGGCACTTGCAAAGCAAGCCCCTTACAAAACTAATAGAAAATTTTATACAACTACAAAGAATATAATGGAGATCAAACTAATCAAGATTAAAAGATAAGTTGCAAAATGCCAATTAAATTTAATTCATCTTTTGCCATTATGATTCTTGATGTTACCTTGTCTAGATATTAATAATTAATATTAACAATTTTGATAGCCAAAATTTTAACCCTACTGTGGTGTAATGAAAAGAATACAATTTAAAGAGAATCTATGCTCAAATCATACCTCTGTTAATTAGTACATTTGTGACTTTGGGCAAGCAAGGAATTTAAATCTCTCTCAGTTTTTCCAGCTCTAAAATAAGGCTAGGGGGCCTCTACAATCCTTTCTATCCCTAGGCAATCAGTTCAAAAACACTTATTAGATACCTGGTATGTGTATATATATGTATATATATACACACACACACACACATATATAATATTTAAATAATACATAATATTTACATATACATTATATTTGTATATAATATATATATATATATGACATTACTCTAGGTATTTGTCATTGAAAGACAAAAATGAAAATCTTTATTCTCTTCCTCCCTACTCCCCAAACACACATGCTTAATAGTATTGTTTTTACAATTCAATAAAGAAAGTTTTCTACCTTAATTTTATAAGATTGAGTTCCAAATTTTTCCTCCCTCCTTCCCTTTCCTCCTCAATTGTCCCTTCTCCAAGATAGCAAGCAATATGATATAGGTTATATATATATATATATATATATATATATATACAATCATGTTACACATATTTCCACATTAGTCATGTTGTAAAAGAAGTCTCAGAACAAAGAGAAAAACCAGGAGAAAGAAGAAAAAAACAACAACAAAAAACTGAAAATAATATGCTTCAATCTGCATCCAGATTCCATAGTTTTTTCTCTGGATATGGATTGCATTTCATATCATGAGATTTTTTTTTGTTCAAGTCAACAAATGTTTATTTTATTTTTTAATTAATTTATTCATTTTTTTTTACTTTTCAACATTCACTTTTATAATATTTTGAGTTTCAAATTTTTTATCCTTCCCTCCCCTCTCTTCAAGAAGGCATATAATCTTATATAGCCTACACATGTACACTCATATTAAACATATTTCCACATTGGTCATCTTGTGAAAGAAGAATCAGAAGGGGAAAACCAGGAGAAAGAAAAACAAAAAACAAACAAACAAAAAAAGAAAATAGTATGTTTTGATTTGCATTCAGACTCCACAGTTCTTGCTCTGAATGTGGATAGCATTTTTCCATCATGAGTCCTGTGGAATTATCTTAAATCACAGAATTGCTGAGAAGAGCCTAAGTCTATCAAAGTTGGTCATGGTACAGTGCTGTTATTACTGAGTACAATGTTCTCCTGGTTCTTTTCCCTTCACTCAGTATACGTTCAAGTAAGTTTTTGCAGGTTTTTCTGAAATATGCCTGCTCATCATTTCTTACAGAACAATAAGATTCCATTACATTCATATACCACAACTTGTTCAGACATTCCCCAATCGATGGGCGTTCCCTTTGTTTCCAATTCTTTGCTGCCACAAAAAGAACTGCTATAATTATTTTTGTAATGTCTGTTTTTTTTTCTTTTTTAATGGTCTCTTTGGGATACAGACCTAGTAGTTGTATTGCTGGATCAAAAGGTATACACAGTTTTATAGCCCTTTGGACATAGTTCCAAATTGCTCCCAGATTGATTAGACCAGTTTACAACTCTACCAACAATTTAATAGTGTTCCAATTTTCCCACATCTTCTTTAACATTTATCATTTTCCTTTTCTGTCATATTAGTGAATCTGATGGGTGTGAGGTAGTACTTCAGAGTTGTTTTAATTTGCATTTTTCTGGGGTTTAGGGTGTGTTCAGGGAGGACCAGGATCTTTGGTGTGATGGCTGCTGAACCCTTTTCAGGGCTGCTTTTCATCTTTGGTGTCCGCCTGTTCCACCCAACTCTCACCTGTGGTTCCAAGAAGCTGCAGCATGTGTAGTAGCCATACCTTGGTAAGCTGTTTCAGCAAATGGGTCAAACCAGGTTGCATTTTTCTACTAAATAGTGATTGAGTTTTTTTTATATGACATAGATATCTTTAATTTCTTCATCTGAAAACTACCTGTTCATGTCCTCTGACCTTCTAGCAATTGGAAAATGACTTGTATTACAAATCTGACTCATTTCTCTATATGGTTGAGAAACAAGGCCTTTATCAGAAATGCTGGCTGTAAAAATTGTTTGCTAGCTTTCTTCTTTCCTCCTAATCTTGGCTGCATTGGTTTTGTTTGTGTAAAACCTTTTTAATATAATGTAATCAAAATTATCCATATTTTGCCTTTCATAACATTTTCTATCTCTTGTTTGATCAAAAAGTCTTCCCTTCTCCATAGATCTGACAGATAAACTATTCCTTGATCTCCTGTGTGTTCGTCCTTCCATGCTGAAGAAGACCATGCCATCAGAGAAATAGACATGACTTACACTTGACTTTGTTTTGAGTGAGGGAGGGCTGTGCAGGTCACCAGCTTCACTTCTTCTCCAAAGACATCCAAATCCAATATTCATCAGGATGACTGGAGAAGACCCAGGATGAGGCATTTGGAGTTAAGTGATTTGTCCAAGATCACACAGCTAGAGAGTGTCAAGTGTCTGAGGTGCTTTATCCACTGAACCACCTAGCTGCCCGTCTTGATCTCCTAATTTGCTTATGGTGTCACCCTTTATACCTAAGTCATGTATCCATATTGATCTTATCTTTGTATATAATGTACATTTGGATCTATGCCTGTTTTCTGTCATACTATTTTCCAGTTTTCCCAGAAGTTTTTGTCAAATAGTGAGTTCTTATCTGAGAAACTGGAGTCATTGGGTTTATCAAACAGTAGATTACTAGTCATTTCCTACAGTGTGTTGTGTGCCTAACCTATTCCACTGATCCATGTTCTATTTCTTAGCTAGTATCAAATAGTTTTGATGATGGCCACTTTGAAAGTCTGTACTGTTGAGGAGATTTTATTCTATTACAGGGAAAAGATATGTACTCAGAGAGTTAAACATAAAATATATGCCAAATAAATGCAAAATAACTTTGTGAGGTGATATTAACAATGTTAGGGCCTAATATAAGAGATGACACTTGAACTGATCACTAAAATAACTAAGCTAGGGATGCTAAGATGGAATAGGGAGGAGGATAACAATTCCAGGAGTGGAAAAAAGAAGGGAGGTCACATACATGGAATAGCATATGGACAAGTTTATCTGAAAAGTAGAATGAGTGAAGCACAGTCATGTGAAAAAAAATCTGCAAAGATGGGTTGAAGCCAAATCGTGGAGGGATTGAAATATTAGGTTGAGAAATTTCTATTTTATCTTAGAAGCAATGAAGAAATCAATGAAGCTTTTTGAACAGAGGAGTGACATAGGTGTGTGCTTTCGGAATAACAATTTGTTAGCTATGCTGGGGATGGACTGGAGAGGGTAGACATTTGCAGTTAGCAATACCAATTAGAAATAATTTCAAATAGTACAGGTATGTGGTGATAAGGGAGAACAAGTGCAGTGACTGAGTGAAGGCTGAATGAAGATAGTGAATACAAGGCGTAGTGAGACTGATATGATAAAATTTGACGACTGATAGTTTATGGGTAGTGTGGAATTATGATTTTTATATTAATCTACATAACATGTGTAATGAATATACTAATAATTCAGAATTCTCAAAAATTGCCTTGTCTAGCTTGTGAGTCAGAGCTCACAATGCAGCTGAAAACGACTTATCAAATTTTGACAAGGCTCAAAATCACTGGCATCCTTGTGCCTGTATACCTGAAGTGAATCACAATTTGTAGAACCTCTTTCTGTCACAGAATTCTGGTCTTGTGACCTACCAAGTCAAGACCTCCAAAGACTGGACTCCAGAGTTGTTGTATCATCTTCCATTATGGGAAACCGTGGGAAACTCCCTGTCCCTGGAAACCATTGTTTGTAATTCACCTTTCCTCCACTCTTCCCATTGTGATTTATGTATATGATCTCTGTCTTCACTTCTGCAAGGTGGAATTATGATCAGGAGAATTCCCATTTTGCAAACGTTTCCTCATAAAAAAACTAATTAATTAAATGGCTACCTGATTACTGCCACTGTCTCTGGCCTTTTGTTTAATCCTTTGGTTAGAGACTGGCTCAGTAAGATTCTCTTAAAAAGAGTGAAGAGTCTGTCATGAAACAAGGTAACTAGAAGTACAATTGTGAAACAATTTAACAAGATATTGTGAAACCTTCACAGAAATGGTGAAGTTAGGAAGAAGGGTAGATTTAGGGAGATAGCATTTTACATAAATTGTGTATGAGGCATCCACAGAGCAACGGGCAGTTTGGAGGCACAAATCTAGCTAAAGAAAGAGATGAGGACAGGATATGTAATTCTGGGAGTCATTTTGTATAGAGCTGATAACTGATTCTATGAGGTCATCAAGAGAGTGTATAAAAAAGGAAAGAGAACTCAAGATATGATTTACATGGAAGCATACAGAACAAGAAAAAGTTTAATAAAGAAGGTTAAGGAGGATGAGGCACAGAAAGAAGAACTGGGAAAGAGAAATGTCAAGAAACACCGGGAAAAAGCATATAGGAGCAAGTGGTGGTGACCGGGTCAAGAGCTCCAGAGAGGTCAAAGAAGGAGGATTAAGACCGTTGTATTGAATAGCTGAGATTGTTGGTAGATAACTGGGTAGAACGGAGCATTTTCAGCTGAGAGCTGGGATTGGCCAATTAAGGAGTTTACTCATTCGCCTAGCATTTATTAAGCACGTACTACGTGCCCGCACCGGTGCTGCCTTTTTTTCCCTAGGAGTTTGATTGTGACTGGGAGGGCAGATCTCCAAATACAACTTGCTGGTGACAGGGTCAGGACAACAGGGTGTGTGCTTGCTGTGGTCACGATATCCCTACACACGCAACTGTACAAAAGAAGCGCCGGCCCGGTGACCCTGGGAGGCGGTGAGTTGTCCGGGGTCACTCTAGCCATCCCAAGCCAAGCCCTCCATCCTCTGCACCCGGTGGCCTCCCGACATCCACCGCGGCAGAGCTTAATGAACAAGACGCGGGTGTCTTGCAGACAGTGAATTTAACATAAGTCTCTATTTTCTAAATAATGGCAAAATGACTTTATAACCGTTGCTTGGGCAACTTGGAAAACACGTTCTCCTGCAGCAGCCCCAGCCTCGGCCAGTCCACTAAGCAGCTCCATCCCGACGCTCCGCATGCTCGGCTCGGCCCTTCCCCCCATCGGCACGTGGCTACCCCCTGCGTGTGACGTCACCGGACTTGCCTAAGCCACCCTTCCGGCCGTTTTATGGCAACCACCAGCGTCCCTGGTAGCCGGGGCGTCTCTGGAGATGTGCAAACTTCCGGTTCCCCCCGTGGCCCGGCCTGGCCTCCGCCGGCGGTTCCTCCTCCTGGGCGGCCGCCTCGTCCTCCGCGGCGCCCATGGTTCCTCCCGGAGCCCGGGCCTGGGCCGGGGCCGGGGCCGGGGCGGTGGGGCCGGCGAACACGGCGTGGTGAGCGGGCGGCGTGGGGATGATGCAGGCCTCGCGTCTCCGCCGCCGCTGCTGCCGCTGCCGCCGCTTGCCGTGGGCCGCGCGGCTGCTGGCGCTAAGCGGGCAGCTGCCTTCGCTGCTGCCGCTGCTGCTGCTCCTGGACGGAGCGGCCGCCCAGGGGCCCCGACCGGCCTCGCTGCCGCTCTCCGAGCCCCCGCCGCCCCGGGCCTCGGGCACTGCTCTCCCTGCGGGGCCCGGCGGCCCGGGCGCCGGCAGGACCGTGGCCCCTTCCGGCCAGCCTGGGCTCAGCGGCAATGGCAGCGGCCCGGGAGCTGGGCCTGCCGGGGTCGGAGGGGGCGGGCTGGCCGTGTCCCCGAATTCCAGCGACAAGCCTATGACCCAGAGGGCCCTGTTGGTGCTGATGGTGGTCAGCGCCGCGGTCCTCGTGTACTTCGTGATCAGAACTATCAGGTGAGGAAGGAGGGCTCCTGCGGGAGAGCCGGGGATGGTGACCCTGCCAGCGTCCCGGCTCATTGCGACAGGGCTCTCATTACTCTGGTGATGTTCCAAGTGTCAGAGCTGTCAAGTAGGAGTCACTTCCAGACTGTAGTAGCGATACAGCTCTGTTAGGATGAATATTTAGTCCGAATTCCCTCCGCGTTGTCTGTTACCTCTCCAGGTGAAATTTGTCAGAAATTACATCAATTCTTGAAACTTAGTGAAAGGAACGACCACATTAGCAAAATCATGCTCCACTTACAATGTGAAAATAGAATTGTCTACAACACTTATCTTTGGTAAAGACTTTTTACAATTTTACACAATTATGAGTATTTTCATGCTTTTAACAGCTTTAATTTTAGTATAGAACTAAGCTGATGGAGATAAGGCAGCGCCCACTGACTTTGAACTCAAGAGATCTTGTCTAAGTTGCTTCCTGAGCAGTTTCCACATTTATAAAATGAGGAGGTTAGATAAGGTAACTTCTACAGACTCTTCCAGCTATAAGTCTGTGATTATGTGAAAGTCCTGCTGTGATTTGCCGTGCTTAGAACATAACGTTAATATTGAGTTTATTTTATTAACTACATTGACCAAGTTGGTGCAGGAGCTAATGAACAACTTACTAAAAAATATCCTTGTTGTATTGGAGGTCTTCAGACTGAAGAGCTATCTGTCTAGGATATTTTATAGAAGGTTCATGCTTATATGTGGTTATCTCTTAGGTCTTTTCTAAGCCAACCATCTGAGAATCTATCAGTGAATAGATACTTGTATAGAAAAGCTAATCAGTCATTTGTTAACTCTCAAAGGGCCTACTTTGTAACACTGAAATGATACTTTTGTTAACTAACAAATGGAATGTTAACTATTTGTCAAGTTAAGTGAGTATTATTTGTTTTTTGAGACACTATCTTAAGCACTGGCGATTCAATTTATATTTGACTCCCTTAAAATGCATCACAGGAAACTATGAAGCAGTGAAATAAATAAGTAATTTTGAAAAATATTTTTACCCATGAACTATTTTCCTCTCCCTGCAACTTCCATTGAGGAAAATGAAAAAAGAAAAGGAAAAACAAAACCCTTGTGAAAAGTATCTATAGTCCATCAGTACGTATATCTTATAGGGGCAGCTAGGTGGTGCAGTGGATAGAGCACCAGTGCAGGGGTCCGGAGAACCCGAGTTCAAATGTCACCTCAGAGACTTGACACTCACTAGCTGTGTGACCTTGGGCAGGTCACTTAACCCCAAATGCCTCATCCTGGGTCTTCTCCAGTCATCCTGGTCAATGGTCCCTGGATTCAGATGGCTCTGGAGGAGAAGTGAGGCTGGTGACCTGCACAACCCTTCCTCCCTCAAAATAAAGTCAAGTGCAAGTCATGTCATTATTTCTCTGATGGCATGGTCTTCTTTGGCAAGGAAGGATGAACACACATATATCTTATGTAAGCGTTGCAGGTAGAGAATGGGCTGATCTCAGAGCTGAATAGGAGGAAGAAAGCAAATTGAATCACTTTTGCTCCCTTATATTTCACTTCATTTTTTTTTTAAGTTTTATTGATGTATTTTTGTTGTTACATTGCAATATTTCAAGATTATCCTTCTCTGTGAGAGCTTTCTTGTATAGATTAAAAAATTAAGCAAAACTAATCACTGTAGGATTCCATTTAGATTCTGCTCAAGATCTGCTTTATGACAGTAATGAGTACCTTCTTATGTTTCATTTGATATTAATTAACATAAGAAAAAGATTAATAAGCAAAATCTAAATTCACATAGTACATAGAAATGCAAAATAAATTCCAGCATCAGCCATATTTCAAAAAAAAATACCACTTATTCCAAATCCAGAGTCCTTTCTGTTAAGAAATGAGAAGCGTGCTTCACTGACCCTCTGTAATTGTGACTGGTCAATGGGCTGATCAGAATTCTTAAGTCTTTCATAGTTTGTCTTTCCAATGTTGTTATTGTATGTTTTTATTTTCTCCTGGTTCTGCTCGCTTTGTTCTGCATTCATTCATTCAAGTATTTCTAGGTTTCACTGAAACCTTTCCTTTTATCTTTACTTATAGCACAGTAGTATTCCTTTATAATATATATATATATGTCATTACAATTTATTTAGCCATTCCATAATTGATAGATTCCTGCTTAGTTTCCAGTTTTTTATCACTATAAAAAGTTTCTATAGGTATTTTTGTACAAATTGGTCCTTTTTCCCCCTTGATCTGTTTGGTGTATAACCCCAGGAAGATTATTCATGGCTCAAAGAGGATGGATAATACCTTTGTGGACATAGTTGTAAATTACTTTCTGATATGGCTAGATCAATTCATTGGTCTCCCAACATTGCAATAATGTAAATATTTTTCCATAATTCTTCCAAACATTTGTTATTTTTATTTTTTTAATCACCTTTGCTAACCGTCTGTGTGTGAGATGTCTCCTAAGAATTTATTTAATTTGATTTTCTTCAGTTTTTAGTAATTTGGAGCCTTCTTTCATATAGCTTTAGATCATTTTATTTTTTTCTTTTGAAAACCACCTGACCATATGGTTGGTATACTTATCATTGGGGGATGGCTCTTATTCTTATATTCATGAATCTGTTCCCTGTGCATTTTGAAGTGAGACCTTTGTCAGAGATTGCTGTGAAGAATTTTTCCCCAGTTGCCTTTTTGTCCCTTCTAATTTTAAGCTGTTAAGCTTTGTGCAAAAATTTTTTAATTTTTTTTGTATTTATTTTTAATTTTTTAAATTTTCTGTAATCAAAATTGTCTATTTACCAAAAGTCTTTCTACTCCTCGTTTAGTTAATGAACTGTGTCTCTATCCATGGATCTGAAAAGTCATTTCTTCCATGTTCCTCTGTTTTTTTTAATGATGTTATTCTTTATGTCTGTTTTATGTCCATTTGGAATTATTTTGGTATATAGTTTATATGTTTGTCTATACTTAGCTTCTAGTAAACTGCCAGTTTTCTCAGCAGTTTTTTTCCCCCACAAATGGTGAGTTCTTGTCTTGTTAGCTAGCTCCTTTATCAAACACCAGGCTACTATGTTTATTTATTTCTCTAGCTAGTGTACCGAATCTCTTCCACTTATTTATCTTTTGGCTAACCAGTACCAAATAATTTTACATTATGGTTTTGTAGTATAGTTTGAGATATGGCATTACTTGACCTTCTTTCCACTTTTTAAATCTCTTGAGATTCTGTGCCTTTTGTTTATCCCAATGAAGTCTGGCATTTTGTTTTCTAGCTCTATAAAGTCATTTTTTAAAAAATTTAATTGATTTGGCACTGAAATTTTATAAATTAATTTCTTAGTATTGTAATTTTTATTATATTAGCTCTTCCTAACAATGAAGAACGAAAATTTCTATGAATATTTGTGTAAAAAGTGTTTTTAGTTTTATGTACGTATCCTGTGTATATCTTCATAGACTCCCAAGTATTTTATACATTCTCTAGTAATTTTATGGAATTTCTCTATCTCTTCCTGCAGGGTTTTGGTGGTGGTAATATATAGAAATACTGATAATTTAAGTAGATTTATTTAACATGGTACAACCTTACTGAAATTATTTCAGTTACTTTTTAGTTAAAGTTCCAGGGTTTATATCATCATTTACAAAAAGCAATATTTTTATTTGCTTCAATTTCTTTTTCTTTTGGCTGTAGGTAGCATTTCTAGCACTATATCAGATGGTCATGATGACAGTTCTTGTTAGAGAGGACTCTAGTTTGTTACCATTTCATTTAATGATGGTCCTTTACCTTTAGATAGATACTATTTATTTTAAGGAAATAGCTGTATGTTATGTTTTTTGCTGGAATGGGAATTTTACCTTGACAAAAGCTCAGTGATGCAGTGGATAGAGAGCCAGACTTGGATTCAGGAAGACTTACTTTCCTGAGTTCAAATCTGGCCTCATAACCCTGCTTATCCCTGTCACTTAACCCTGTTTGCCTCAGTTTCCTCATCTGTAAAATGATCTGGAAAAGGAAATGACAAACTACTCCAGTATCTTTGCCAAGAAAATCCCAAATGGGATAATGAAGAGTCATACATGTTTGAAACATGTTTTGAAACATGAATAGCAGCAACAAAAGCTAAATTAGGAATTTTTGGAAGATAACATTTGTTTAAAACGATTCTAGTTTTTGAAATGAATTTTATTATAAAAATGTGTTTGTCTGACTTAAAGATTATTTCTTTCATTCTAAAAATATTTTATTTAGAACCTACTATTGTTAATACCACCGACTGGGAAGAAATATAAAAACAAATCATTGAATGGTGGAAGGAACACTGCCTTTTAAGTCAGAAGATTTATGTTTTGAATTCTGGCTTTGTCACTCTTTGTCTTTTGACCTTGGACAGTTTTACCTCTGAGACACAGTTTCTTCTATGTAAAATGAAGGTATAAGAGCAGATTAAGATTACTATAAGATAACATAAGATTACTAGCATCTGTGAATTTTGTGGTCCTGAATAAGATGTGGTCCCAGCCCTTAAGTAGCTTCCAGTTTCGTGCATGTTTGCAAGAGTCATAGTTCAGTTTATTGATTTAGAGCTTTCCTCAGGGAAAGCTTCATTTTTTCTACAGGACCCTCAAAGTCTAGGGAAAGAGGGCAACAACGATTTCTGGGATCAATCCTGAGGGTAGAGGTCTGACCCAAAGAGCAGTCAATTTTCTGAGTTAGCCAAGAAGCACTTACTAATGCACCAGGAACTATGTAAGTGCTAGGTATCGATAGAAAGGCAAAGAGATCCCTGCTCTCAATGAGTTCACATTTTTCTTTTCTGTCATATTAGCCAGTCAGATAGGTATAAAGTGGTACCTTAGAACTGTTTTAATTTACATTTCTCTAATTAATGATTTACATTTCTCATATGACTACTGATAGCTTTGAATTTGTCTTCTGAAAATCACCTATTCATACATTTTGACCATTTATCAGTTAGGGAATGACTTAACGTTATAAATTTGACTTAGTTCCATGTATATTTCAAAAATGATGCCTTTATCAGAGAAACTTACTGTGAAAATATAGTCACAATTTTCTGCTTTCCTTCTAATTTTGGCTACACTGGTTTTATTTGTGCAAATTCTTTTAAACTTCCTATAATCGAAATGATCTATTTTATTTTTCCCATCATCCTCATTATCTCATTCTATCATAAATTCTTCCTGTATCCCTATATAGATAGGGATACATATAGATAGATAGATAGATATAATTTTCTATGCTCCCCTAATTTGCTTGACATCACTTTTCATGTCTAAATCTTGTACCCATTTTGACCGTATCTTGTTGTATTATTTGAAATATTGATCTATACCTGGTCTTTTCCAAATTCTCTCCAGTTTTCCAAGCAATATTTTGTCAGATGTTGAGTTCTTGTTCTAAAAACTTGGGATCTTTGGGTTTATCAAAGACTAGATTATTCTGGACATTGATTAGTACCATATCTCTCTTGATGCTAATCAAGTTCTTCCTTATATTGTAGTTATTTATGCAGGTATTTTATTCTGTTTTCTAGAACATCTTAGATATTACTGGTCCAATATCCCTCAGGGCCTGATCCAGGGCCCTACAAATAATAGGCATTTGATTTCTTGAATTGAATTGAATTTGTCTGAGTTAGGCAGGATGACTAGAGGGGGAAGGAGTACTCATGAATTGAATCTGCCTGTTATTTTTTTCTTAGTTTTGCTTTAATATATAATTTATTTATTTTTCAGTTATCCACATTCATTTCCACAAGAATTTAATTCAAAATTTTCTCCCCATCTCTCCTAACCCCAGGACAGCATGCACCCTGTTCACTGCTTCCTCCAGTCTGTCCTCCCTTCTATTACCTACCCTTCTTCCATCCCCCCTTCCCCTCTATTTTCCTGTATTGCAAAATAGATTTCTTTACTCTGTTGCCTGTATAATTTAATTTCCAGTTGCATGCTAAAAATTTTTAGCATTCATTCTTAAAGCTTTGAGTTCCATATTCTCTCCCTCCCTCCTCACTCATCCTCATTGAGAAAACAAGCAGTTCAATATAGGTTATACATGTGTAACAATGCAAAGTAGTTCCATAATAGTTATGTTGTGAAAGACTAACCAGATTTCCCTCTGTCCGATCCTGCCCTCAGTTTGTTCCATTCTCCCCCTTGCCCTGTCCTCCCACAGTAGTGTTTGCTTCTGATTATCCCTTTCCCCAATTTGCTGTCCCTTTTATTACCTTCCCTCTCTATTACCCCTTGCCTTCCTGCACGGTAAATAGATTTCCATATTCAATTGAGTGTGTGCTATTCCCTCCTTAAGCCAAATCCTATGAGAGTAAGGCTCACTTGTTTCCTTTCATCTCCCCCCTCTGCCCCTCCATTGTCAAAGCTCTTTTTTCCCCCTCTTTTATATGAGATGATTTGCTACATTCTACCTCTCCCTTTCTCTTACTTCTAGTACATTCCATTCAGCACTATTTTTTAAGTATTCTCCCTTCATGTGTCAGTTCACCCTGTGCATGCGCTCTCACTCCACCCCTCTCTCTCTGTTTCTCTCTCTCTCTCTCTCTCTCTATATATATATATATGTACACACACATACACCCACATAAACATACATACCTACACATATATAATATATACTTACATACATATCCATACACACCTTCATGTATAAGTATGCATGCATGCCTGTACATACATACACATACACACATATGTATATATGTGTGTGTGTGTGTGTGTGTGTGTGTGTGTATATATGTATATGTATATGTATATTCCCTCTAACTACCCTAATACTGACAAAGGTCTTATGAGTTACAAATAAGATCTTTCCATGTAGGAATGTAAACAGTTCAACTTTAATGAGTTCCTTAATACTTCTTTTTCCTATTTACCTTTTCATGTTTCTCTTGATTCTTATATTTGAAAGTCAGATTTTCTATTCAGGACTGATCTTTTTAACAAGAATGATTAGAAGTATCTTATTTCATTGAAATTCCATTTTTTACTCCTGAAGTATTATACTCAGTTTTTCTGAGTAGGTCATTCTTGGTTTTAATCCTATCTCCTTTGACCTATGGAATATCATATTCTTTGGTTATCTGATTGTTTTTTCACAATACTTGACTTGTTTCTTTCTGGCTGCTTGTAATATTTTTCCTTGATCTGGGAACTCTGGAATTTGGCTACAATATCCCTAGGAGTTTTCCTTTTGGGATCTCTTTCAGGAGGTGATCAGTGAATTCTTTCCATTTCTATTCTAGAATATTATAGAATATCAGGGAAATTTTCCTTGATAATTTCTTGGAAGATGATGTCTAGGCTCTTCTTTTGATCATGGTGTTCAGGTAGACCAATAATTTTTAAATTATCTCAGATTTATTTTCCAGGTCAGTTGTTTTTCCAATGAGATGTTTTGTTTTTATATTTTTTGTTTTATATTTTTTATATTTGTTTTATAATTTTTCATTCTTTTGATTTTGTTTTATAATTTCTTGGTTTCTCATAGAGTCATTAGCTTCCATTCGCTCAAGGAAGATAATTTTAATGGCCTTTCCTGCCCCTACCCCCAATACCTTAAGGGATGTCTCTGAAACCAAGGTAGGTATGGCTTATGTGTGGGGTCTCCACCAAATGAGGATAATGTGGTAATTCCTTAAAAAAATACATTCCAGCACACAATGTGAAGATCAAGCAGCTGTTTATTTCCTTTGACAGAAATCATATAAGAACTATAAAAACACACAGGCATGCATTAACTAATACATGATACATCTTGTTTCACCTATTTTACTCCCTAAGTCCTGACAAGTAGTGTTAAATGTGTTAAACGTATATTTTACATTTCCCTTAGACCTATACTATTTAACCAATTCCAAGTTTCAGTTCTTCTCTCCAGCCAAAGCATGACTCTTTAGTCTTTTGGCTCTAGAATGATACTGTCCCAGTCATCTCCCCTGATAAGCATGTTGTTGAGAGAATCTTTCCTCTGGTTCCCTCTGGGCCAATCTCAATTACTGTCATTTTTATTTTTTTGAGATAAACAACAAGATTGTAAATATCCAATTCACAGAAGCACCAAACAGAAATGTAGAAAGCAGCCAAGGTACTCAGGTACACTTGGGTAAATATGTCTCCCATGCCCTTGTGTTTATGCTACAAACTACTGTTAATACTCGGGAGATGAAAAGAAAGAAGAAAAATCTCCTCCTCCTTTCCTTCACAATTGCTGGAAATCCTAGGGATAAATAAATAAATAAATGAAAAGAGTAAAGAGTCCAAAAAATTTGGGTATGTGAAACTTGATTCTACTTTTTACTATATGATCTTGCCAAGGAAATTCATCTCTAGGTCTCTGTTTCTGCATATGAGAGATTGGACTATCACAGAATTACAGAAATTGAGAGTTGAAATAGACTTTATCAGTCATCTAATCTAGCTTGTTCATGAAAAGAAGTCTGTCTACAACATACCTAATAGGAGGTAGTCATCCAGCTTTTGCCTAAAGATTTCCAAGGAGCAAAACCTACCAACTCTCAAGGCAACCCATTTTTCTTTGGACAGCTCCATCCAGCCTTAGGAGATTTTCCCTGATATGAAGTCTTACATTTTCCTCTTTTCATCTTCTTTCATTTCTGGTCATACTCTCTGGAACCATAAGAGTCAAATCTGATCTCTTCTTCACATGATAGCCATTCAGATACTTTAGGAAACCTCTTATGTCTTCTTCAAGTATTCTCTCTATGCTAAAACACCCTTCAGATCTTCAGCTGTTCTTCGGTGTCTTTCAGCATCCTGGTTGCCCTCATCTGAACATTCCCAACTTTTCAGTATGCTTTTTGTTTGTTTCATTGAAAAAAAATATTTTCTTTTAATTTATGGAATAAATTTATGGAATAAACAAATAAATAATAAAATAAATAAATAATGAATAATAAATAAAATAAAAAAAATAATACATAAGTAAACAAGCATTTCCATAACCATATAATAAAAAAGATAATTGTACATAAAATGGCAGATCTGTGATGTACAACTTGCTATACCTTTTAAATATATAATAGTTACCATGTAATTTTTTTCTTTTCTTTCTATTCTCTCCCACCTATCCTCCTCCAGAGAGTGATACCATAAATAGGTATATGTATGTATATGTGTGTATACGTAAAATTAGTCTATACATACTTCCATTTATCAGGTCTTTCTCTAGATGCAGATAGGGTCTTTCTTCAGGTATCCTTTGTAGTTAATTTGGCTATTTATGATAGTCCAAATGACTTATTCTCCCAAAGTAGTTCTGAAAACAGTGTTACTGTTATTTTAGACTATGTTCTCTTGGTTCTTCGCATTTCACTCTTTAATAATTTTGTGCAAGTCTATTCATGTTTTTCTAAGCTCATTGAGCTAACCATCAAAGTCTGAATCAATGGCTGAACAAGTTGTGGTATGTGATTGTGATGGGATACTACTGTGCTATAAGAAGTGTTCAATATCCTTCAAAAATTGGAATATTTAGATGAGTACAGTCCTCCAGGTCTGACTAAGAGGAGGGTGGGTCTGTGCATTCCTTATTGTGAAAACTGTGCCTCTTTTACTTCAGTCCAAGCTCAGATAGAACTTGTTAGCTAATATATCGCTTCTGACTCCTTGAGGCAGCAGTCCACTAAACTCTCCACAACTTTTTCAGATAAAAAAATCAGAACCTTTTGCCCTTGTCTCATTTTATGGTTATATAATTGAGCCAATACTGTGAATGCTGCCTATCATCTTCTCTTAGAAACCAGCAGAAAATAGCAACTGGGTGATTATACATAAACTTAAGTATTTGTGTAAAATTATTCCATTATTCACTTTACAACCAAAAAGTGGTCACTGGTTGATATAGCCTCTCCTAATAGAATGGAAGTGGAAGAGAAGAAAACTTTGTTTAGTTGCTTCTAAGTAAATTGAATTTCTCTGGATATAGATTGCCATGGAAATGGAAATACAGTTTTTGCTACTCTCTTAAATGCTAGGGAATTTAGAATGTTAAGGGGCTTTTCAGTGCTTACTGCGGAACTTCCCTAGCAACTTCTGAAGATGGATGTGACTCTTCGCTGAAGGTGACGAAGCAGCTTCCCTTCTTAACCATAGAGTGGGAAGGGCTGCTGACTCAGTGGCTGTTAAAAAAGCCAGTGAATCCTCCCCTTGTCTCTGGATTTCTTATGAGAGCTGGTAGACTGTGAGTACGTTAGCTTGGGCAAGTCTGAACCTAGATGCTGGTTGCCTCTCCTTTTTTTGTGTTTCTTCCTAAGCCTAGTTGATTAAGTTTGGCATGGAAAGTTCCAGCCTTAGAGGCAACCTTGTATATTCAAGTTTGAGACTTTGGTTCTCTCAGAGCTGACTGGTAGCAGGAGTCTCTGTATTGAAGAAAGGGATCACTAATAAGAAGAGCTCTACCTATGGCCTACTTTGCACCTTTTCATAGGGTCAGGTTCAGTGAAGGACTCAACAAGTCACTGAACTTTAATGTGCAACAAGGATATAGTGACCTTTAGTTTCTCTAGGTGAAGGGGGAAGGGAAAAAGCATTTATATATTTATATAGAACCTAGTGTGGTCAGACACTGTGCTAAGTGCTTTACAGAAACACCTCATTGGATCCTGACAACCCTGGGAGGTAGGTGGGATTATTATCCTGGATTTGTAGATGAGGAAACTGAGGCAGATAACAAGCTAAGTGAGGTCAGATAGCCAGTTTGGCAGTTGAACTTGGGTTTTCCTGACTCTAAGCCTGACACTTTATCCACTGAGCCACCTAGCTGTCCCCTTAGGGGACCCAGGCACTTCAAAGCCTGGTCATTGTGTCAGCAGTCTGGTGACCTGTGTGGTTTTACGCACCTACCAAGTATGAGAGGCCTAGATTTCACATGACTGGGATTTTTTTTTTTTAATACCTCTGAATGACCCAGAAAACCAATCAGGGAAGGCAGGCTCAATCAGGTCCCGGGCATCCTTGTCCTGAGCCTAGTATCAGGAAGAGTTCAGTTCAAATCTAACCTTAGAAATTTACTGACTTTAGGCAAGTCATTTAACCTGTCTGCCTCAGTTTCCTCAGCTGTAAAATAAAGGTGATAATAGGATTCACCTTTTACTTTTGTAGTATCAAATGAGAAAATGTTTGTGAAGCTCCTAGCACAGTGCCTGACGCAAAGTAGGAATGAAAATACTTATTACTTTACTTTTTCATAGAATCAGATACATTAGAACCAAGGTGTTGCTAAAGAGTTGTTTGGAATAGAGCAGACATTATTCCTCTCTTCTTAAAGACGAAAGGTTATTGTTGGCTTTCAGATATAGAAGCACACGTATTTGATTGAAACAGAGAAAAAAAAATTTTCCAGAATACATTTTGAACAAAAAAGGGCCAAAAATCAATTTGATGTCCAGTGTGAAAAATATATTTATTAATTATGGTATTAGGACCAAAGTTTTGTTTTTTTTTTTCCTTTTCTACTTCCTCATCCAGAAATCAACCAGTATGGGTGATCTCAAAGATTTAACCAGGCCTTGGTCTAATCAGACAGCAAAAGAAATTCTAAGTTTAAGCTGATTGAGGGTATTGCTGCTCTTTGTGTTTGCTTGGACAGGTCCTGGGAAAATGTTGATTCTTTTGTTATCATGACACATGATATGGAAATTGATTTCTCTTTGACCAAGATTTGAGTGACCTAAGTTACAGTATCCCAAGATAGCCTACTTTCCTTTTAATTAAGCAATCAAAGGTGATTAGGCTTCCCTCAGGAACACCTCCTTTTCAAAGGGCCTATAAACTGTGACCCCACCACCAATTGGGAGTCTTCAGTCTAAGAGAGATGGCTAAATGAGCATTTTTGTTAATAACCTACAGATCTTATTAATAAAATTATTAAATTATCCAGAAATTATCCCTCAAACCTTTTTAAACATCATGCAAGGCATAATAAAAACACCCAGGCTAACCATTTTTTCTAGTGTTTTATCAATAGTGTAGGTTTTTGTTGTATAAAATACATGCACAATATATATACATTTTTCCTCTAGCTTAGTTCTTAACTGTGTTGTTACTTGAATTCTTTTTTTATTTATACATATTTAATGCTTGTTACATAAAAAGAAGTTCACTTCTAATAAAAAAAACCACAGGTAGGCTCAGTGAATTACGTTGATATGCTCTCTTTCACTGTCAGAGTAGTAAAATGAAATAGACTTTTATTTTGTTATGTTTAGTTTATCTGCACCATACACTTTTGCGTAAAATTTTATCATCCTTGTTTTAGTAGTTTAGTTTTATTTTTATACTGTAGCTTATGAGAGTCACTGTGGGTTTAGTGGATGGAGAGCAGGATCTGAAATAAGGTTATGCAGCAGGTTTTCCGTTGTATTTTAGCTATGTAACACTAGGCAAGTCGCTTCATCCCTCAAGGAGACAATTCTTTAAAACTGGGTTTCTTAACTTGGAGTCCTTGAATCTATTTTACTACATATTTTGGTAACTAAATTTCAGCAATTTACAATCCTATGTATTTTATTTTATGCACTTAAAAATATTTAGAGAAGAAACCCATAGATTTCACTACATTGTAAAAGGGGCCAGTGTTACCCAGGTTTAGGGGTAGGGAGCCTGCAACCACGAGCCACATGAGCCCTTCTAGGTCTTGGGTGTGGCCTTTTGACTGAGTTCAAGTTTTACAGAACAAATCCTTTTTTTAAGGGGATTTATTTCGTGAAGTTTGGGTTCAGTCAGAGGGCCTCATTTGAGGACCTAGAGGGCCACATGTGGCTTCCAAGGCTGCAGGTTCCCCAC
Source organism: Potorous gilbertii (assembly GCA_028658325.1). NCBI lineage: Eukaryota > Metazoa > Chordata > Mammalia > Diprotodontia > Potoroidae > Potorous > Potorous gilbertii. The sequence goes on along the minus strand of CM053772.1, from coordinate 103,075,920 downwards.
CCTAGGTAAGAACAAAGTAAATTTCAGTGTGAGGTGGTGATCTGCATTGGTAGAGAGATTTTCCTTACTTGAAGTTCCCTAAATCAATAAAATCACAAATATGGTGCAAAAAGAAAATCCTCACCTATTCAGAAGTGTAAATTATATCAAATTTCATCATGTAGGAAACTCTTTGTGTTGAAATTGCCCTCTACCAAGGTAGACCATTTTAGCCCAAGCTACATAGCTTCACATTCAGGAACTCCACATAGGCCCAGTGACTAGAGTCATTCAGCTTGTGACAGAGATAGAATCTGAATTGCACTTTATATGTTATTAAAAGAAATGATACTTACAGAATTTGACATTGAAATATGCAAGCCACAAATTACGCAAAAATGCCAAACAGGAGAAAACATGAATATTTGTTTAGGGAATACCGATCATGTCGCTATGGATCCGGTCATGTCCTGCTGTCTTCCAGATGTCTTTCCTTTAATTCTAGTAGTTGTAGGTAGTGATTCCTATATTCATTGAGTCAATTTTTTTTGTTTTTATGAATAATGTCTCGAACATAACAGTGACAAATTTTTACTTGAAATGTTTTCCAAACGAAAATGTGCATTTTTAAAGAAATACAAGTGCTTCTTAAAATCACAAATCCTGTAGTTTTTAGCCATTGTTTTTCCTTTCCTGTTTGAGGACAGCGTTGCAACAACAACAATAATACTAAAATAGTGCACAGTCCTTGGTCTAAATCTTTGTGACTTTCAATATTGTCCATGACTTTTTGTACCTAATATCTGTTGGTCATTTTAAATTTAAAAAATCATGGACATGACAGTTTTAGGGTTGTAAAGTTTTGTTGATCTTTGTATAAGACATCTTATTTTTACTAGAGGCACAACATTTTAAAATATTTTGCTGGAATTTTATTATTAGTACTACCTCTGCTGTCTCATTTAGTGACTTTTTTTCTTGTGACAGAAAATAGCTTTTAAGAATTGGTGGAGTTATTTTTTGAAAGAGATTTCTGAAGCTTCATTTCACCTTCAAGGCCCATGAAAGTTTAAATTTGACCAATTCAGTTAAAATAAATGTTGAGATTAAACAGTTCAGTTAAATTCAGCAGTTATTTACTAAGCTTCTAAATAAATGCAATATACATATATACACAGCAGTTTTTTTAAAAGCATACTCTATGTTAGACACTGGAAGATATACATAGAAGATACAGATTCCTAACCCTCAAAAAGATGTTTCCTTAGAGAAAAAGTTACCAGTATTGCTCTAATAAATGTATCAATATATTTTTGATTACATTGAATTATATTAACTGTATATGTACACCCACACACCCATACACACACACACACACATACACACACACACACACACACACACACTGTACTCTGTGTGACACATTGGTGATAGAAAAACAGAAGTCTTTGTCCTCAAAGAACTTTTCTGTCTACCAGAGGGATACAACATATACACAGAGATAAATAAATACAGGTTAATTCAACAAAGGGTTTCCAGGAAAGGTCCCCCAGAAGAAGAGACCTGAGCTGAGACTTGGAAGTGTGGGAAACAAAGGGAGGAATTCTGTTTCCACAGGATTAAAACTCCTCCCAGCTTTGAGTGATAGCAGAATGTAAGTCAGAGGTAACTGGTTCTCATCAGAGTTGTGACCTAGCAGAACCAGGCTTATGATCAGGTAAAAGGTCAGAAGCTTGTATATATACTTAAGGAACTCTTTGAAGGAGAACTTATCAGGGAGGAGAACATGAAGGTTCAGAAGGCCACATCTAGTGGGAAATTCGAATTGGGAACAGCATAAAAAGCATTGCATTTGTCTAAGCAAGCATACTCACCATTAGGGAGAGACCCATTGACTAGAAATGTAGAATAGTTGGCTAACATAAAATGAGAATTTTCCTGGCTTCATGATGAGTATTGTTCTTTGTTTAGAATGAGCATGTTTCTCCCACAGAAGGAAGATCAGGTTTTCTGTAGGCATAGTTGGAGTTCTTTGGAGCCATTCTTTAAAAGGTACTTTGATCAATGATGTCATTGATGAACATCACAAATTAGCCATGTCTTCTCATCCTTTGTAGCTCTTGCCCTTAAATCTTCCTCTCTATGATTTCTTGATTTAGGTTGGGTGGCAGTGGAATAAATGGGCAGTTATCTGTCACTCATTCTCATTACATGATAAGCTTAGCTTCTTTTCTAATCAAATAGCTTTCTGACATCTATGTTTCTTCTTCTTAATTGACAATTCTCTGAATTCTAGCTGTGCCCAGCCAATGCTTCTCTTTTGCCCTTTGTGTGACTTATATCCTTAGTCTTTGGAAACAATGGCATTCCATCACTCACATAACAAACATAAATAATATGTATAAATAATAAATAATATTCCTACCTAAATGGCTTATAGAAATTTCAAATTCAAGATGTCTGAGACAGAATTTGTAATTTTATAAAACTCATCCCTCCAGATGCTCTATTCTTCTTTCTAGAAACTCAGGTTCACAGCCTGAGAGTTATCCCTGACTTGTCTCTCGGCAGTGAAGTGCCAAGTTTTTTTGTTTGTTTGTTTGTTTTTTTTAAATCACACCTATATAATATCTTTCATTAACTTCTCTCTAATGGCGTAATCTCTATTCTTAGTTCAGGTGTTTTGTTTTGTTTTGTTTTTAGCCTCAACTCTACATTATTGTAATAGTCTTCTATTTGGCTTCCCTGCCTCCAGTCTCTCCTAGTGTCTCATATATGGGTCCAAATAGTTTTCCTAATATATGTCACTCTCCTGCCTTGCCTCTTGAAAATTTTCAATGGCTCCTTTTGCCTGCAGAATAAAATAACAATTCCTCATCCTGGAATTTAAAATTGTTCACCTACCTTTCCAGACATCTCATTTTGCTCTTACAACAGACTTTATTCCATTCTAACTGGTCTGTTGGTTTGGTTGTTGCCTGGCATTTCATGACATTTCATCTTCTGCCTCTTTACTTTGCACAAGTGATCCCTCACATCTGGAATTCTTTCTCATTTCAACTCTGTGTCATAGAATCTCTAGCTTCTGTCTAAACATTGCTCAGATGCTCTATGAAGACTTTTCCTACACCAACCTACCCCTAGCTACTAATGTTCCCTCTTCCCAAGTTACCTTGTAATTGTATTCTTTATATAGCAGCTCCTTTCCCTTCCCCCCTCTCCCTCTTTCTACTCTCCCTCTCCCCTTCTCCCCTTCTCCCTCTTCTTCCCCTTCTTCCCCTTTTCCCTCCTTTCCCTCTCAGTTCTTGCTCAAAAACAAGCCTTAAGCCCAATTCACTCTGGAGCTCGTAGATTAGACAACCGGGCCCCACCCTCCTAGCACAGTGAATGTAATGAAATTACTTAATAGTGACTGTTTCTCTTTTACCCCAGAACCCTGAAGGTCTTCCCCTCCCACTTTGATTTTTTTGTTACTTTTTCTTTTAATTAAAGGGGCTATCCCTTGAGTAACTTGAATTGGGTGTATCTCACTCAAAGTGAGAATCTGGTAAGACCCTAGCATAAAATGGCTAAGGTCCCAAATTACATCCTGGGCCATCTCCAGCAGTCCTGATGAGTATCAGGCCTTGGACCCAGATGAGTCTGGAGGCGAAAGTGAGGCTGATGACCTTGCGCAGCCCTCCCTCACTCAAATACAGTCAAGTGCAAGTCATGTCATCATTTTAATGTCATGGTCCTCTTCTAGAACAAAGGAAAAACACAACATTGGAGGAACTCAATAAATGAATGTTTTCTTCCACCTTTTGTAGGAGATTTTTCCTGATCTCTGTCTACTCCCCACCCCTAGGGCTTTTCCTATGAAATTACACCTTCCATCTACTTTGTTTATAGGTTTAATGTACGTAGTTTTTTACATACTATTTCTCTCATTAGAATGAATGCTCTTTGAATTCTTTGAATTGGAATTATTTTTCTAATTGTATCATTGACACTGTACACTGCCTAGTTCCATAGTAGGCCAGATGATTGATTCAAGCTTTTGTCACATTGTTTTTTGTTTTTTTGCCAGAATGACTATACCAATTAGTTCCAACAATAGTATACTAATATACTTAGTTGTCTTTCCACACCCCTTCAACCTTAACTTTTCTACCTTTTTGTTTTATCTTAACCAGTTTCAGGGTATAAAGTAAAATCCCAAAATTTAAATTTGAATTTCTGTTATTAATGATTTGGAGTGTGTGTGTGTGTGTAGTGTATTTTTTTATCCTTTCACTCTTTTAAACCCTTACAATCCAGTTTCCAACCTTATTATTCCACTGAAACTGCTTTCCCTATAACTGATGATCTCTTACTTGCCAAATCAAACAAATGTCCTTTTCTCAGTGCTCATTCTCCTTGATTTCTGTAGTTTTTGACACTGTTGATCATTCCTTTTTGGTTATTTCATCTCTAGATTTTGGGCACACCATCCTCTCCTGGTTATCTTCCTATCTATTTTAGTTCCTCTGCCTCCTTTGTTGACTCATCTTCCAGATCATGCCCTCTTCCCCCATTTGTCCCTCAGAGTTCTCTTGTCCCTCTCTAATACTCCACTTGGTGATCTCATCAGCTTCTCTGGATTTAATTACCATCTCTACACCTACAATTCTCAAATCTACCTATCCTGCCCTAAACTCTCTTCTGACCTCCAGTCTCATCTCCAGCTGGCTTTCTGACATCTTGAACTGAATGTCCAGTAGAAAGCTTAAACTGAATATATCCTAGCAGAAGTTGATTCCATCTTTATGTTCCTCAGATATGTCCCCCTTCTCTCCTCGGATTCTGTCACCTCTCTAGTGCCAGCCCTCATTTCTCACACTGGAATTATTGCAGGAGTCTGCCTTTCGTTTCTCCCCACTCCAATCCATCTTTCATTCAGCCACTAAAATGATTTTCCTAAGGCCAAGGTTTGATTATGTCACCACCCTATTCAGTAAACTCCTATGGGCTTCCCATTGCTTCCAGGTGCAAATACAAAATACTCCATTGGACATTCAAAGTCCTTCATAATCCAGCCCCCTCTTACTTTTCCAGTCTTCATACACTTTACTCCCCCTTCAGGCCACTGTGGTCATCTCTTCTCTGGCTATTTTCTTTAGCGGTTTCCCCAGGCCTGGAATGCTCTCTGTCTACCACTCTGACACCTGAGATTCCTGGTTTCCATTAAGTTCCAACTAAAATCCACCCTTCTACAGGAAGGCTTCACCAACCCTTCTTAATTATTCCTTCTGTTAATTATTTCCCATTTATCCTGTCTGTAATTTGTTTTGTATATGTTTGTTCACATTTGTTCCTTATTAGATTGTAAGCTCCTTGAGGGTAAGGACTCTTTTTTGCCTCCTCTTATATCCCCATTTCTTAGCATAGTGCCTGGCACATAGTAGGTGCTTAATAAATGTTGATTTGATTGATGTATAGTTAAGGTTTTTCTTTTAGAAACTCTTCACAACCTTTCTTCACTTCTCATTCATTTGTGTTAGTTTCTTGTATAGCTTGGAAAATTAAAATAAATCCATGATATTTTGATGTAAAGATTTTTCTCCATTCAAGTTTCTCCATGTAGAGCTTGTGGTATAAATACTAGAATAAACCTAATTTCTGACAAAATGATTTCCTATTCGTCCCACCCCCCCACACCACCCCAGTTCTTACCAGATAAGGATCTCTCACTCCCCCATCCCCAGGACTTTAACTTCCTTCTTGTTGTTCAGTCATTTCAGTGATGACCACTCTCCCTGACCCCCTTTCAGCCTTTCTGGCAAAGATACTGGAGTGCTTTGTCATTTTCTTTTCCAATTCATTTTATAGATGAGGAAACAGAGGCAAACTGAGTTAAGTGACTTGCCCAGGGTTACACAGCTAGTAAATGTCTGAGGCCAGATTTAAATTTAGGTCTTCTTGACCAGACCTAGATCAGGCCTAGCTCTATCCACTGTGTCCCCTAGCTGCCTCACTTAACTCCTTACCCTTCACTGCTTACTCCCCATTAGGAGAAGGGAAGGCTGTGATTTTTCCACTCTACCTGCAGTGTCTTTCAAATTTTCTTTGACTTAATAAGTCATGGGAGCTACTTCCCTGAATAAAAGACTCAAATCTCAGGAGATCTGGGTGGGAATATTTAAACTCTTCTTCCATCACTACCACTGAATTGAAGTTCAGAGGTTTCCGGTGACTTTCCAATTGCCAGACCCAGTGTTTTTTGCTCCAGGTTTAATTTTCCTTTACCTTTAAGTAGCATTTGGAAGTGAGTACTCCCTTTTATACTCCTTCCTGGCTTGGTTACTATGATATTATAATCCCATTTTTTGCTTTCTTCTGCCTCTTCAAGGTGAGAGTGATGCAAGGCTCTGTTTTCGTCTGTCTTATCTTCTCCTTCCCTTCTTTTTTCTCATTTGCTTTCCTAAGTTCTTTCCCTTAGTGCAATGTCATAAATTCAGTTCTTAACAATTCAGTGTCAAAGACCCTTAAATATATGTTTCTATCCCTGCATTTCTTAGTACCTAATCTTCAGCTATACTCTCCCAGAATACCCAGTTACCACATATGGCAGATGATAGGATTGAGTTTTGCCCTACTTCGCTTTTCAAAGGAGAACAAGATGAGATAAAAACCATCTTCCAAAACTATTTCTTCATTTCTGTCTGTTGAAGTCTTATCCATCTTTCAAGGTCCAATCTAAATTTAGCCTCTTATATTGTATAAAGATGGTTAGTTATTTGATAAATTTTGAATTCAACTGTTTACTAGGGAACCATTTATTATAGCCATACCTTAATGATTTACCTAAGTTATTACTGTTTATTTGAGTCACCTTGATGCTATAGAAAAGAAATCTAACTCAATCTATTGTTCATCCTGAAGTTAATTTTACATAACATTCATTCTACCTCTTTATCTAAAAAAGCAAGAATATTTGAGACGACTTAGAGCAATGGTGTCCAAAGTGAGGTCTTTGAAGTAACTGCAAGGGAGCTGTAGCTTGATCCTTAGGGTTGGAAGTTTAGCCATTTAGAGAGTGAAAAGAGGTCACAACCTACCTTCCCCCATGTGGTAGATGTGACCTTGTTTTTATTTTATGCCACCTCCATCCCCACCCACTATGCATGCACCTAGCTGGTGCTGTTTTTAGAGCACTCCACTTGGAGTCTAAAAGACCTGAGTTCAAATCCTGTCTCAGACACTAGCTCTGTGGCCCTGGGTAAGTCATTTAATTTCTGTTTGCTTCATTTCTTCAACTGTAAAATGGGAATAACAACAGCATTTACTTCTCTGAGTTGTTGTGAGGTTGAAATAAAATAATGTAAAATGGTTAACTGAGTGCTTGGAACTTAGTGGTTGGTTGTTCTTCATTCTCGAAGAGGACCAAAATAACATCACCGTGATAAAGTGAAGTTGCAGTGTGTCCCACTGTGGCTGATCAGACCAATACAACCTTGGAATGCTCCACCACAGATTGGGCACAGATAGTCCGTGTGAACATTTGAGGTGTTTACTCCATATTTGCGCATCCTACATTTACTTTGCACTGTTTCAGTTTTGCTTTGCTCATAGAGCACAGCACCTTTTCTGATATGGGCATGCCATGAGTGGTCCTGCTCCATTGTCTCCCGTATCCCACAATCAAATCCAAGGTTTTTGAGAGAGACTTTGAGAATATCCTTGTATTGCTTCTTCTGATCACCATGTGGTCACTTGCCCCATGTGAGTTCTCCATGAAACAGTCTTTTTGACAAGTGTACATTTTGTATTCAAACAACGTAGCCAGCCCATTGGAGTTGCGCTCTCCGAAGCATAGTTTGAATTCTTGGCACTTCAGTTTGAACTAAACTGGAACTTAGAAGATGCTATAAAAATGCTTATTTCCTTTTCTCCCTCAACAGTATTTGGCATTCCTTATCTGTCTGGGATATGAGTTCCTTAGGGATATAAAGATTAAACCTAACCCCACCAAGGTACTCATAGCAGCTGTGACTGAGAGGAATTAGTAAGGTAATGGTGGTTTGTCTTAGAATTCTATGTGATTTCACGTTCATAGCATAAAAGTCATTATCCTAAACCTTAAGAATATACTAATGAATGAGAACTCAGGATTTCTGTTTTTCAGAAATTCAGAACTCCTAATATTTTCCCAACATTAGGAATTTTGAATCAAGAGCCCATTGCCCAGGAGGACCTGAAACAAAGCTTTTTTTATTCTTTTCTTTTTTTTTTTTTCGGCCTTTGACTTCTTGGTCTGTTAATTGGAGTTGACATTTTGAAAGCTAATGAAATGTTTACAGAGCATTTTTGAGATGATAACTGCTTTATAAAGACAAGACATTTAATAATGATGATTGCAATTGCAAATAGCAATGGCATTCATCGTGAAGTCCAAAAGGATCACCCTTCTCGTAATAGCTTGGATATATATGTCTTAATCAGTATGCACTGCTTTGAAACATTTTGAAAATAAATATGCTCATATTAATAAAAATCTAATTCATTTGATACTGTTTTTTCCATTGACTCGGAGGGTCATATGTGTGTATATATTATATGTGTGTGTATATATATATTTGTGTGCATATATGGATATATAAATTTTTTATACAAACAAAATATATGTATAGGGGAGGGGTTGTGTATGTGTAGATATTATATATAATAAATTGAAGGTAGTCTCAAAAGGAAGGAACTAAGAATAAGGAGCAGTGGAAAAGGCTTTTTTTGTTTTGTTTTTTGCAATGCTTAGGGCTTTAGTTTAGACTTGAAGGAAGCCAGGAAAGCCAAAAGGCAGATGGGGAGGAAGGAAAATGTTCCCCCTCCCTCCTTAAAAGCATGGGGGACAGTCAGTGAAAATGATTAGAGATGATATGTTATCAAGGAACAGTAAGAAAGTCAGTGTCTCTAGATCACAGAATATGGTATAAAGGTATAAAGTGTAAGAAAACTAGAAAAGTAGGAAGTGGGCAGGTTATCCATGAAGGGCTTTAAAAGCCAGATAGTATTTTGATTCTGGAGGTCATAGAAAGCCACTGCAGTTTTTTTGAACAAGGAAGTTAAAGCTCCTTTTATTCCTGTGTTATCCATTGTTTTTAACAGGAATTGAAAGTTCTATTTTGTCTGAAGTTTTTTCTGCATCTGTTGACATAATCCTATGATTTTTGTTTTTTGTTATTGATATGGTCAGTTGTGCTAATAGTTTTCCCAGTGTTGTGATAGTTTTTGTGTACAGTGATTTCCTACCTCTCCTCACATTATGTTATGTATGTTTGTGAAGGTCTTATATTTCTTTGAATTCTTCACATTCAGCATTTCTCATTGTGCAATAATACTCCATTGCATTCTTTAACCCCAGTTTGTTTATCCATTTCCCTGTTGATGGGCACCAACTATTTCTAGTTATCTATTACCACAAAATGTGCTTCATGAATATTTTGGTAACTGTGATTTTATTCTTTATCTTCAACCTGCTTTAACCAATAACACTATCTCTTGGTCAAAAAGACACTTGAGTCACCTTTTTTCATATTCAAATAATTTTGTAGAACAATTGGACCAATTTACTATTCCTCCAATAATGTGTTAATGTGCCTGTTTTCCAGCATCATCTTATTTCCATCTCACGTTATCTTTCCCAATTTGTTTCATTTGATGTTAAGCTTCATATTCGTTTCAATTTATGTTGTTCTTATTAGTGATTTTTAGTAGCCTTTTTTTCATTTGGCTGTAAAAAGTTTGTAGAATTTTTTATGAAAAAATGTTTGTATCATTGGATCACTTATTCATTGGGGAGAATGGCTCCTGACTTTGCACATTTTTCTTAATTTTCTATATATCTGGAATTTCAGACTTTTCTTGGAGAGAAGAGATATAACACAAGTACCCCCTCACCCTCACCATGAGTTTTTCTCTTTATATTGTCTGAATTTTCATATGATTGAAATTACCTGTTTTTTTCTTTCTTTTTTCCACATGAGTGCCCTTGTCTATTATTTAGTTAAGAATTCACCCTCTAAAGATAATTGGGAAACATTATCTTACTCTAAAATTTCCTTTAACTTTTTTTATGGAAGTGGAGAGGTAAATAGTGGTTGGGAGCAGGCTACGCATCTGACAAGGAATTCAAAAGAACAGGAATAAAGGACATCATTACAGAAACACATGCTTAGAAGAGAATATGGGCTGGTTACCTGGCTATTGTTGTTCATTCTTGAAGAAGATAAAAGGAAGGTGATGCCATGACTTGTAAGTGAATTGGATTTAAGTGAGGGAGGGCTGTGCAAAGTCACCAGCCTCACTTTCTTCTTTGGAGCCATCTGGGTCCAGGGGCAAGATATAGATCAGAATGACTGGATATGGCTCCTAGTCACCTGGCAAGAACAAGAGAAAAGAGGTACATGGCCATAGGATCATGGTGCCCTCAAGATGTAAGGAGGAAGTGAGGAAGGTAAATTCACATCAGATGCACCCTCTGTATTGAACTTTTGGGAGGACATAAGACAAGAACCACACAGAATTATTAGATGAGGATAGGTTGTGATCTTAATCATTGCAGCACCTGAATTGATGAGATCATGGGTCTACCTTTTCTTCATGTAGGTGAACCATATCAGTGTTTCTCATGTCTCATGACTGTGTAGGATCTTTTGTCATGTATCCTGTATCCATTTGCAACTGTAGTTTCTCTTCTAAAATTCTAATCTAAACATTTTTGTTTTTTAATTTTAAACCTAATTACTTTCCAGTTTTCCCTGTACTTCTTATTGAATAGAGAGAGTCTCCAAGTTTCTGTTCTTGGATTTATTAGATACTAGACTACTAAGTGTAATTGCTTCTGATTCTACTTCCTTCCATTCCATTATTTACTAAGCATCTCTATTATTTCTTAAAATTGGCTGCCCCCCCCATTCCAAACTCTACAAGTGTAGAGGTAGCATAGAATAATGTATAGTGAGCTGGTCTTGAAGTCAGGAAGATCTTGGCTTGAGTCCTTCTAACACTTAGGGCTTTGTGAACCTAAAAAACTCATGTAACTTCTTAGTGTAAATTAAGTTTCCTCATCTGGTAGTTCCATATATCAGTAAAATCACAGGTACCATTTTTATCCCTTTCTTCTCTGTATAGTAAGCCTTTGGTAATTTGGTATAGAATTAAATCTGAAAATTTAAGTATTATCGTATCATTTTTTTCATAATTGAGTAGGAACCTCCATTTACCACCAGCTGCACTGTTTAGTTTTGACTCCACCACCATCAGCATCATGCTCTTCCAGAGTAGGCTTATCACTAGGAAACTCGTCATCATAGAAATCACTTCAGCTTCGGTATTCATACTTCATCAGGACCCTTAGTGGCTTCTGCCTCACTGATTGCAAGACTGAGCAAGAAACTCCTCCCATAGTCTCCCTTTATAGAGGGATCAAAATCCTGGCTATCTTTTCATTTGACACTAACTACCCTGCTTGGTTCTAACTGTAATTTATATAAGTCTTGAATGTTTATTTGTTAGACTGACTTGACTTTCACATATTTTATGCATTTCTATAGTTATTTTAAATAGGATTTTTCTTTTTTACTGCCCTATCCTACTGATTTCTGTTTTTCATATTGAAAAACACTATTATTTCACAAACTTACTTTGAATCCTGGTGCTTAAATTATTTTCTCAAATATTTTCTTTACTAATTATCCAAGGTTTTCTAAGTAAATACTATAATCTCAAATAAGGATGATTTTTTTGTTTTCTCTTTGCCAGTGCTTATTTATTTCTCTTATCTTATTGCTAAAGGTAGTATATTTCCAGAACTTACATGCCAAGTAATAATGGAGAAAGGAGATAAACATTCTTTACCACTGTTTATTAGGAAAACTTATTCAACACATATGCTTTTGGTTTTAGATATATACTTTTAATCCTTTTTTTTATCATCCTTTATACATTTTTATTTTTTATGTTTTTATATGATCCTTTTGTGCTTATTTTCTTCTAGATGTTTAATTTTAATTATTGCTACATTATCTAAAAGATTTTATTATCTCATTGATTTGGGTTGTTTCTATTAATAGTGGTCTATGATTTCCTCTCTACTTTATCTCTCCCTTTTTTAGGTATGAGGACCATGTTCTCTCAGAGTAGGAATTTGGTAGTATTTTCACTTCTTAAGAAGTAGCATAGGTGTTAATTCATCCTTTTGGATTAGTGGTCCTCCCTTCTCTAAATGACTCTTACTTTATATGACTCTTATATGACTCTTACTTTAATTTTCTAAGTTGCATTAAACGCTATTTTGTTTATTTGGGCAGTTGAGATTTTTGTAGATTACCATTCATTCCTTTATCTTTTCATCTTTCCTAGCATTTAATTGTATATAGTAAGACCTAGTAATTCTTTGTATTTCCCCTCTATTATGAATATACTTTATTTTTAATAATATTTTAAATATTTTTTCAATTGTGTTAACTAATTATTGGTCTTTTAATCTTCTCGAAGACTCAACTTTTTATTTTGCATTTCAGTTATCTTTTAATTTTCGATTTCATCAGTTTTTTTTTCTGATTTCTACTGTTTCAGATTCTTTTGAATTTCTCTTGGGTTTGTTAACTTTACTTTCTAGTTTTTTTTAAATTAATGGTTAGTTTATTAATCATCTTTTTTCTTCTTAATATATATTATTAGTAAGAGAGAGTAGTTGTCCTTTAAGGACTTCTTTAGCTACAACCCTAATATTTTGGTGCGTTGTCTAATTATTATTTTCTTTTGCTTAATTGTTGTTTGCTTTTATGGTTTTTTTTTTTTTACCTACTCTTTACTCAGAATGCCAAGTTACTATCTAGTTTTATATATTCTCCTTTTGTTTCTTACATTTTTTACTAGCTAGGTCCTGATTAATGTGAATAATGAATCCTCTGAAGTATTTTCATTATTCACATTTGAATGACTTATTTCCATTGGACTGGAACCAGTTACCATTATAATTTACATAATTATAATTTTGAATAGTGAAAATTCACTTCTGTGGCTTCTAGGGATTTATTATTCACACTAATATGGACCTTGCTATATAGTATGTTATGGTCTATAATGGCTTCATTGCATATTTCTACCATCAGTGTTTATTGTTTCTAAGTGTTCCAACACATTGTCTATTTTTACAAAGGTACCATGTAATTGTGGAAAGAGAGGGAGAGAGAGAGAGAGAGAGAGAGAGAGTATGTGTGTGTGTGTGTGTGTGTGTGTGTGTATTTATTTAAGTTCTCACTATTCAGAAGACCGTCTTACATGTTTTAGCTCTCACCTCTTCAACAGTTTGTTCAGTTACAATTCATCCACAACTTTTTAAAAATTTGTTTCTGTTATATTAGGCCATTAAGAGAGGACTATTTAGAACTTCTAGGACTGTTTTATTACCTATGTAATAGTACAGTATTACAGTTCAACTAGCTTTTTATTTATGAATTTAGGTTTTTTGCCATTTGATGTGTGTGGATAGATAGGTATACATATTAAATAGTAATATTGTTTCATTGTATATGATACCTTTAAGCACTAGAGGCAGCATGGCATAGTGGATACAGATGTGACCTTGGAATCCAGTAGATGTGAGTCCGAATACTGCTTGTCATTTTATTGACCTTGTGACCCTTGGCCATTTGTTCAACTTCCTACTGTCCTAGACCACTAAATCAAAGATGATTAAGTTTCAAAGCGGATGTTGATTTGCAGTGGCAGAGTGAATTTCCTTGTGTGGAGTACTCCTTAAATAGTTTTGTTTTCTTAAACTTCACATGTAATGTAGTTCTCTTTTACCTCTTGTGAATTATTTTTTTTTGTCTGACAGCAATATTGCAACTCTTTTAATTCTTTGTTTTCCTTCTGCCTTTATGAAATTTACTTTAGATTTACTTGCTTGGGAGATAGCTCTGACTAGCCTGACCAAGTTCCTCCCAGCTCTGCTCCACTCTTCCTGTTCTACTCGATCAGCAAGCTCCTCCTACCACATGTAACTTAAGCTTCCATGTGTTCTAAGTAGGCCACATGGGCCTATTTATGAATGGGAAATATCTTCCTGATTAAATTGCCATTACAGAGGCAGAGATGAAGAGGAGCTCATTCCAGGCATGGAGAACAGTCTAAGACAGAATATAATGTGTGAGGAAAGCCAGAAGGTCAGTTTGATTGAATTCTAACATGAATGACGATTACATATGTTAAGGCTGGAAAGGTCTGTTGGGTGTGTAGGTGTGAAGGATATTCGGAGGAAGGTTGAAAGGAAAGGCTCGCTGGGTTTCTGCCCGGAGTAAATTCACTGGTGAGTGTACTCTCTGCAGCTTGGTTTCCTGACTCCTTGTACATGAAAGTCCCTTCTCTACCATCTCACACATTTGCATTCCCTTTTTTTTTTTTCATGTGGGTGAACCAGATCATGTCTCATGACTGTGAAGGGGTTGTTTCATAGGTGTAAGAGGACCTCAATAGCTGTACCCCAAAACAAAAGTCTACATGAGGTTGCTTGTACTGGCTGTGTGGATTTAGGATGGGAAGGCTGACCAGCATCTTTCTGCTTAAGTATATCAGCTTTCAGATGTTATTCATAAGCCTTTTATCTTATATGGTATTGCTTTTTTATTGATTCAGCTTTAATTACTATAGTTTTATTTTTGTTTTGTTTTGGGTTTTTGGGGGTTTTTTTATTTCACTTAGAAACAATTTCCTCCTTCAGAAACTTAAGGAACCAACAAAAGGGAATTATTCTTCCTAACAAGTAAGAAATGGTTGCTGGGGACACGTGCAAAAAAAATGTCCACTTGCTTCTAGAATTTGTTGTATAAGACAGAAAAGCTGAGCATAGTCTATTGTGTCTCCTATTTAGCCTTTGAGAGATTAGGTTCAAAGGATGAATAAGTAGGATCCTATGGATTAAAATGCTTAAAGAAAGAGTCATCTGAGCAGGGACAGGAAACTCAAATATGAAATTTCTGAAGACCCAATGAAATTATGTCAGGGAAAAGGAAGGAGAAATACCTTATAAAAACTCACTAACTGACAAAGAAAGATTAAATAACAAAGAATGATCCCAGGTTTGCGTTTCGAGATTGTAAATCTTGTCTGACATTTGAATGGTGTCAGGAGTGCGAAAATTGAGAATGAATAAAGGCTGACAGAGAATCTTTTCATGGTGAATTCTTCATTGTGGTACAGCAATAACTATCTTGTTTCATTTGGGATTTTCTGAAGCTTCACTGGCATTTCTGCTTTATTCCCTACAATGATTTTTTGTTGCCATTTTCTGTTAACCTAGTTTGGATATCTTTTTATGGCAAAGTCTTTCAAGCGACCTTTTTTGAGTCACTACGATAAAGCTAATTGTTTACATGATTGGTGTTATACTTCTTCCTTACAAAGGTTATAACTTTTTTAATAGGGTATTAGGACTGGGCTTCTAAAAGAAAAAAAAAAGCTAAGAAATGAATTTGTGCCATCTTTGAGAACTGATTAATGTCTTTAGCCTTTTAGTATTGATTTCTCCCCCTTTTCACTTTATAGCAGTCTACATACATGTTTACTTGTTTATATTAGGCAAGCAAAAACCTCTCATAATCATAATCATTTTATTTCATTTTTCTCTTCCTATCGTTCCAGGACTGAACATCCCAATTTTTCCTCAGTTTATTCTCCTTAGGTGGGAATATTCAAATCACCCCAGTCTTCAATTAATTACTATTAAAAGGGCCTTATGTATGGACTGTGTCTTCAACAGTTCTTAAGGCCTGTAGTCATTCCTTTTAATTGACATTATTTCCCAAGGTCAGTATTACTCAAAAAATCCTAGCACAGAATATACTATTTCATTTTGCTGAATACATCATCTCAAGGTGAAAAAAATATATAGCTTATGTAGGGTATCACTAGATGTGTGTATAGTGTAAGTAAGTGTGAATTTAAATTAAACAGTGTAATAATAATTTAAGGTTAATGGTGAGTGGGAGGGAAGAGTGAAAGATCTTCCCCACCCTTTAATAATAAGCCTCAATACCTTTTGTTACTTTCTATTGAGGCATTGAGTCAGAGGGTCCTTCCTTCCCTCTGGCTCTGAAAAGTGTGTATATTCTGAGATGAGGTTTTGTTTTGGGATTTACTCACTGGAAGTGTTTGTTTGGCCAGATGAGACTCTGGGTAGCTGCTAAGGACTTCCCCTGCCTTTGAAAACCCAGATGTTGATGTTTCTCTCTCTGGTAACTACGTATGTGTGGTCAGACAGTTGGATCTGTCTTTCTGTTTGTAATTTCTGTGTTTGTATTTTCTCTAAAGTTCAGGATGCTGACATTTTCCCCTGAACTAAGTGAATGACCTATGTGCTTGGTTAAAGTAGATTGTTGACCCCTCAAAAATTTCTTTCCTTTTATAAAAGCAGGTCTAAGAATCTGTACAACAGGCCCTCCTGTGTATGCTGGGGTCCTTGCTGTTACAAACAGTTAAGTTACTATCAAATGAGACTCTTCCATACATTTTAACTGCTCTATACTAATTTTTTTATCATGCATATTTTGTAGAATGAGAAGAAGAAATAGAAAGACACGAAGATATGGAGTTTTGGACACAAATCTAGAAAATATGGAATTAACACCTTTAGAACAAGATGATGATGATGACGATACAACTTTGTTTGATGCCAATCATCCTCGAAGGTAAATAAAAATTCAGCCTAGACAGTGTAGTATGAGGAGAAATATGAGGAGAATCATGGTTTTTTATATATTTTTTAATATTATTTTTTAATTTTATTTATATTATATTATTTATATTTTTATATTATTTTTATATTGTCTTCTGCCTTCCTAATAGCTGATTTTCTCTGCTCTGGCCATTTTGACTGCCTTGTCATCACTCTTTCCAACACTAAAATTGCTTTGTTATATAAATGTTGCATGTGCATATGTGCACATATACACACATATGTTGAGTTATTTAGGAAAAATCCTGTAGAACCAAAGTGTTTATAAATATTTGTTGTACTTTGCTTGCCTGACAAGGCTGTTGTGAAGATAACTAAGGTAAGACCAGAAAGTTAATTCAAAAAAGTAAATATCTCGCATGTACTAGTGTACCTTGTGCATAATTGAGCATTACAGTTGTGTTTTTAAGAAATTTAAATGTAAAGGAGCCATTATTATGTTCCTGCAAACCTATAAAAAATGGAATTCTGTCTGTCATACTCCTGTAAAACTTACTGGTGAAGAAATTAAATGATTCGTTCTCATGATATTATAAGCTTGTTAATTGAGTATAATCTGAGAGGAATGCTAGGTCAAATTAAAGGTTTAATTATATAAGTAGATAAAAATAGTCATGTATATGGAGTAATAAGAGTATTATCAAGGGTGCTACCCAATTATATATACCCGTATAGCTCTGCTTTCAGTCAAAACAAAGAGTAATATATAATTAGTCAACCAATCTCATATGCATATGTACACACATATTTACATATATATATATATATATATATATATATATATATATATATATATATGCATACATACATAAATGTATGTATGGCTTAAAATCCTATTGTGTTCTTAAGCAGATTAAATACTACCTTTTCAGTCACATTCAAGGCTTTGTTTCACAGTATAAAAAACTGTGACATGACAATGCCGGTGACAACTATGAAAGAATTGATTGGAAAGACCTTTCAGTTATTGTCTATAAATAAGAACACTAGTTAATGAGTTAGGTAATAGATTATCTGATGGATTTATATTATCAGAATAAGTAGTTTTTAGCTATCCTAATTAACTTTTAAATTAGATTAGATTACTGTATATCAGTCCTGAATGGGTTAAGCCCACCAGAATTGTTGGGTTTTTAACACTAATTCTAAAGGAGAAAATGATGTGTTTTAGGCATTTTGTGAAAGGCATCTTGACCTTCATTAAATAATTAATAGTATGAAAAACTGTTTCATTGAAAATATACCTAATGCTCTTTAACAAGACTCCTTAGTGTCAGTAATCATTTGAAAGGATGACATGTAGGTGTAATGTAGTGGATTTCCGTCCATATGTATATATTTTTTCCTGAGCCTCTGAAGGATATTGTTTCTGTTACTGTTGTTGCTGTCATTATTGACATTGTTGTTATTACCGTTGTCATAGTAATACCTTATTTTCATAGAAGTTCTTTGAACATGGATTGGTACCCAGGAAAGTGTGATAGAACTAAGCAAATCTCCGTGAGATAGGCTACTCTCCACTGAGGAATTCCCTTGACCCATGCCTCATTTGCAGTTTGTAACTCTAAATAGTTTCAGGGCAAGGTTAAGGGGTGGTAGGAGAGTGAGAATTAAGTTCCTTATCCAGGGTCACAGCCAGGATGTGTCAGACATAAGATCTTGATTCCCAGGCTCTCTCTAACGTGCTGTGCTCCCTATCCATGACATGAAGGACACGATGTACCATTAAGGGTTTGAGTCATCTACAATGTATCAGCTCACCTTGATAAAGCTCTTCAAATATTTGTTTCATTCCAAAATCCCTTTAAAGTATAATGTTATTGTCCCCCATTTACAGGTAAGGAACCAGTGTTTTTTGAGCTTTGCCTTCTACTACCATCATTCAGTAACTTCTCCTTTGAGGTTCATTCAGTCCATAGCTACCATTACATCAAAATCTTGTTAACTGTTGCCCACAGATCTCCAGGACATTCCCCTTCTTTACTTGCTAGGCTCACGGTCTTCCCTTTTTAACTCCTACCCCTAACCTCACAGTTCTTCAGCTTAGTCATTTCACATGACCTACTCTTCCATCTCTTTATAGCCACACGCAAAAATGGTTCTTCCCTTGGTCCTGTCGTGTAAATGCACCATTTCCATGTCCATGAACTCTGAAATACCTTATCTGACCACAGCCCATTGTTATTTTATCCCTCCCTCTACTTTAAAACCATAAACCACTTTCTTCCTCAACATTGACCTCTTATCCCACCCCTCAGGTCTTTCCTAGGCCATCACCAGCAGTAATTATGCTTTCCTTCCTTCACTTCCTTGATTTTTTTTTTTTTGGTGAACCAGTTCATCTCTGCACTCTCATTACCCATCTTTATCTGCCAATACGCAGCCTTGAATCACTTCCATCATTTGCCACCATTGCTCCTGCATATGTGCTGCATAATAGAACTAGAGAAAATCAGGAAAATTTTCATATTGAGTCCACTACATATTTATGTCAGATAACCTCAACTGGTGTCTCATTACAGTAAAACCATCCTTTTATACTTCTTTAATTAACTCACTATACAGCTCACCACAGCAGCTTATCTCAACCTTTTCATCCTTCCTCAAACCTCCTATGGCTCCCTGTCCTTCTTTCTAACATTTGAGAACCTAGTCTTATATGTCAAAGAAAACGTTAAGGCCATTTTCCCAGAGTCCCTTTTTCTTTCCTATTCTTCTTTTCTCATTATTAAGATGCCTCTCTGCCTTCAGTCGTGTCTCACCTGAAGAGGTTAGGTTGCCCTTCTTACAAAGCAAATGCCTCCTACATGTGCAAGTGATCCCATTCCATCTTCTCCAGCAGGTTATCTCCTCCATCTTCCTTGTACTTTCACCTATTTTCACTCACTCTTTTTCTATTAGCTGTTTACAAACATGCCTGTGTTTCTCCCATCCTTAGAAAATCCTCATGTGATCCAAGTGCATTTACACTAGCTAACATTCCATATCTCTTCTTTTTTTTTTTTTGGCTTAACTCTTAGAGAAGACTCTCTGTAGTGCCTACTTCTGCTTCCTTTCTTCTCTCACTCATAACTCTTTGTAGTCTGTCTTTCAACCCCATCATTCTTCTAAATCTGTTCTCTTTAAGTTATGAATAATCTTTCAATTACCAAACCTAATGAGCTTTTTTTAAATTTTCAGTCCTTATCCTCCTCCATTTCTTTGCAGGCTCTGAAATTTTAGATCACTTTCTCCTTAATACCCCTGTCTCTCTAGGTTTTCGTGATACTACTGTATCCTGATTCTCCTTCTACCTGTCTGACCGATTCATCTCAGTCTCCTTTGCTGAATCTTCTTCCAGCCCACTAAAGGTAAGTATCTCTCCTGGATCCTCTTTTCCCTTCATACCATTTCACTTGGTGATTTCAGCAACTTCTATGGTTTCAGTTATCATCCCTATACTGGTAATCCTGGGATCTAATTATCCATTCTAAACATTTCTTCTCTTTTAATCTTCAGATTCACATCCCCAGTTGTCTGTTAGACATCTCAAACTGGATGTTGTATAGATATTTTAAATGCAACATCTCCAGAACTGAGCTCATTATCTTGTTCCTTGAATCCTCACATCTTCCCAAGTTCCTTGTTATTATTAGGGGCACCACCATCCTCCCATTCTCCCAGGATTACAACTTAAGTATCATCTTCAAACCCTCTCTTTCACCTCCCTTCTCCAATCTGTCACCAAGTTCTGTTGATTTTATCTTTTGAACAGCTCTCATATATGTGCTTTTTTTCTCCTTTGATATTGACTACCATTTGCTTCAGGACCATGTGACTGATCTATTACCATAATCTACTGGTTGGTCTCCCTGCTTCATACCTCTCTTTATTCTAGTCCATGTTTAACTCAGCTGTCAAGTTGATGTTCCTGAGGCAAAGATCTGCCATCCAATCCAGTAATCCATTAAACATTTATTAAATGCCTCTGATGTCCAGGCACTCTGCTAAGCACTGGTAATACAGTTAAGAAAAACTTAATCCCTGCCCTCAGGTAGTTTACAATCTAAAGGGGGTGGGGGTTAACCTATAAAAGGAAGCAATAAAACAGGGGTACCAGGTTATCTTGTTCTATGTAGTTGAAACCAGGCAGAGGAGCAGATGCAAAGTAGCCTGAACTTGAGAGTCCAGTTTCTATCTTCTAGACAATGGGAGGATTTTGGTACTCCACCCTCCAGTCCTCCAATCAAAGTGTAGAGGAATCTGAGGGAGTTAATGTCAGTCCCAACTTGATTTAGTAACATGGTGATGAGATTAGAAGTGCTGTGCCCCTAGGAGTAAAATCTTGTTCCTAAAGTTGAAATCAGGCAAGACTACAAATGCAAAGTGCAATGGCCATATCAGCTCTCATTCAGTAAACTTCAGCTCCCTGTTACCTCCAATATCAAGTATCCCATCCTCTGTTTAACATTCAAAGTCCTTCATAATTTGACCTCTTCCACCTTTCCAGTCTTCCTGTACCTTACTCACTCCCAGGTACTATGTGGTCCTGTAACTGGCCTCCTTGCTGTTCCTTGTACAAAAATATTCCATCTCCTGATTCCATTATTCCCCAGGCCTGGAATACTCTCCCTCCCCATCCCCAATTCCTGACTTCCTTCCATCAAGTCCAGCTAAAGTCCCATCTTTTTTGCAAAAAGCCTTCCTTTATACCCCCTTAATGCTAGTTCCTTCCTTCAGTTAATTTTCTCTAACTTGTCCTGTATGTAGCTTATTTTCATGTTATTTCCCCTGTTGGGCGTGGGCTACTTGAGACACTATCTTTTGCCGTTTTTGTTTCCTTGGTGCCCGGCTGCTTATTGATTGACCGATTTTAACACATGAGCATCTCATAATTGAAACACAGTTCCAGTACCAAGTCTATTACTAGGATACATTGCTTCTCTGACAATGGTTAAGCATATGAATACATAGGATCCTAGAAACTTATCATTATAGGCAAATTCAATTCTCGGAATATTATTTGGCCAATACCAAACGGGTGGGAGGAAAGTGTTCAAGCATTAGTTAATCCCATAAGACAATCCTGTAAGAATATTAGAACTCATTACAGGAAAACAGTCATAATCTAGAGGCTGCCTTTCAGCATCAGTCATCATCATCGTTGTTCTTATTGTTCCTGTAAACCTCACTGCTTGACATTTAAAGGAACAAAAATTTGCTTTGTACTGTAACTGGTAACATAGCTAAAATGTATTAAGTACTGTTTTCTCACTTAGGCTAATATAACAGAATGTCTGTTTGGAAAAGATAAACTAAACACAAATGAGAAGTTTTAAAAGTTTTAAAAATATGTATTTTCTTTTTATTTTCATTTGCCTATACTAATGTAGTTGAGATGTCTATCAAAATAGTTTCATTTGATAAATTGATAAAAATAACCAGTACATATAAATTTCCTAAATTGGCAACTTTGATTATCTCATTTTATTGTTCTCTTCCCACCTCCACTAAAACTTTGTGAAGTAATAAAACTGTACTTAACTATGTAAAAAAGAAGGGGTTTTTTAAATATTATTAACTACTTTTTTTGGTTGCAGATAAGAATGTGTGCCTTTTAATGAGAAAACTTCGTTGGTGAACATCAAAGGAAGAAGCTTTTGATTAAGGAATAAGAAGCCAATATCAGTCACAGCATTGGGGGTATTTAAGTTATGTATATTATGACCTTTAATGTGTTGTTGAAATTAATACTGTATCAGTTTTTTGCATCTTTGTATATTTAGGAATGTTCTATTAATGAGCTCAAATCTGAAGAAAAAGAAATGCAGTATAATAGAAATTTACTTGAAAATTACATTAAAATAGGGTGTTTTCAGCTGTTTTTTTTTTTTACTGCTTTCCATAATGTGATCAGTTTTTGTTTATATGCTAATCAGCTCATATTAATTGTTTTGCTGGTGTAATATTTTAAGTAATTATCAGTTGTAACTACCCACTGAAGTACAAATTCTATAATTTAATTTGATTTTGTTTTTTCTCTAACAAAATGTATTTCCCATTTTGGGGGAAATGCCTGATGTATTGCTTTGTTTATGAGTATTTTTTAATTATATAACTATATGAGTTATTGTATGCAAGCAATAAATGTGATTTTAAATTGTTTTAAGTGTTCTAAAAGGAATATGAAAGGCAGTGTCATTTGAAGATAAAATCTTATTTCCAAAATACCTAAAAGTTCTGTGGTATTATTTCAATAATATGTATTTCTCCTAATTTCTAGAAAAGTTTTGTGACATTGTTACATATTACTTACACTGCCACTGCATACAATTCTATAATTTCATAAAATTGAATATATGTAAGATATACATTTCAAGGACTTAAAAAAAGATTTTTAGACTCAAGGTATTTCCAGAAATCATTAAATTTCAAAGATTTTCCACCATATGTTTTCTTTACATCTGTAGTCAGATGTATGAAAAACTGAGATAATTGCATAAATGGTAAGGGCTGTAGTGCTCATTGACATTTTTATATTACTTTAAAATTTGTAAAACATTTTGCATAGATTATCTCATTTCAGTCTCACAGCACCATTGTGAAGTATCTATTATATGTTATGATATATGACTGCGTATATGTTCTGTAATGATTATTACTTACAGTACCGATCCCGATTTTGCATTCTTCACCTCTACCTTTTAGGTAGTTTCTTTCAAAGCTCAGCTCAGGCATGAACTACTTAAGGCTTTTCCTGATACTAGCTGCTAGTGCTTTCCCCAATCAAAAAATATCTTGTGTATGCACACACCCAGATATACATACATATACATGGGTATTCATATATATGTATATATACATATAATTTAATGTTTATATGTACATAGACATATGTCTGTATGCACACACCTATATACGCTTTATTATATGCATACATATTTCCCCTGGTGAATGTAAACTCCTCAGGCCCGGAGATCTTTTTTTTTGTCTTTGTATCCCTGATAGATAGCATTGTACCTAGTACATGGTAGGCCCTTAATACATAATGGATTGATTGAACTAAGCTTTAAAGACAGGCTGAAATAGAATCTTTGGAGGCCATGTAGGTAAGTACCATTCTCCTACAGGGAACCAAATAACAGGTAAAGCTTCAGAACGGGCCAGAATCATTAAAGCCTTTAACAGGATGAAGCCTTCTGCTGCATGAGGGCTCTAAAGTAGAACAGCTCCATGTTCTCCAAGAAATTAACAAGCAGAGCCACAGGTGTCAATGCCAGGTAATCCAAGAGATCAGAGAAAGAAAAGCATAGTATTTGGTATTCCCCACTGAGAGATACTTAGGTGGCTATTTACTGATAACAGCGAGTTCTTATCTTCTGATCAAAAATAAAATAGGAAATCTGCTGGTTACAAGAAATTAGGTGACTATCCCTGGGGACCCTAGACATAAAATCCTAACTGAGCAGGGAGGGTTTGGGCTAGTCACCTGACACAAGTACCACTGTTTGGATAAAGTTAGGAGGACCAGAAGTAGTATGTTATTATTATAAGTAGTATGTTAGTATTATAGTTATACAAACTATTGGGGGGGCGTGCAGTGAAGGAGTCCTACCAAATTCCTTTTATGACCCATACAGTGCTGATACCTAAACTAGGAAGGAGCTAAAACAGAAAACTAAAGACTAATTTCCCTAATGAATGTTGATGCAAAAATTTTAAATAAAATACAAGCAAGGAGATTACAGTAATATCTTAAGGTGATATCATACACCAAGTGGGATTTATACCAGGAATGTAGGGCTAGTTCAATATTAAGAAAACTATCAGCATAATTCATTGTATCAATAACAAAACCAACAGAAATCATATGATTATCTCAATAGGTGCAAAAAAAATCTTTCACAAAATACAACACCCATTCCAGTTAAAAACAGAGAGCATAGGAATAAATTGAACTTCCCTTAAAATAAGTAGTATTTATCTGAAACCATCAGCCAACATGATCTGTAAAGGGGATGAGCAATAAGTCTTTTCAGTAAGATTAGGGGAAAGGCAAGGATGCCCATTATCACCAAGATTATGCAATATTGTGCTAGAAATGTTAGTGATTTCAATAAGAGAAGAAAAAGAAATTGAAGGAATTAGAATAAGCAATGAGAAAACTATCACTCTTTGCAGGTATTATGTTATAATTGAAGAATCCACTAAAAAACTAATTGGAATTAATTAACAACTTTAGCAGAGTTTCAGAATACATAACATAATAATATAAAACATATAAATTATCATAATTTCTCTATATTACCAGCATCAAGAGATAGAGACATTTCATTTAAAATAAATGTAGACAGTATGAAATATATAGAAGTCTACCTGCTTAAAGAAACCCAGGAACTATATGAGCACAATTACAGAACCCTTTTTACACAAAGTCAGATCTAAACAACTGGAAAAATAATTGGTCCAACAGTAACATAAAAATGACAGTTCCATCTAAATTAATCTACTTTATTCAGTGGCATACCAATCAATGTACCAAAACAATTATTTCTTAGAAATAGAAATAATGATAAAATTTATTTAAAAAATAAAAGGTTAAGAATACCAAGAGAATCAGGATGAAGTGTGAAGGAGGGTGGCTTCATCCTACCAGACATCTTAATATATGTAAAATTGAATTTATAATTTGCCCCCTATCCCAACCCTTTTATCTTCCCAACTTCCATCTTACTGTCAAGGGGCAGCATTCTCCCCATCAAACAATTAATTCATAAACATCTTCTTTGTGCCAGGCATTGTGGTAAGTATTAAGGATACAAAAAAAGGGAAAACAAACAGTCTCTGCTCTCAAGAAGCTCATAGTCTAATGAGAGAGACAATATGAGAACAACTAGGTACAAACAACTTAGGTTTTGAGCCTAGTGAAAGGGAGTCATATATACCCCTTTATCTCCTCTGATATACCACTACCCTGCTTCAGGCTTTCATTGCCTCATCCCTGAACTACTGCAATGGCCTTTTGACTGGTCTCCCTTTTTCAAGAATCTCCATTCAAATCTACCCTCACTTACCTCACTTACCCATTCACCCGTCAAGCTGATCTTTCTAAAATGCAGGTCTGTATACCTCCTTCCTTCAATAAACATCAGTGACTCATTCCTCTAGGATCAAATATAACCCTTTACAGCCTATGTTTTCTGTCTTTCCAGTTTTCTTGTATTTTACTCTTCTTTGCGATAGTACTTTGTGATAGACACTGACTCCTGTGCTATTTATCACATATCATACTTTTACTGTCTGTCTCCCATACCTGGAATCTTCTCTCTTCTGATTTCCTTCTTCTGGCTTCCTTCAAGTCTATCTCAAATCCTGTTTTCTGAGGTCTTTCGTAGTCATTTTTAATGATACTGTCTTCTCTCTGAGGTTATTTTACTTTACTCTTGTATGTATCCTGTATGAACACAATTGTTTACATGTTGTCTTCCCCATCAGGAAGCAAGCTTCTTAAGGTCAGGTACTTGTTTTTGCCTTTCTTTGTATTCCCAACAATTAGCTTAATATCTGGTACATAATAAGCACTTAATAAGTGTTCCTTGAGTTGTAACTGATCTGAAAAATATGCCAAGCAGAGATTGTCTAAGAGTCATCAGACTACCTGAAAGCCATGATGAAAAATTTAGGCTGGGCATGATATTTCAAGAAATCATAGAAGAAAACTGCTTATATCTTTTAGAACCAGAGGGAAAAGTAAAAATGATGGAATCACATCATGAAAGAAACCCCAAAAGGAAAACTTGTAGAACTTTATAGAGAATGATACAGAGCTTCCAAGTCAAAGAGAAAATATTGGAAGCAGATGGACAGAAAGAATTAAACTACTAAGAATCCATAGTCAACATCATATAAGACCTACCACAATTAAGGAGAGGAGAGTTTATAATACAATATTTCAAAAGGCCAAAATTTTCCAACAAGAATAACCTACCTCCAAAATTCAGTATAATCATATGGGGGGACGGGGAATGAACTTTCAATAAAATACAGGAATCCCAAATATTCCCGATTAAAAATAATAGAATTGAGTAGATTCTTTGAATTACTTATACTGGAATCAATCAAGAAAATCACAGAAAGATAAATACATTTGAACAGTTGGAGGAATCCATTATATCTATTAAATAGATGGAGAAACAAGTGTA
This sequence comes from Potorous gilbertii, assembly GCA_028658325.1. Lineage (NCBI taxonomy): Eukaryota > Metazoa > Chordata > Mammalia > Diprotodontia > Potoroidae > Potorous > Potorous gilbertii. Next base: position 103,049,004 of record CM053772.1, on the reverse strand, counting down.
CCATCAGAACCCTAATGTCTTCTAGAGACTTGTATGATCAGATAGAGGGCCTAGGAATAGTCCTGTTATTTTTTGGTGATCTTAAGACAGTAAAAGTGGGGGAGGAATTTTCTACTTGGGAATAGAGAGAGGGGAAAGGAATGATTTTTATGAATTCACATAAATGGAGTACATAAGAACAAAGATGGAAGAAGACATGGGGAAATTGCTTAAATTGACCCTTATTTTCATCTGAACTGGAAAAAGGAGAATCAAATATGTTAATCATACAAAATAAAAGATTTTGTGGAGAAATACATAAACAATTTGGAATCAAAGAGAGAATGATTGACAGAGGGAAAATTCAGAGAGATATTAGTTATAAGCAAAATAAATACACATTGAGTAAAAGATGTTTATAAAGGTTGGCTTGCTTTGTAATAGATATTGATGAAGAATAAGTATTTTTTTTTATAATCCTGAAGATGAGACAAATAAAAGCAATTTAAAAGATGTAACCCATTTAATAAGGTTCCATTTCCAGCTTCATATTTAAAATTAAGAGGCAGCTAGTTTAGTATAACGGATAGAGCAATGAACTTGAATTAGCAGAGTTTCATTTTAAAGCTGGCCTCACATTAACTATATGACCCTAGGGAAGTCATTTAATCTTAGCTTGCCTCACTTTCCTCATTTGTAAAATGTAGATAATAATAGTATCTACCTCTCAGAATTAAAAATAATAGAATTTTTGTGAAGATAAAATGAGATATATTGGTAAAATATTTTGTAAATTCCAGCAGTAATAGTAGTAGTAGTAAGTAGTACTAGTAAGAATTTAACACAGCAAGAACTCCTTAGCTGATATGATTTTGTCTGTATTTAACATGATTCACAGAAGAATCCTCAGTTACCAAAGTAATGAGTGTGCAAGTCACTCTGTTATCTAAAATGTTAGCACACAACTTTAAACTATTCCCTGAATAGACTTCATTTCCTATTTTGGATTGATTAGAACAACAGTGGGAGTGTTATTGGTTGTTGAAAGCCTCTGTGGTTATGCTCAGAGTATTAGCTGATGGCAGATTTCTTCTATAGATGTAAGACAATCTGGTAATCACATTGGAAGCAATAATTTTAAAGTAAGTCAGAGTTAACTAAGTGCATCTGAAAGGAAATTACAGCTTCCCTAAAGGCAAATAAACATACACTGAGGCACAAAGACATTATTCTCTTAAGGCAACAGAGTTAAAGTAAAAATTGTCTTTGTTACTGCTAAGATGTATCCATCTCCCTATTGTCTGTGATGCGAGTATTTGTATTTGCCCATTTCTTTCACTTCTTCTTTATATATGTTCACGTATATAATTAAATTTTGCCAATTAGTACAAATACATCGAACAGATTTTTAAACTTTCTGTTCAGATCTAAGGGTTTTCTTTTTTAATGGCTACATTGTGTTTTGTCCATGTTGTTTGGTTTTTGGGTTTTCAGTCCTACTCTTTAAGTGAATTCAATTACATTACCTTTGGTATAAGATTTGTGTCTCTCCTTCAAGCTATTGTAGGTGTGCACATGTGACACCTACCCAGTTTTTCTCCTTGCTCTGGAGAATGGCAGCTTTGGTAACACCAAATTTCAAGTCAGGTGGGGAGAGGAGAAAATCTCTCTGTATCTTTCCTTTCTTTCTTAACCCTTTCTTTTATCAGGCAGCCGATTCCTACTTTTTAAAGAATGGCCAAATAAAACTATACAAACTAGAAGACTTACAACCAGTTGTAAATAAATAATTAGTAAAGTATGACTTGATGTCAAAACCAGCATATTATATTATGTACTAATCTGTCTATTATGTGTTCCTCTGGCTACCATCTCAACAGGAATCTTGTTGTCCAGATCAAAAACTTCTAAATGGAGGACTTAACCCTCTAACCCCCAGAAATTCTCATCTGGGGACACTGCTGTCCTGGTTAGTGGATGTCTCAGTTGTCCACTACATCTATTTTCCCTAGGGTCCATGCCTCACTTCACACTCCGGCCATCATTTGGCCATCAGGCTTATTGTTACATATATACTCACATCCCTCCCATCTTCCAATTCTTGAACCATTAATTCTGCAAATACTAATATCAATTTACTCCTCTGTGAAGCCATTCACTATCCAAACCAAAGTACCATATTCTGGCCATAAATTACCTGTTGGAATATAAGCATCTTCAAGATAGAGACTGTCTTCACTTTTCTATTTGTATTGCCAGCATTCAACACAGTGCTTGGCACATTATTAAGCACGTTTTCTTAAGAAATATCCTTTTATTTATTTGTTCTTCATTCACATGCTAGGTAGGAAGTCAACAGAAAACCTTTCCATCCACCAGCGCTCTGCCTGGGCTTACTCTCTGTTATCCTCACTATCCTAGTGGTACTAAATCCCTTAATTGCCAAAGAACAATCTGCTCCCTCACCAAATTCAGCAGTTCATTCTGTGATTCCCATCCATTTCAACCTTACCTCTGATGTCCTATCATCTCACTAGATATGCTTGCCCTTTTGAAGTTCTGCTCTTTAATGAACAAACTTTCTTTAACTTTAAACTTCTCCTGTTGTTTTCATATCTTGGCACTTACTGAGATTTGGATCTTTTCAGATGACACAGTGTCTTCAATTTTCAATGCTTCTTCTTTCTATAACTTCTAATTTAGTAATTTCAGTCAGGGAGTAAAAATAGTCCTTGCTCTACTTTTCCATTTCCAGATTCTTCTTCTACCACCATCACTTAGCCATATCTATTCCTTATCTAGATCCTAATGTCTATCATCTATCAAACCATAAGATATTCCTCCCCTTCACTCAATGAGTTCAGGATTTGGTTTATGGTGTCCCATTCCTCCTCAATTCTTGTCTTCTCATTAGGGGACTTTAATATATGTATCGATATTTCTTCAAATGCTCTAATTTCCAAGTTGCTTAATCTATTCAGCTCCCATGGTCTACTGCTATGTGCTTCAGCCACCCACATAAATAGTCATGCCTTTGATCTTGCCACAACACATGTTCCTTGTCTATGTTCAAGAACTCTAAAATGCCTGAATCTGATCATATATGTTTAAATCACTCCATTTCGCCCCGTGGAATATCCCTAATCTTATGCTTCATCTTCACCATGACTTGCAATTTCACCATTTCTTAAAATATCCCCAGGCTATTACCCTTTCTTTGGCTGTACTTTCTTCCCTTCCCAATTTCAACTCCTTGTTAAACCAGTTTATTACTCTGCTGTCCTCCTGAATTTCTTGCCTTCCTTTCTTATCACTAATTGCCTTGCCACAATTTAACCCAGGATTACTCACATCATCTCCTACTTTGCTCCTATCCATACTGCTGAATGGAGAATTACACCAAATATCCTTGATAAAAGTCAGAAGGATGGTTTGTTAAGAAGGAATACCTAATTACCTAATACCTAAAAATAAGGTATTAAGTATAAAGACATTTGTAAATTACTATGGACAAGGATGATGGAAGATGGTAATAATGGTTGCCTCCTAAAAAGAATTAATGAAATTATGTCCAGAAAGCTTGGTATGAAATCCACACTAAGTATAATAATCCTAAGAACATTCATCAATGGTGCTAGCAGGACAATAGATACCATTTTTTCTCCAAATGATTTATTGGTTCTATAGTCAGTGATGGTAGATTCTAACAGCTCATTCCTCAATATGGTAGAAAATAGAAGTGATTCTTACCAAAATAGAATCTGGATGAATATCTGAATCAGAACAAGAGTCAATGGAGAAAAATCTACATATAGAAAATCATATCAAATTTACATGGTAACATTAAAGAACAAATTCACAAGATATTTCATGGAGATATAGATATTAATGAAATGGAGAAAAAAATTGAAGATAAAACTATTCCTTTAGCAAAGCAATCAAGGAGATACCAACAACAACCACTTTTATTTTTCTCTCTACAAAAATTGATATAGATTGTCTACACATGTATCCTTTGATGAAAATTAGAGAAGAGCTTGGATAAGCTTTTTCAAACTATTTTCCAGAGAAGATCACACATTCACTATCATAGTTGACTATAAGGTGCAGAGATCTCACTGTTTATTGTTTGCTAATTAATTTTAAAATGACATAGTAGAGGAAAAGGTTGCCTTTAAGGCTTTACTCTAACATTGAGTCTCTCACATATGGGAGAGAAACTGCATGCTACAGTGGACAGAGTGATGGATTTGGAGTTGGAATATCTGGTTTCAGTACCAGCCCTGCTATTTACTATCGATGTGACCTTAGGCAAGTTACTTAATTCCTCTTGACTTCAGATTCCTCATCTGTAAAATGAGGAAATTGAACTAGATATCCTCTGACGTCCCTTCTTACCCTAAATCTATAGTTCTATGACCATATTGTTAAATTTTAAAAGATTCCTTCATATTGCCCTGGAAATTCAACACATACCACTGGGGGAAAAGTTCTTGTCTTCAATAACTTTTTGATTTAAATGTCAAGTGAGGCATAAAGCAGAGATTGAATTCCAAAAATGTTTTCCACTGTCAGGAAGAATGTTCTGTGAAGGATCTAAATGGAAGAGGGATTCCCTAGAGGTGATGAGTTCCTACAGATGCTGTCTTTTGTAAATGACAAAAAGTTTATTTCATTAAAACTGTAAATATTACAAGATCTCCTAAATGAGATAAGTGATTATTAATAAGTGATTATTCAAAAGAAAGAGGCCTAAGAATCAGGAAAGGAAAAAAGCAAATAGATGGAAAATGCCTGCTTTTCATATCGTTTAATTCAATTGGATAGTGAGTCCCTCAAAAAAATGTGTCTGGAATATGAAGTATGATACTCTCATCCTTTCCCAGTCACCAACTGAGTGAAGCACAGCTACATGATTGTTGCCATGCACCTATGCTCCCGTGATGTTTCTTGGATGTTATTAGATACCTTCAACAAAGATAAATGTCCAATGAGATCAGCTTCCACAGCAATGGTTAACTATTTAACTTAAAGCCAAGTAACCATATTGTAAGTAAGCCAAGACCATATTGGAGGGAGAGTGAGTGTGCAACTTTTGTTTACAGATGATTGTGCACTCAAAAGTCTCTGAAGCCAAGATGCAACAGAATATGGATTGATTCTCTGCTGCCTGTGCTAATTTTGGCCTGATTATCAACATGAAGAAAACAGAGGTCTTCCACCAGCCAGCACCACACATCCATACATGGAACCATTAGTCATGGTAAATGCAGAAATTTTGAAGACGGTAGATGAATTTGCTTACATTGGCAATACACTTTCCAGGTTTGTCCATGTAGATTAAGAGGTCACCAGATATTGCCAGTGCTACCTCAGCATTTGGGAGATCCAAAGAAAGTGTGGGAGAAAAGAGGTATTAGGCTGCATTCGATATTGAAGTTCTACAGAGCTGTTGTGCTGCATTTATTGTTGTATGGCTGTGAAACCTGGACAGTACACCCAAACTGACTCACTTCCACCCAAATTGTCTCAAAAAGATCCTGAAGATTATCTAATGAGAATTGCTTAGCATTCAAATTCTATTACAATGAGCACAATTGATGAGCTGGCCACAGAGTTTGAATACCAAATGCCTTTGCCTAAAAGACTATTTTATGGAGAACTCACACATAGTAACCACTCATAAGGTGATAAGAAACAGTATAAAAACATTTTCAGTGTATCTCCGAACAATTTTAGTATTGACTGTGAGACATAGGAAATACTGGCCCAGGACAGTCTGGCATGGTGTACCCACATTTAAAAAGGCGCTGTACTCCATGAGCAAAGCAGAATCATAGGGGCACAAAAAAAACATGAGTTGCGCAAATCTAGAACTATTTCCATTTGAAATGTTCTAACATACCACTTATGCCCAATCTGTGGTAGTGCCTTCCTGAATTTGTATTGGTCTGATCAGCCACAGCTGAACACACCTACCCTGACTCCAACATGGTATTGTTGTTGGTCTTCTTCAAAAATGAGGGATGTATAGCAATATCTGGAACAGGGACTTGAAATAGACAATGAAGTTGGCCCAGAATTGAAAAGTGAGAGAGTGACCTAGATTACATTTAGGAATGTACAGTGATTTAGACAATCTCCAACTACCCCCAAACATAGAAATTGATATTTTTAACACAAATAGTATTCCTGTGGTACTGTATGGTTGTCAGTCTTGGAACCTAGAGAATTTAATAGAATCAAAGACACAGTTAAAGCAAAGGTATTGGAGAGATAACGAGAGAACAAAATGGACTGCAGCATTAGAAATGGTATAAGGGATATCATCTAGGAAATGTAGGCTTAGAGTTGGAAATGAGTGTGTCAGTTCATGAGAATAAGGTATAACTAAGGGACAGCCTAGATGCTATACTGGTACGCAAACAATGTAAAAAGATCTAGAAATAGTCCCTTCACCCATCAAGTTGGTCTTTTGTGGGGATCCGTGGGCTAAAACTGGACAAGAATCTCACAGTTTTGTTAAGGTATGAATGTATTATGATCTACACTGATGATGGTAATATTCCTATTGATGAGATTATAGATGCACTGATGCCTTGATATGCTGGTAAATATGTAAGAATGAGCTCTCTGGGAAAAAATGTATAGAATACATATTTTTAAATTTAATCTGCATTATGGATGTTTTCTCTATCATTTTCTTCAGTCTAACTAATCAATACAATAGAACAGGTCCTGACTTGTAGCATTTGCCTATTTCCCAGGTGTCAATGCCCACTTTGAAAATTAAACAGTTGCTCTTCAGAGCCAGCACACTCCTATATATGTAATGAGAAATTAATTTACTGTTTCTTCAAGTTATCATGCTATGTCAATTCTTAGAAAAAATTATCTGTGTTCTTCACCTTCATTTTATCATTTCCTACTTATTTCTTTGCTTTGGAATTGAAAAAAAAAGTTCATATAATTTTACAGTGCATCTCCTCAACGCCAATCTGATCCTCCTTCATAACTCTGAAAAATAGTTACGACAAAATATATAATACATGAAACCCCCCTCCTTCCTACCAAGAGTAGTGAAAGCTTTTGTTGTGATTACTGTTGGTTTGTGTTATTTAGGACCAAGCTACGTCATTCCTATTAATCTACATTCACTTTCTTTTAGTCTTTATTTTTTCCTTTTACATTACTGTAGTCTTTATGTAACTTATTCTCTTGGCTCTCTTTTCTTCACTCAGAGTCATTTTGTTCAAGTTTTAGCATATTTCCCTGAATTCTTCATTTGGCATTTTTTACAGTTAAAAAATAAACCATTACATCATACACCACATTTTTTGTCATCCCCAATCCAGGGTGCCCAGTCCATTATCAGTTTTGGTTTTTTTTATGACCACAAAAAAAGTGTTACGAATATTTTGTTAGATAGAAATACTGGGGGGGAGGAGCCAAGATGGTGGAGTAGAAAGATTCACATATGCTAGTTCTGAAACCACAGCCCATAAATTCCCTGTAAAATGGAACTCCCAATAAATTCTGGAGCAGTGGAAGCTGCACAACAACAGAATGGAGGAGTTTTCTGTTCCAGAGAGACCTGAAAAACTGACACCAAAGGTCCATCACGCACCCGACCCGGAGTAGAGCTCAGCCCTGCCTTGGCTGTGCGGCACTGGGAGGAGCGGATCTGAGCAGGTTTCAGGGATGGAATCTCCAGCAGCCGCACAGGTCCCTCCACCCACAGGAGTACAGGTCAGTGAGAGAGCCAGCCGAGAGGGGAGCGAGGAGTCTCCATAACTCAGGCCCCCTTGGGAGGCAACAGCGGGGGAAAGCAGCAGAGAGGGGCTCCCAAAGCAGGCAGGAGCTGGGACCCATTAGTGAAGGTCTCTGCATAAACCCCCTGAGGGAACTGAGCCCCTGGTGGAGGCCCTGCCCCCACCTGACAACCTGAACTTAATCCCACTGAATAGCTGAAATCCCTGAGATTGGGAAGCAGCATTTGAATCTCAGCCCCCAAGCACTAGCTGGGTGGATCTGGTCAGGGGTGGAGAGGAATCTCAGAAGTCAAGTAACTGGCTGGGAAAATGCCCAGAAAAGGGAAAAAAAATAAGACCATACGAGGTTACTTTCTTGGTGACCAGATATTTCCTCCTTTCCTTTCTGATGAGGAAGAACAATGCTTACCATCAGGGAAAGATATAGAAGTCAAGACCTCTATATCCCAAACATCTGAAATAGATATTCAATGGGCTCAGATCATGGAAGAGCTCAAAAAGGATTTTGAAAATCAAGTTAGACAGGTGGAGGAAAAATTGGGAAGAGAAATGAGAGAGATGCAAGAAAAGCATGAAAAACAGGTCAAAACCTTGATAAAGGAGACCAAAAAAATGCTGAAGTAA
>CM053772.1:102965952-103040129 GCA_028658325.1 Potorous gilbertii | reverse complement strand
CAGATGTTTGGGATACAGAGGCCTTGACTCCTATGTCTTTTCCTGATGATAAGCATTGTGCCTCCTCCTCATCAAGGAAAGGAGCTAACATCTGCTCACCAAGAAAGTAACTTTCTATGGTCTTATTTTTTTTCCCCTTTTCTGGCCATTTTCCCAGCCAGTTACTTGACTTCTGAGATTCCTCTACACCCCCACCTGCCCAGCTAGTTCTTGGGGTCTGAGATTCAAATGCTGCTCCCCAGCCTCAGGGCTTTCAGCAGGGACTGGCTGCTATTCAGAGTAAGATTAAATCAGGTTCTCAGGTGGGGGCAGGGCCGCCTCCCAGGCTCAGTTCCCTCAGGGGGTATATGCAAAGACCTTCCCTAATGGAGCTCCTGCCTGAGCTCCTCCTTGCTCTGGGAGCCTCTTGCCACCGGCTTCTTCTGCTGCTGCCTCCCAGGGGGGCCCCAGTTATGGAGACACCCTACTCCCCTTTTGGCCAGCCCAGAAGTCTCTCTCACTGACCTGCAGCACCTGTGGGTGGAGGGATCCCCGTGGCCACCAGAGATTCCATCCCTGAAGCCTGCTCAGATCTGCTCCTCCCAGGGCTGCGTGGCCAATGTAGGGCTGGTTTCTGCTCTGGTCCCATGCACAACGGACCTTTGGTGAGGGTTTTTCAGGTCTTTCTGTAACAGAAAGCTCCTCCACTCTGTTGGTCTGTGGCTTCCACCACTCCAGAATTTGTTAGGAGTTCTTCTTTACAGATATTTTGTAGGCTGTGGTTTCAGAGCTAGCATAAATGTGAGGATTTCTTTATCATCCTATGAAGATTTGATTTCCATCTCCTTCTGTGCCCTTTTCCTGCCTAGTCTTCAATCTTTGGAGGGAAGAGCAATTGTTAAGTGAGGCCTTCCATCAGACCCTTAGACCACGTCTCTCATTTCATATTACACTTGCCAAGAGCCTGATTTCTTGACTCTATGGGGAAAAGGAATGGTTGTTGTTTAGTCATTTTAGTTGTGTTCAACTATTTATAACACCCTTTGGAGTTTTCTCAACAAGATACTGTTTGGCATTTCTTTTTCTTGCTCATTGTACAAACTAGAAAGTGAGACAAATAGGGTTAAGTGACTTGCCCAGGGTCACACGACTCATAAGTATTTGAGGCTGGATTTGAAGTATAGAGAGTTATTTACTCCTTTCCTGGCCTGCACTCTGGTCTGTGAGCAACCACTATCACTCTTTTCTGCCATAGAACTGTGAGTTGGATTCCTTCTCCATAGCTACCATCAATTTTGTTATGCCAGCACTCCTTCTTGCCGCAGGACCACCAACCAGGACTGTGACTGAGATCCACAGTTAGATTCTGCTGCTCCAGAATTTGTTTAGAGTCTTTTTAAAAAGTTATTTTGAGAGGTTTTTGGGGAGAGCTCAGGCAGGTCCTTGTTTCAACTCTACCATCTCTCCCCCTGTGCCCCCCCGACCGTGACCAAAGTTTTTAAACTTCAACTGCATTATTTGCTTTACAATGAATAATCTGAATTAATTTACTTAAGTAATGTTTGATTTGACCTCCTTGCTGTCCAAAGAGCTCTCAAAAGTCTTTTCTAGCAATATAATGTGAAAGCATCAATTCTACATAGCTCAGCTTTTGTTAAAGTCCAAGTCTCATAGCCACACATTGCTACTGGAAAAACCACAACTTCAACTATATAGACTATTGTTGTCAAGATAATATCTCTGTTTTTTAGTACACTGTCCAGTTTCGCCATAGCTTTCCTTCCAAGGAGCAAACATCTTTCAATTTTATGGCTGTAGTCACCATCTGCAGTGATCTTTGAACCCAAGAATCTAAAATCTGACATTGCTTCTTTTTCTTCTCCCTCTATTTTCTAGGAAGTGATGGTGCCATTTATTATGATCTTAGCTTTTTGTTTTTATTTTTGTTTGTCAGTTTTGTTTTTTGTTATTCTTCCAGACAGCTTTTTTACTCTCTTCTTTCATCCTCATTAAGAGATTGAGATTGTTAATATTTCTCCAAGCAATTTTAATTCTGGCTTTTGATTTGCTCAGCTGCATTTAACATGTTGTACTCCTCATAGAAGTTAAATAAATAAGGTGACAATATATAGTTTTGTTATACTCCTTTTTCAATCTTAAACCAATCAGCTTTCCATTTTCACTTCTAACTGTTGCTTCTTGACCTAGATAGAAGTTCCTCAGGAGACAAGTAAGATGATGTAGTACTTTCATTTCTGTGAGGATATGACATAATTTATATGTGCAAAGGCTTTAGTGTAGGCAATGAAGCAAAGTAGATTTTTTTTTTTCTGGAACTCCCTTGTTTTCTCCATCATTCATCAAATGTTGGCAATTTTGTTTCTAGTTTTTCTACCTCTTCAAAAAACAACCTTCACTTCTGTCAATTCTTGGTTCACATATTGTTCAAACTCAGCTTGCAGAATCTTGAGCATAACCTTGGTGGCATGTGAAATGAGTGCAATTCTTTTCTATTCTCCTTCTCTAGGATTGGAAGGTAAACTGATCTTTTCCAATTCTGCTATCACTGTTGAGTTTTTCAAATTCGTTGCATATTGACTGCAGCATTTTAATAGAATAATCTTTTAAGAATTTAGATAGGTCAACTGGAATACTGTCACCTCAAATCAGCTTATTGTTAGCAATGTTTCCTAAGGCCCACTTGACTTCATTCTCCACAAAGTCTGGCTCTCGATCAGTAATCACAGCACCAAGGTTATCAGTGATAATGATATCTTGTGTATTTCTTCTGTGCCACCTCTTCTTAATATCTTTTACTTCTGTTAAGTCCCTAGCATTTTGTCTTTTATTATTCCCCTCTTTGCATGAAACATTTCCTCAATATCTTTAATTATCTTGAAGAGATCTCTTACGTTTCCCATTCTATTATTTTCATCTATTTCTTTGCATTGCTCATTTGAAAGACCTTTTGATCTCTCCTTGCTGTTCTCTGGAATTCTACATTTACTTGAACATGTCCTTCTCTTGCTCCTTTTCCTTTTCCTTTCCTTACCTATTTGTAAAGGCTCATCAGACCGGCATTTTACTTCCTTGCTCTTCTTTTTCTTTGCAATGTTTTGTTGTTGTTGTTTTTGTTATTGCTGCTACTACTGTCACCTATACAATATTGCAAACCTCTGTCCATAGTTCTTCAGGCACCGTATCAGATCTAATCCCTTAAATCTATTCATCACTTCCACTTCATATTCACAAGGCATATTATTTACATCACACCTATACGGACAGATGGTTTTCCCTATTTTCTTCAACTTAAACCTAATTTTTGTAATAAGAAGCTCATGATCTGAGATAGTCAGCTCCAGATCTTGTTTTAACTTACTGTGTAGAGTTTCTCTAATTTTGGCCACAAAATATATAAACAATTTCATATTGATGCTGACCATCTGGTAATGTCCATGAATAGATTTAGCTTTTAGGTTGTTGAAAAAGAGTGTTTGTTATGACCAGCAAGTTATCTTGACCAAATTCTATTAGTGTCTGCCTTGCTTCATTTTGTACTCCAAGGCTATCCTTGCCTGTTATTCCAATTATCTGATTCCTACTTTACCATTCCAGTCCCCTATGATGAATGTAACACCTTTTTGGGGGGGATGTTATTTCTAGAAGATGTGAATATTCACAGAAGTGATCAATTAAGGACTTTTCCTTAACATCAGTGATTGGAGCATAGACATGTTTTACCATGACGTTAAATGGTTTGCCTTTGATTCAAACAAATATCATATGGTCATTTTTGAGATTATGCCCCAGTACCTCTTTTCTTACCCTTTTATTGGTTATGAAGGCTATTCCATTTTTTTTTTTTTTTTTTTAGGGATTCTTGCCCAAGGTAGTATATGTAATAATTGCCTGAATTAAATTTATCTATTCACTGACAGTGAAGATATAGATGTTTAATCTTTTTTCTTCCTATTTTACCACATCTAGTTTATCTTGGTTCATAGATCTTACATTCCATATTCCTATGGAAAATTGATTTTTATAGCATTAGATTTTCCTTTCATCATCAGACATATCTGAGGTTGAGCATCACTTCATCTTTGGGCCAGCTGCTTCTTCAGTTCTGGAGGTATGTGTAGTTGTCCTCTACTCTTCCCCAGTAGTACTTGAGACACCTTTCAAACTTGGGAGCTTATCTTCTAGTGTAATATCTTTTATCATCTTAATGCTGTCCATGGAGTTTTCTTGGCAAAGATAATTGAATAGTTTGCCATTTTCTTCTTCAGTGGACCACCTTTTGTCACAGTGCTCCACTATGACCTGTCTGTCTTAAGTAACTGTGCATAGTTTAGCTCATAGTTTCATTGAGCTGTGCAATCCCCTCTACCCTAACATAGCAGTAATCAGGAGGGGAAAAGCACACTAGGCACCCACAATTAGACATCCCCAAAGCATTTCAAACTCAACAAGTCAAAAATGTACACCTTTCAGGCATCTTTCACTAAAACTTTCACTCCTATTTGAAGTTATCACTTATTGGGTTTGTTAGACAAGGGATCTTTATTAAGATATAACTAGAACACATGGCCACTAGAGTCTTGCTCAGCTTACATTCTGTAATTTTTTTTTTAAACCAAACATTCCATTTAGTCTTTCACTGTCACAAGCCAGAACTTGTGGTTTAAATTGTTTGTGGTAGTTTTGTTTGGAGCTTACTAAAAATTCCAAGAGTACATGCTAAAGAAATCTTCAATTCAGTGTTTGTTAAATTGAATTGATTTGAGTCAATGAGAGTGGACAACAGGTGCTACAAGCATAGCCTATAAATTTTATTCCTATCTTACCTACTTACTTTCTGTGCAAATTGTGAATTACTAAAGTTTTCTGAACAACAGTTATATCTAGCCAGTGCTTTTTCCAGGGAGTTTTTAGGGCTGAATAAATTTCAATAAAACATTTTAGCTCATTTAAACTATATCTTAATTGAGCATAAGTGATTATTACCTTTTGTATTAGTGATGTGGAAGAAATGGTTGCTAAACAAGTAGATGATTTTAATTTGGAAGAGTGGAGATTTCATGAGCAAATTAAAAATGTAATACTAAAGGATGTCAAAGGACCTTCCTTATTTGAAAAGATGTCAACATGGTTGAAACACAAGCACTTCTGTGAGTCATATGACCTGCAATAGGCTAAAGAAATGCAGAAAGGAGGAAATTACACCCTGAATGGGAGTGTCTTCTACATAATCCCTGACAATTAGTATTTTGACCTCCAGTGTGGGGAGGATTCTAATAGAAACCCATATGTTTGGCATTTGAAACACTTTACAATATTGCTTCAGCTTATGTTTCTGGGCTCATAATAAGAGATTACTCATAATTTGCCTAGGGTAATCTAGACAAAAGGGAGTACACCTAAGACCTCGCAAAGTGGAACATAATGAGCCAGATAGAATTCATCATGGGTTAAATTCTTCGTAGGTTGATCTAGTTGGGAGGGGCAACAACTTCATCTCATCATCCACCCTGACCTTTAGAGAACTAATCTCTAAATGAGGAAGGGTAAGAAATCCTAGATCTCCCTAATAATTTGATTATTTAATAATAATTTCTCTAGTAGACAAGTATATGTGTTTCTGTGTATATATGCATGCACAGATATATTATAATGTGTGTGTATATGTATGTGTGTACATGTATGTGTGATGTTCTTCTTTTTACTCTTCTCTTTCCTCTACCACCTAAATGTCTAGTTCAAAATCTTCATTCAGAATCTTCCTTTTCCCTACCTCCACCTTCTTACTTCACATAAATTACTTTTGCTACACTTTTTCACAAGTATATTTCCCTTGCAATTCTCCTTTCTTGCAACTCTCCTCATTTCTCTTAACATCTAGTCTTTATCAATTTCATTTTCCAGTTCACAGATAGTATTTTTACTTGTTCCTTCTTTATTCTCTTTGTATTCTTTTAAATGATGTTGCTTTTAAGAAATCAATTTAATTTTTTCATCAAAAATATTATATATTTTAATGTTTCTTTTAAGTCTTTGTCCAAGACTGAGAGATGAAAGTCAAAGTCCTCATTAAAAATAAGTCAGCCTCTCATTACAATATTCATTTTTCTCATTACTTGTTAACTAATCAGAGTTGATTGCCACTCTCAGGAACACCTACTCTTCCACGGGGCATATAAGTGATAAGAGGGTTCCATAAAGGGTCTCGGCAGTCAATAGTGACACTAACCTATTCTATTAATTATTGTTATGATGATATAATGTCTCTTGAACTTTTTACACATCACATATATCTATCTATCTTCTATCTATTACACACATTAATGTACATATATACACATTAACATTCACCAACCATAGTTCATTATTTTTCACATATATCTATCTATCCATTTATCTATCTTCTATCTATTACACATATTAATGTAGATTTATACACATAAACATTCACCAACCATAGTTCATTATTTTTCTGTCTCAAGGAGGAATCTCTAAATCTATTCTCTAAAACCAATACTGTTCTTTATTCTGAATCTGAGTAGTTTTTAGTGTAATTTTTAAAAATGTATATTGTTGTAGCAATTATATACATTACTTTCCTGGCTCTACTTTTTCTTATCAGTATGAATGCATAAAATTTTTGAAAATTTTTTTCTGAATTTTTCATGTTTTTAATTTTTTTCAACATAATTCCAATTCATGCATATGCCATAATTTTTTCAACATAATTCCAATTATAATTTTTATAGTGGTATATAATTTTATAGTGATATATAATAAATCAAAGCCAACTCGCTTCCCCCCCCCAGTTCTTTATTATTACAAAAGAAATTTCTACTACAAATATTTTGCCTTCTATGGGAACTAACTTTCTCTCTGACTTCCTTATGGATGTTTCCCCAGCAGTGGGATTGCTATATAAAAGAGTTTCATAAGTCAAGTACAGAAACTCATTTCACTCATTAGGAAAACAGGAGGGAGAGAAGTTAAGGGAAAGGACAAGTGAAATAAAAGGGAGACTAGATTATGGTCTTATTTTTTTTTCCCTTTTCTGGGCATTTTCCCAGCCAGTTACTTGACTTTTGAGATTCTTCTCCACCCCCACCTAGATCCTCCCAGCTAGTGCTTGGGGTCTGAGATTCAAATGCTGCTCCCCAGCCTCAGGGCTTTCAGCAGGGACTGGCTGCTATTCAGGGTAAGATTAAAATCAGGTTCTCAGGTGGGGGCAGGGCCGCCTCCCAGGCTCAGTTCCCTCAGGGGGTTTATGCAGAGATCTTCCCTAATGGAGATGCTGCCCAGCTCCTGCCTGCTCTGGGAGCCTCTTGCCACCTGCTGCCTTTGCTGCTGCCTCCCAGCGGGGCCTGAGTTATGGAGACGCCCCACTACCTTCTCGGCCAGCCTGGAAGTCTCTCTCACTGACCTGCAGCGCCTGTGAGTGGAGGGACCCCCGTGGCCACCAGAGAGTCCTCCCTGAAGCCTGCTCAGATCTGCTCCTCCCAGGGCTGTGTGGCCAAGGTAGGTCTGGGTTCCGATCTGGTCCCGTGCGCGACGGACTTTTGGTGAGGGTTTTTCAGGTGTTTCTGTAACAGAAATCTCCTCCACTCTGTTGTTCTGTGACTTTCACTGCTCCAGAATTTGTTAGGAGTTCTTCTTTATAGATATTTTATAGGCTGTGGTTTCGGAGCTAGCATAAGGGTGTCTTTCTACTCCACCATCTTGGCTTCTCCCGGGAGTCTAAATTAAAAGAAAGAATAGTCAGAAGTAAAACAAACTTTTAACGAAGGGGCAGGGAACAAAGAGAAGAAAAAGTCCAAATATCATGCCTCCACTGTCATTAATAGAGAAAAGAGAATAAAATTTCCTGGGATCATAGATTTAATTCTTAGAGTCTATCTAGCTCAACTCCCCTCTTTTATGGAGGAAGAAACTAAGATCTACAGAGGTTAAATAGCTCACCCAAGATCACCCAGGCACTGACTAGCAGACTAAGGTTTCGAAAATAAATACTCTACTGACAAATCTTTTCTCTTTTTCATTATTTGTTCAGCAAGTATTTATTAAGTACCTGCAATATATCAGAAATAAGTTTTTGTTTGTTTTTTAAAATGAGTTTATATTCAAAATAATTTAGTCTTTACTTAGTTTATGTATTTTCTTGACAAAAATATCAATTATATGCTGCTTGAAGTATTTTAGAGAATCTTTGCATCCTTCATTATAGCAATTGATTTACATAAATTAATATTCCATAGGAAATGATGTTTCTATATGTTGTCTAATCCCATTGTCTGATGTAAATAATTTCATCAAAAACATCAGGTTCTAACCAAGTCAAATGCTTTCTTTTCATTTTTGTTCTTATTTCTAATTTGGTATTGTTTTTGATCTTTTATCTAAAAAGACAGTGATCTGACTGGATACCAATAACTGTTTCAGATCTTAGATCTGTAGTTAATCATTTTCTGTCTTTTAAAACACAAGAAGTTGAACTTTTTTGGTGCTCTCCTTGTCCAGTGCCTTCTCTAACAAAGCATTCCTTACTTTTAATCTTGAGGCTTTTGTGTCATCCAAGATCCTTTGGCACATTTAATTTTCTACTCCTGAACCATGTTTTCAAATATATTTCTCACTGTTTTCTTCAATAGAAAAATTTACATTCCAACTACATAGAATTAAAATATATATTGGCTTAACTTGAAAGTTTTCATTTAGCTCTTTATTGTTTTTTCTACCTCTTCATTTTGTGCAAACTATATTTGTTCATAAATTACAATTATTTTCATATTGGTTTTTCCAGAAAATGCTATATAAGATTATCAAATGTCAAATGAAAGCATATTTTATACTTCTTTAGTGTATTATGAACCCAATTCTACCTACTTCTTTCTCCGCTTTTCCTGTGAACTTATAAACAATCTTACCATTTAGCTGCAATTTCCTTTATGTCTTCTTGTTTCACTTATAATAGGAAATGTCAAGATTGATAGCTTAGTTCCTCCAGTAGATTATCTCCTAGATAATCTGGACTAAAAACTAGTATTTAAAATACTAATAACAAACTAATATTTTTAACTCTTCAAAAAAGCAAACAAACCTGATTCTTAATGTAATTGGGAGAGGGTTCTGATTCATGTACCTATTATCATGCCTTTCCATTTGAAGAACTGGAAGCTGTTGACAGAACTCTGATGATATTATAGGAGAATGTTTTGGAGGTTCTAAAACATGTGTGGCTATTTTGTAATTGATTTTGGTCAGATAACTATGTGATAAGAAAAGGCTCTTTGATTGACTAAAGAATCATTCAGAAAGACCTGTCAGCTTCAGCCTCCTCCTCTTGATCTCAAGGGCATCAATGCCCCTGAGGTATGAAAGGCATGAAATCTCCCTTGGCATCCTCATGTTCCAGAGTTTATGCTTACAGTCAAACCAATAATGAGACTCCAAAAAAGCAAGGAGTGACCTTTTGTACCCTAGCACAGTGGTAACTGAGACAAAGTGAGGCATCCAGCAGCAATATCGCTTCTGGACATGATGTGAAACCAATATTGTGTAGGAACTAATCTAAGTTGAGTTTGCTCTCCCTCCAGAGACCACTCCATCACATTTGCTAAATCCATACTTCATTAGTTCTGTTTGCCTTCTTCATTCCTTTTTCTCCCAAATACCTAATTGCTAACATTTAAGAACGTGTTTCTTTTTAAGATGAGTCTATCAGAAAATGCTAAAATTGTTTTCTTTTAAAAAATATTATTACTGAATCAAACATTAGTGTGGGTACCAATGACAGTAAATTTCAATGTAATAGTCCCACTTTTCTGTCTCCATGGAGCAGTCAATTTATCTTGTATGTATTACTAGCTTGTAGTGTCTTCACCTCTCCATTCCTTTTCAGAGTGTGAGCATTAGAGTTACCAAGTATGGGTATTGTAACTTCTAAAGAAAGAGCAACGGATATGAAGCTGAATGGGGAGAATGATAACATTAATGAATGGCAAAATATTGGAAGGAAGGCAAGGAATAAATGAAAGTAAAAGATACTACTAATGAGCATCCATATGAGCATTCAGGACAGTTTGAACTAGCATTTCAAGTAGGGTTCAATAAAGTAAATGAGGACCCTCTACCACATACCTTTCATAAATAGTAATTATTACTTTGGCAATAGACTAAGAGCAGGAAAAAAAGAAACTTATAGGTCATTCAGTCCAAACTTTTCATTTTATAGATGATGAAACACAGACACAGAAAAGTTAAATGATTTGCTAAATTATACAAATTTGGCAATCTAAGTACCTCCCACTTTGTTTAGTTATTCTGTCACTACATTGTTTCTGGAAAACACCTAAGTTAATTAAATGAACACACACACTTACACACACACATACACATGCACACACACTCACATGCATAGAAACCTAGCATGAGTTGTCAGGAGGTTGCTCATCATGTTAATCTAGTTTTTAATGCAAAATTCACATAATATGCAAAGAACTCCAAATTGCAATATATTTTAAAGAGAACATCTGATAGCATTTACCTTTTTTCTTATTTTTTTCTTCCTCCTCCTCTTTTCTGCTTCCTTTTCTTCTTTGTCTTCCTCCTCTTTCCTGTATTTCAGGCTTGTGATTTTAATATGTAGTGTGGAATCTCCCTCCAATAACACAAGTAAATCAACAACCCCTAGCTAACTTCTAGTCTTAGAAAGTTACCTGCAGTTCAGACAGTCTCACTCACACAGCTAGCATGTGTCAAAGAGAGACCTTGGATCTTGGTTTTCCACATGCCAAGGTTTTCCTTATATCCATTATGCTGTAATGTCACACACACACACACACACACACACACACACACACAAACATGCATTTTGTCCTTATTATAACATAATTAAGATTTTTATGCAATTTCATTGCTGAGTAAAAATTGTTACCAAGTGCCACACTACTTGTTTCTCTTTTTAAAATATCAAATATTTTTCAATGGAAATGTTAAAGAAAAAATTTTCCTATAATCCAAAAGTGCTGTAGTGGGAATTTTTTTCTTTTCTTTTTTTGCTATCTGTTCATAACCTTTGTTCTTTTATTTAAAGTATAGTAAACCTCAATTGTGACACTTTGAAAGTGATATCCCAGTGTTCCATATTTCTCCATCATCAGTGATTTCTCTACCAAACCCCTTTAGTTAACAAGTAAATGAAATAATTTTTAAAAGTCAGGAGTTGCAAGCTCAGTCTTTTATTGGAGAGTCAAGCTGTGTACTTTCTACTTCATATGCCATCACCAGCAAAGAAAATCCCAAGATCAGGATTTTACTGGCAGCACTTCTTCTGCTATATTCTGTAGAATAGAATTCAGTTTGCCTTTTCAGCAGGGATGAAAATAGTGCAAATTTATTTTTGTCTTTATAAAAGAAGCAATTCTGCTTTTGAATGCACACTAAAGAACAAGTATGCTTAGTTACAAAATGCCATTTTCAGGTGTGAAGGAAACTTTTCTGGTCACTGCTTTCTTTACTTTTTAAAGAAACAGTTAATTAGAAATGAATGGCTATGTGGTACAATGTGGGGAAAATGTTAGGTTTAGAATCACAGAAGCTGGGTTCAAAGCCTACCTCTGCCATTTATTCCACATCTGACAGTAAACAAGTCATTTAACCATTCTAGACCGCGACTTTTCAATTTTTCAATAAGAAAGTGAAGACATTGGACTAGATGAGCTCTAGGGTTTTTTCCCAACTTTAAGTACACAAAATTATGAATGGGAGATTTTGAATCTCATTAGTAGTTATAAATTTCACTCAACCTACATTTTTAGTAGTACTTTTAGTACATTTAATAGTAACATAAATAAGTGGGGCAGGATTGATTTAGTTTACACTTAGATGAACTACTTTTAGTCATATTAAGAAGAAAAACATTCTAGTCTTTATGACTTTTTCTATTCAAGGCTAAAGTCAGTTACTCAATTTCTGAACTTGTGTTAGGATCAAGGTTATGAGAAATGCAATTAAATAATGCAATATTTATGAGCACATTCTATGTGTGAGGTACTACACTAGCAGAGGAGGACAAAGAACAAACTGAAAGAAAAGTTCCTGATTTTGAAAAGATTACTCATTAAGAAACCTGAGATTCATATCTAACAGGAAGTTGATCGTCTACAGTATTGGTAATTTTTGCTTTGTTTTATTTTCAACAAATTTTGATCATTGGTTTCTTCTCCTTAGACACTGTGAGTGGTTCTTCCAGGGTCACAGAGATAATGTGTATTTTTCTGAGGTGGAATTTGAATCCAAGATTTTCCTGACATCTTCCTTTCTATACGTTCATTATGCTTTTCTACCTCTCAGTGCTGTAAGCAGCTCTCTAAGGCTGTCAGTGGCAGAATAATTGCCAGTCCCAATTGTTGAAGGTAATTTTTACCAAAAACATTATCAGAAACTCCCTACTCTGAAATAATCACAGAACTGGATAAAAAAATTGGATGTGGTATTGGATATGGCCTTTACCTTTACTAAGAATACTACCAATTTATTGCATAAAACATATGGACCTTTCTAAAATAGAATTTATTTTTAGACATCTAACACCATTCATGGGGTGCTTAATCTCAGTTAGGAATATATATTTTATAATGACTTACCTTCTTTACTAAAGTCTGCTCTGATATACCTCATGGAAATGGTCCTAGATTCTCAAAAATTATGACAAGAGACTCAAATACTAACCACCTCCTCCCAAATTGAAAAGGATTTCTTTTCAGGTCTACTGAAGCACTACATTCTGCTGTCCAAGAATCAGCCTTGCTAATTTCAAAAAGGCCCATAACTAGGCTGGGCACTGGTGATGAATTTTTCATCTTCTGCAATTCTGAAAGGTCATCTTTAAAGAGGATGTGATTTCCATCAGTGAAAGGATTACCCTCATGGATAAAACCACATATCCTTGAAATATTGAAATACATATTTAGTGAACATTTCAATTATGTGTATGTTTGAATGGTTTCTTTCTGGCTACCTGTAGTATTTTCTTCTTCACTTGATAGTTCTGGAATTTGGCAATGATATTTCTTGGAGTTTTGAGTTTGAGATCCCTTTTGGGAGGTGAACAGTGGATTCTTTCGATGACAATTTTGCTTTCTGGATCTAGCACTTCTTTGCAGTTTTCCTTGATGGTTTCCTGTAAGATGTTGTCCAGACTCTTTTTTTCATCATGGTTTTCTGTCAGGCCAATAATTCTTAAATTTTCTCTCCTGGATCTATTTTCCAGGTTAGTTTTCTCAATTAGATATTTTACATTTTCTCCTATTTTTCATTCTTTAGATTTTGTTTGACTGATTCTTGCTGTCTCATAGAGTCATTAGTTTCTACTTGCACAATTCTAGTCTTTATCAAATTGTTTTCTTCAGTTAACTTTTGCATCTCTTTTTCCATCTGTCCAATTTTTCCTTTGAAGGAGTTATTTTCTCCACTTAATTTTTGTACTTCCTTTTCCATTTGTCCAGTTTTCCCAGTTAGGTTTTGTGCTTCCTTTTCCATTTGTCCAATTGTTCCCTTTAAGGAGTTATTATCTCCAGTTAATTTTTGTACTTCCTTGCCCATTTGTTCAATTTTCCTTTTCAAAGAGATGTTCTCATCAGTGAATTCTATTTTTATAATTTTAAAATCATTGGTCAGTTTTTCTTCTATTTCCTTCTTCAGCTGTTCCAGGAGAGCTGTTTGTGCACACTAGCAGTTCCCTTCTGAAGTTTCAAATGGAAGTACAGTCTCATCACTGACCTCTTTGATATTTGTGTTTTGGTCTTTATCCCCATAAAAAGATTCTATGGTTTTTTTCACCCTTCTTTTGCTTTTTCTTGTTCATGATGGTGATTGTATGTTGTGGCTTCTGGTTCTTTCAATTAGAAGCTATAGAACTTGGTGTTGAGTTGATGTATGAAAAAGCTAAGAGCAGGTTTTTGTTTTGTGTTTCCCTGATCAGCCTTGGGGTTAGCTTGTTAAGTGTGGGGGAGGGGTGGTCTGGTCATGGGAGATCTCCTCAGCTAAATTGAGGCAAAGACAAGCTCAGAGGATGGTGATCTCAGCTGCCCTATTGTCTTCCTGTTTCCCCTGAAGTGCTGAGGCATGCCTAGATCCTAGTGTGAGTTTTCACCCCTCCTGGGGCTCCTCTCCTGGCACTGAGGCTTGCCTAGTGCGATTTTCCTCTGCCCTGGGTCCCCTTTCCTTCTGGTTTGCTTCAGCCACAGTAGGAGGAATCCCCCTTAGCTATTTTCCTAAACTCAGGTGTTATGAGACTATTTGCCCCCTCTGCTGGGATCACTGATCCAGGATTTTTCTGGGGAACTATTTTATGGTTCTTTCAAAGTCGTCAAGGGGGAAAGAGAGACCATTTACTGATCACTCTGCCATCCTGGCTCCCAGAAGTTCAAGTAGATAACTTACAAATGTTTAAACTGTGGGCTGAAAGTCTCAGGAGCTGCTGTGCTAATATCTGGTGCTCAGTGGCTGTCAATTATTGGGCTCTGCTGGTCTCTTACCCTGGGCTGCAGCTCTATTGGTTCTGTCTGCTGCTGTCTCAGGTTCCCACTCTGCTGTGCTGGATGAGCTGCACTGTGCTCTGAGGGCTCACCCTCAGGGAAAAGATCCTTCCCATCGACCTTCCAGTCTGTCCTGGGGCTTTGAATCTGCCACAATCTGTCTCCTATTGGATTCTGCACCTCCAAAATTTGGTCAGATTCTGACCATAGAGTTTGTCTAAGAGCTTAGGTGAGTCATTGCTCTCACTTTACCATCTTGGCTCTGCCTAACTCCAGTTTTGTGTATATGAATAGACTTCAAATTGCCTCTTTTCTCCATCATTAGATACTCATTGGCTGTTTACATATGTAGAGTAGAATGTATATACCTTTCTCTATATGATCTATCAGTCTGACTATTCCCTTCCTTCCAGAAAGCAATCAAAATGACTTGGAATAGGACCAAGAAATGGTTAGTAAAGAGTTTTAACCTGTCTCCCTTTCACGCTCCCCGCTACTATTTAGCTAATTCCGACAGTAAATCTTTCTCTCTCTCTCTCTCTCTCTCTCTCTCTCTCTCTCTCTCTCTCTCTTTCCCTCCCTTCTTCCCTCCCTCCCTATTTCATCTTTTTCACCCATAGAAACACATTCTATTATGCTATAAATGTTTTACCTTTATTTTTCTTATCTATTTTAAAATTGAGGAAACAAAATGTCACTGTTTTTCTTTTCTTTTTCCTTTTGTGTGACAGACATAAACAATTGCAACCCCCATCTCACCATCCTTGACTGATAAAATAAATAGGAATGTAAGCAACAAAGACCACCACCACTACTTTAATTTCAGGGCTATAAGACTAAGAGCAGTTGAAAAAAAATATTTTAAGTGAAATCAGACATCCTGATGAACTGATTCTCTCAAAATTTAGAATTCTTGAAAGTGCCCCAAATGCCCTCATCATCTCCATAAAGTTCTCCATTTATTTCCTTGTCTTCCTCTAATTATACCTTTTTTAAAATTGTAGCAAGTCTATTTCTTATTTGTTTTCTTTTTGTTTTAATTTTTTTTTAATGCAGCAGAAAGGCCCATGTTACTGTGGATCAAGAGTTGACCTAAGAGTTAGGAAGACAGATTCAAGTGTTGCCTTAGAAAAATGCTCACTATGTACACCTGGGCAACTCACTTAACCTCTCAATATTCCCAAAAATTTTCTAAGACTAAAAGCTTCAAAGGTGACAGCATTCTTCATAAATAAAAAAAAAACAGATTTCTCCTATCCTTTAGCTTCCTTTATCAATGAAATTACAGTTTTTTTTAAAATTATCTGTATTTATAGATATATCTATATATAGACATAGATAGACAAACAGACAGATAGATAGATATGGAAATGTGTAATATTTAAACTTTACTTGGGAGTAAACAGGAACTGCTCCAGAAACCTAACCATTATTCATAATTTTCTTCCCATTTTCTGGAAATACAGCTTATCTTTTAAAAATGCAACACACCTTGGTCTTAGTTTATCATTGATTGCTGAAACATGACTTCTGTCAAAGAGATTTCCATATGATGGAGGAAAAAACCAATAAGCCACCATGGTGTTTTGAAAGAACTACTATGTTTCCTTTTCTATCCCCCTTTCTCTTTTTCTTTTTGTTGTTACTGTTACTGTTGTTTTCATTTCAGTAAAAGTGAGAGAAGTTCCCCCAAATGGGGTATGAACTTACTTCTATGTGGATAGCAAAGGAAACTTACATTCCCCAAAGCAGAAAGCACTTAGAATGGAAACTGTCAACTTTCTTTTTCCTAGAAAAAGAATATTAGACCAAGATTTATTCATAATTTTTTAAATTGATAACCCAATACCAGACACCAGAGTTTTTTAAAAATTTGATATTATTTTCAATAATACAATCCCCAGAAAGAAGATAGATTTAAAAAAAAAATAGAAAATAGATTCATTGCTTGCTTAAATTAAAAGTCTTACAGAACCTCAGTTGTAATAACTTAGTTGAATACATGGTATGCAAGGAAATCCATTTCCTTAATATGTAATGAACGTTGGTTTTTATCAATGATAGACAAACACAAGAAGAAAACTGGTATACTGAATCAAGGGTTGGCCTCAAAGTCATGAGGACCTGGGTTTATATCCCAACTCAGTGATATGCTGACTACCTGACCCTGGAAAACTTCTGACTGCCCGAAACAACTCTCTAGACAAGTGGTTTCTATTTGTTAGTCCACAAACTGCTGAAAGGTTCAAAAATATGGTCACAAACCAAGGGGTTTGTGATAAAATTTTAAATAGTAAATAATTTTTATTTCTTATAAATCTATTTTTCTCTGAGAATGTGAATATGTATATTTGAAACATTATGTATTATTTGTTTATGCAGTGACTTGAAATCATCATAATCAAGAGTACAGCTGTTGGTGTTCATATAGTAATTACATGGATCTGACCGCTTCCTTCCAAATGAGTGCAACATATTCTTGCAGTTTCTCAATTTATCATAATTGTTTTTCTAAAACACCAAAAAAGAGGCATGTAAACACAAACCAATTTCCAGTGGATGGTCAGATACCTGTCAGACACATGTCAGATATATGCAAATATACTTATTTACATAGCGTTCACTACATCAGTGTAGCTCCCTTACTGCCAGTGATTACCCTATAATTGTACCTGCATAATCATGTAATTGAGATATTACAAACACTTTTTTCTTATATAGTTCCTATGTCAGACTGTTAGAAAACCTTCATCAATGTGCATACATATTACAAACTATCTTGAAATCATCACAGACCATCAAAAACATTCTGGGGAAACAAAGCTTATGTTGCCTCTCACTGCAGTGTTAAGGTTATTTTTCAATTTAAACTTAACTTCTGTTTAAGTTGCTATTCTTATGTCCAGCCAATTTTTAAATGATTTAGTTAAATGGCAATATTGGTTAGTCATTCAATAGGGTTTTTGCAAGAGTGTAGCCAGTGAGTCAGTGAGAAAAGAAGAAAGGCAAATCTGAATAGATTCTTTTCTTATAAATGTTAATTTATATAGAAACGTTTACATATGTACAATTGAACTTTAAGTACGTTTATTATTTAACGTGGAATTTCTTCCTAACCAGAAAAAAAATAATTATTGTATATTGTCATTATTCATTTTCTTATTGCTTAGGTAGCCATGTCTTCTGTGGTATATACTAATAAAAGTATGTTATGCTTTCAGAGAATATCCCAATGCCTGTCTACTGTTATGAAACAAAGCTGTTTGCAAGAAAACATATTTATATTAATTGTAGTAGCACAATGTTGTTACATATTTAATTTTAAATATAAAATGAAATTTTATAGTGTTTAACATTTTCAATGTTTTATTTTTTTTTAATATAGCTTCCCCAATGGATCTTTGGATAAAGAGTAGAAATGGACCCAAAAAGAGAATATCAAAAAATGTGTTAATGAGGACTCTCGAAGAAATCATTTAGATTCAGCACATTTCAGTCAGGAATTAGTAAAATATATCTGATAGGTCACAATTCTGAAACAGTACAGAAAGCTGTTTGAGATACTTGTATTACAACGGTGCAAAAAGAGGATATATAATGGGTACATTAAGTGTAGTTTTTCAGTTCATGGAGATAATGAATTTCCATTACTGCAGTGTCTAATTTGTGGAGAAATTCTGGCAAACAGAACTTAAAACCTTCTCTTTTTTTGTCTTGACATTTGTAATCAAAACATTAAAGTTATTTGATAAGCTTGTTGATTTTTTTAAACAGAAAGAACAAGACTTGAAAACATACAATGTTGGTTCATTTCCTTCTGTGAATAAGAAAGAAAAGAAGAAAAGTGATTGAAGCTTGATATTTAGTAAGTTACCAGTTTTCTTTTTAGAGAGAAAGCTCATACTAACTGCAGAAAAATTAATTTTACATATACCAAAACAAATTACAAGCATATTTTTTGGGGGGATGATTAAATTAAAAAGTTATAGATCATACCTATTTCTAACAATAGTGTCTTTTCCAATACACAATTTATCCAATAATGTCAAATTTATTGTAGGAAGAACTTAAAAAAATGACATTTATACTTTGCAATTAGATGAGAGGAGCAATGTTTGTAACCCAGTAATTTTAACTATATTTCTTTGATATCTGCAAGATAGTAATATGGAAGGGAATGTGCTGTTTTGTTGTCAATTAGCAGGACTGCGAAAGACATTTAAAATCTACTAATTCATACTTTGAAGGAAAAAAATATCCTCTTGTGAAATTTACACAGGTGAAGCAAAATCAATAACTAGGAAATTTGTAAATGTATATAGGATTAAAAGTTATTATGAATATAGTATGGACATGAGGAAACATTAATAAACAAGTTTTGGGATCAAAGAGATTTCTACAATAACCTAAAAGTATATTAGATGATACCATCAAAAGAATTAATTTCATAAAATCAAGACCCATTAATTCCCCATTGTTTACCATTCTATGCAGAGAAATGGGCTGCGAGCATGTTACATGAAACACATACAGATGTACAGTGGCTTTCCCGTGGTAGAGTTATTATTTGTCTCTTGGAATTGAGAGAAGATAAAGTGCCTCCTTCATTAATCAAGTGGATACAAAAATGAACATATTTAGAATCCAGTTTTTAAAAAATAATGGGTTAAACATATTATGGCATATAAAGGCAAACATACTAACTCTTTAAGACAAAGTAAAGAATACAATTAAGAAACTAGAATTTTGTCACCATGCATTGAGAACTATAATAATTTGTGGTGTTACATAATTTCTTATTAGAAAATAAATTATCTTTGGATAAAGCTGTCACCAAGACATTAGTAATTGTCTTAGATTTTTGGAAGTAATTTTCAATTGATACTTTCCTGAAATTTTCAATAAGTTAAATTGAATTTGTAATACCAAAGGATATATCTTTCATGTCTCTGGCTGGTGATTTCATAATTCATGAAAAAAAGTAATTGGCATATCAATGAATTTTAGATTTAAAATATAAAGGAAATGACTGATATTGTTTTTTTCCCTAAAGACAAAAACAAAATTTCCCTCTTTTAAGAAGAGAGTACTTGAAAATTTTCTCCTAGCATTTTCTACCACATATTTCTGAGTGAGCATTTTCACTTTATTTTTAAGTCAAAATGCAGAAATAAAATGGATAAGGAACTAGATTTAAAAGTATATTTATCAAGTTTTGAGCTAAATACTGCAAGTTCTTTTTCAAATAAAAAAATATAACTATAAACTTAATTCCACTTAAGTTTATATATTTGTTTATTATGTACTGTTAATTATCTTCCAAATAGAAACTAATTTAATTAAAATGTTATTTATATTCAACAAAATTGGTAAAGCAAAAATATATAAAATGTTACAAATTTCATATAATAGCACATGGGTCATGATGAACTACTTCAAAATTTTATAGAATATGCCACATACAATATTAATAGCTACTTTAAAATTAGAGTTTTGTGAATTTATATTGAGAGGTTTCACAATTGTATGCAAAATAATTTTTATTTTATAATTATAATCATGTAGTATAAATTTTTATCAGGAAGTTTTGGGGGCAAAAGTTACTATTGTGGTTATTGACAACAAAGAAATCTAAAAAAAATATGAATAGTTTATTGCATTGTTCTGCAGTTCACGATTCCTTTTATGTTATTGTTGTGAAAGAAATTCATCAACAAAAAGTGTCAGAAAAAAAGTGTTCTAGACTCTAAATTACAAGAGCAATTGTCTATTTACACCTGGTAATGTCAGCTTCCTCCTAGGAAAGCTCTCTAAAATAATGAAATCACAAGTACAGTCTTTAAAGAAATTGATGAGGATGTGGCAAGCATCAAATAGTCTTCTATGGCTTTTTCAGAAGGCCAATCATGACTAGTGGTACAGGAAGAATGAAAGAGAAGGGGAAATAGTCTTATCCTTTGCTTTCATCATTTTCAGTTTTGTTACAGCTGGTATGAGCAGGGACACAAATAAGGGAAGGATGAAGTCAAAGTAAAGGTGAGATGAAATAAGTGACCTTTCTGGCTACTTTTTATAAGCTATTGGATCCCTTCTGCTACCTTTGAAGGGGGGGGTGTTACACTATAATATTTACATCACAATGGAATTGTATTACATACTGCTTCAAGAGCTAGGAATATTAAAGAATTACTCTCTTACCTAGGTAACAGTCACTGATCCCATCAGTGGGATCCTCTCAGATACACACCCAGAGAGACAAGTTCAGGTCTAGATTTCATTAACATCTCTCTTTCATGATCTTACCAATGTTGGCCAGCAACCTGGCTCTTCTCTAGTGTTTTCATAAAGACACTGAACAACATATATTTCCATATAGAAATGTCCCTTCCCCCAACCCCACCATTCCTTTTAAAAATGCAGGATGGTCATAACATGTAAAACACAGTCATCCCCATTGAACATCCAAGGACTTTCTGGATCATTACACGTTCCAAAGGTTCTCTTAAAAGCATAGTCTGCATGTAGACATGTGACTTAAGAGCTCACTCTTGAAATTGGACCTGTCCAAGGAACTGCTATGAATATTAGCCATATATAAGTCAATAACTTTCTACTTCGGAAACATCAGTTTTATTACTCATACTGCTTTCACTTTAGTTCTGTAGTGACTATAGTCTTGTTCTCCTGCTGCTAGATCCCTAACTGGACCTCAGTGACAGAGATAGGATCTGGATTTCTTCTGAATGATCATTCCAATATTCATCATCACACCTCCCAAATGTGAATTTCAGGGCTGCTGAAATCATTGCCAAATGCCTCACTTTTTAAAATAGCCACCCTAGATCTTGGTCTTATTTCTGAATCTTTGGTTAGTCATATTTGTGGTCTATTTGTCCTTTCTTCCATAGATAGATCTCTATGTTTTGAATCAAGCTCTGAATTCATTCCTGTGTGTCCATATCCTCTCAATAGTACTTGAAAACCCAACCTTTCCTTGATTCTTTGATTCTGTGCATTTCTGTCGTGTGTCTTGTCTTACCCCTCTGTAGCCACCAGAGATGGCAAAGTTTTGAAAGTTGTCCGCTTTCCTAGGAACTCAGCTCCCTATCCTTTATTGGTTAAATGTTTTGCTTGTGTCTGACTTTTTGAGACCTCATTTATGATTTTCTTGGCAAAGATACTAAATAGCTTGACATTTCCTTTTCCAACTTACTTTACAGGTGAGGAAAACAGGGTTAAGTGGCTTGTCCATGGTCACACAGTTAGTAAGTATCTGAGGCTGGATATGAGCTCAGGAAGAAGTTTTCTTGATTTTGGGCCTGACATTCTATCCACTGCACAGCCTTGATGTATTCTAATCTTAAAATGAAGAAGAAAGGAATGTCTTTGAAACCATATCGTCTGAAGCATGGCGAAGTGATTTCACTGGAACCGTGATAAAGAATTGTGTCCAAATTGATGAGAAAGCAAGAGTGCTAGAACAGGAGATCTAGGGAGATCAGAGCCTTAGAGCAGAAAGACTTAAAGTAGAAAAGGAAAGAATGTGGAACAGACAGCTAGCAGAGTGTGAAAGTCCAAGAGAATTCTTCTGTAACTGATTTATTTTTATAGCTTTGTTTCTTTTTCACGATTAAAAATTCAATCTTTTTTTTTATGAGAAAAGGGATAAATCAGGTCAAGTTGCCTTGCTGACACTGGGATAATATAATCATAGACAGTAGAAATAATGCCAACATGATACAGATCCTCAGCACCACTTGGATGATATCCATTTTTAGTTGTCATTTTTTTTCTCGGCTTAAAAGCTGTTTTCTTGTGCCACACTCTTGGTTATATGAGCAGTGATATTAGGTATCATACAGTGAGACTGCAATGTCAGGGTTGGGGATGGATGACAGGGGAAATCTCTTGCTTTGCACCTGGTCTTAAAGGAATTCTTCTCTTAGAGGAAAGGTGGATGACTGACTGTCAAAATGCACTGATGGGATCAAGCTGGCAGATTGAGAGGCCGTAGCAGTGATTGTTCAGCTTTCTTAAAGCCATGATCAGACTGCTGGTCTGTTACACTTAGCTATTGAGCTCTGGTGTAGCTATTGTATTTTACCTTCTTTTTTCAAGATTAATAGTACTTGTTTTCCCAGCAGTTTCTTTCTTTCTTTTTCTTTCTCTTTCTTTCTTTCATTTTCTCTCTCCCCCTCCCCCTCTCTCCCCCTCCCCCTCTCTCCCCCCTCCCTCTTTCTTCCTCTCTCTACTTCTCTCCCTCCCTCCTTCTCTCCCTCTTTCTCTCTTTCTTTCAGTATTCTCAAACTCTTACACAACATATACATACAAATAAAACATCATTAACGACAAGAAAACGATATACGGAATAGTGGATAGAGAGTTAGCCTTGGAGTGAGGATAACTGGAGTTCAAGTTTAGCCCCTGGCACTTATAATATAGTTTAAGATCTGATATTGCTAATCCTCCTTTCTTTATATTTTTTTCATAATTCTGTGATATTCTTGACCTTTTGTTCTTCCAAATAAATTTTACTATTATTTTTTTCTGACTCAGTAAAATAAACTTTTGGCAATTTAATTGAAATGAAATTGAATTTTTACTTTTTTCTTTCCTTTAGGCAAAATTGCACATTTTGCTGTGTTATCATGAGTAAGTCATTTAACTTCTCAGTTTTTAAGGTAACAGGTTGCAGAGCAGTTGTAAATCTGCACTTATAGAGGGAGTTTTCTCACTGGGAGTTCTTTATATTAATAAAATCACATCTGGAACGATGATCAATTCACTAATTTGAAAATAGTGGCAATTTGTACAGAACCTGGACTGAAGTTTACCATGAGTAAAGAATAATTGTAAATATATTTAGAATGATAGTGTTCAAAATATCTGACAGTACATGGTTTTTTAAGTATATCATCAGTGCCTTTCCTCATATCCCCCCCTCCCCCAAATATTGCATTCACATGATTCCAGGTTTATTCCTTAGTGAGGGTAACTACCTTGAGGCTCTTGCAGTAGTCTAAGGGCCTTACCCTACTTAAATCAGAGTTCAAAAGCATACTTCTGGGTGTTCTCCTTAACGTTCAGTCAGTAGACATGAATCACTTATAAAAAGGTTTTAACTGAGACTGCATAGTAAATTCTCATAAGTATTCTCTGCCGTAAATGTGGAGCACACTCTCCCACAAATATATACAGCATTTATGGGAAGAATGAGCACAAACAGCATAAAGTGGTAGTGAAGTACAAATACAGAAAACACATTTGACTAAAGCAACTCACAACTGTGGAATTGTGTAGCTTGAAGTACTTTTCTCCTGGTAAAGTTCAGCTCCTTCCCTTTTTTTCAAAATGCATGAAGCTGCTTTTAGCCTTCAATGAATGCTTTCTATACTGGGTCTATATGGAATACATATCTCTCCTCTTCCAGTTATGCCCCAAATTCTCTCAAATGGAAGATCTAACTGCTTCATGAAATGTCTGTTTCTGGGCAAATAACTGCTGCTCTGTGTCATATCCCAAAGAGAGTGGAAGACAAACAAAAATAATCTTCCTCCAACTTCCTGAAACTCAGTATTAGTGGTAGGATTCTTCCTTCTTTACTGGACCCTTGCCTGAATTGTTGTTAAGTGACTAAACCATGTCTTTGAATGGTCACACATTCATTCAATGACATTGCTCACTTCTGAATCCCTCAAGAATCAGAAACTTCTCATAATGTGCTCATCTAGTGTGTCGGAATGTTTACAATTAGTTTAACATTTTATTATTGGTCTTTTTCCTGTGGTGACAGTTGGATGCTTGAGAACACAGTTCCTTACAAAGTACTTCAGAAACACATATGCATGCACACACACACATTAGTATTGATAGATTAATTACATATCAATTATTAAATGGACAAATTCCTTCAGGCAAAAATCTATCAGCCTAGTTTCAGTTACTCTCTCTATGTCAAATGGACAAATGTTTTTGAAATAGTGTAATTTTTTTTCATTAATTCACTTAGTATTCCCTCTAGCTATTATAAATTAAGGAGATTGTATTGTAATTTCTTATCATAAAGTTTACCTGTCACAAATCTTCTGAGATACTGATTCTGGGTCTATGGACAAAACAGCTTGACTACTATTTTTGCCACAGTGAAGTTAACCTAGCTGTAAGAGGAAAGGAAAATACATTTTTCAGCAAATATCAACAAAATTATCAGCACACATCTGATTGCTGAATTGCTTAGTGATCATTTTTAGCATTATTGTACATAAAGGAGAAAGAACAGCTTGATTTTTAAAGACTGCATTTTCAATAATACCAAGAAAAATAAAGTCTTGCTTTGACTTGTACAGTGAACACATGTGCTATTGGAAATCACAGTTGAGAAATAAATAGGAAAGAGTAGAATGTGACCTTGAAGAGTGGTTTCTATTTTGTCTGTTTTTTAACAATGGAATATGGCAGACTCTTTGAGAGCATAAGTGTCAAATTTGGAAAATAAAACAAGCTCCTATACCTTCATATAAAGAACCATTTTGTTGGAAGGAAAAAAAATGGAGATTTAATTATCCACATGTATTTTTTTCTTTGTGTTATCTTTGGTTTAGTGTTCAATGAATGAAGCTGATTTAAAAAAAATTAATTAACTTATTTTTAATTTTCAATATTCACTTCCATAAGCTTTTGAGTTTTGAATGCTCTCTTCTACCCTCTCTCCAAGGCAGTATACAATCTGATATGACTTGGCTTATATATACATATTAAACATATTTTCACATAGTCATGATGTAAAAAAGAATTAGAACCAATGGGAAGAAGCACAAGAAAGAAGAAACAAAACAAAACAACAAAAGAAAAGGAGAGCAAATACTGTTTCCACATATATTCAGAGTGCAAAGTTCTTTCTCTGGATGTTGATAACGTTTTGCATCATGAGTCTTGGGATTGTCTTGGATCCTTCTATTGCCAAAAAGAGCTAAGTCTATCAAGGTCAGTCATCATACAATATGACTGTTATTATTTACAACGTTTTCCTGGTTCTACTCATTTCACTTCGCATCAATTTGTACAAATCTTTCCAATTATTTTCTGAAATCTGCCTGTTTTTCATTTCTTATTGTATAATGGTATTCTGATACATTCAGATACTACAACAGTCACTCTCCAATTGAGGGATATTCTATTAATTTTCAATTCTTTGCCACCATAGAAAGAACTGATATAAATATTTTTGCATATGTGGATTCTTTTACCATTTTTATGATCTCTTTGGAATAGATCTAAAAGAGGTATTGGTGGGTCAAAGTGTAAGCCTAATTTTATAGTCCTTTGGGCATAGTTCCGAATTGCTTTCCAGAATGCTTGGGTCAGTTCACAACTCCATCAACAAAGCATTAGTGTTCCAATTTTCCCACATCTTCTTCAACCTTTATCATTGTCTTGTTTTTTTCATGTTATCCAGTTGGATGGGTGTGATGTGATACCTCAGAGTTGTTTTGATTTGCATTTCTCTAATGCATAATGACTTAGAGCATTTTTTTTTCATATGGCTATGGATAGATTTATTTTTTTTTCCTTTGAAAATTGTCTGTCCTTATCCGTTGACCATTTATCAATTGGGGAATGACTTGTATTCCTATATGTTCTATTCAGTTCCCTATATGTTTTAGAAATGAGGTCTTGTCAGAGATACTGGTTGTGAAAATTGTTTCCCAGCTTTCTGTTTCTCTTCTAATCTTGGTTGCATTGGCTTTGTTTGTGTAAAAACTTTTCAGTTTAATGTAATCAAAATCATCCATTTTGCATTTACTATCTTCTTTCTATCTTATTCCCCCCTTCAATTTATCCCTTTCTCTCTCCTTTCTCCCTTTCCCTCCTCACTAGAGTTTTGCTTTTGACCACTGCCTCCCTCAGTCTACCCTCCTTTTTCCTTCCCCTTTACCCTATTTTTTCCAATAGGGTAAATTATATTTCTATACCTAACTGATTATGTTATTCCCTCTTTGAACCAAATCTGATGAGGGTAAGGTTCAAATAATGTTCACCTCCCTCCCTTCTTTCCCTCTGCTATAATAGGTTTTTGTGCCTTTTCATGTGATATAATTTACCCTTATCTGCCTCATTCTTTCCTCTTCTCCCAGTACAGTCACTTCTCACTACTTAATAAGATTGATCATTTCATCAAAGTCAACTTATACTCACACCCTCTATCTAGATATACTCCTTTTAAATGGCATAAAAACTGCATAATTCTCAAGAGTTAAAAGTGTCATCTTCCCTTATAGGATTGTAACCAGTTTGCCCTTATTAAACCTTATTTAACCTTATTGTATTTTTTTCTTTCCTGTTTACCTTTTTTTGTCTCTTTTCAGTCATGTATTTGAAGATAAAATTTTATGTCGAGCTGTTTTTTTCATCAGGAAGGTTTGGAAATCCTCTATTTTTATGAATATCCTTCTACTCCCCTGAAAGATTATGCTTAATCTCTCCAGGTAGTTGATCCTTGGTTGCAATACAAGCTCCTTTTTCCACACCCTTTTAATGTAGAAGCTGTAATACGGTGCTGTGTAGTCCTGACTTGTTTCCATGATATTTAAATTATTTCTTTCTGGCTGCTTGCAATATTTTCTCTTTGACCTGTTAATTTTTGTATTTGTTTACAATATTATTTGGCATTTTCAGTTTGTGATCTCTTTCAGAAGATGATCAGTGGATTCTTTCAATGACTTTTAACTGCTGATTCTAGGACCTCAGCACAATTTTCCCTGCTAATTTCCTGAAAGATACTGTCCAGACTTTTTTCTTCATCACCAATAATTTTTAAATTTTCTCTCCTGAATTCTATTTTAGAATTCAGTTGTTTTACCAATGAAGTATTTTACATTTTATTCTATTTTTTCATTCTTTTGTTTCTGTTTCACTGATTCTTCATATCTCACAGATTTGTTACCTTCTCGTTGCCCAACTCTAAATTTTAACAAATTGTTTTCTTCTATTAGATTTTTTTACCTCCTTTTCCACTTGGCCCATTTTATTTTTTAAGCATTTGTTTTCTACAATCAATTTTTGTCCTTCCTTTTCTAAGCTATTGACTCCGTCTTACATCCCTCTCATTTTTTTTCCTAATTGCTCTTCAACCTCTCTTATTTGACTTTTGAAATCCTTCCTGAGCTCTTCCAAGAAGGTTTTTGGGGCTTGAAACCCATTAATATTCTCCTTGGAACTTTTGGATGTGGATAAATTGGCAATGTTGTCCTTGTCACTATCTCCATAATAAGAGTCTATGATCATTGTCCATTTCTGCTGTTTTGCTCATAGTGTTTGCCTAATTCCTGGCTTTTAGAGTTGAGTTCTCCTACCAAAGTGCAAAGGGTACTGAGCCAAGTTTCTTGTGCTAGAAGCTCAAGACCTAGTCACTGCCTTTGTGTACCTGGCCACTGCCTCACATGCTGGCAACTGGAGCCTGTAGGGGTTTGGCAGTTTACTTAGTGCTGAGGTGGGGTCAACAACATTGGGGGTCTCAGGGTGGGAATGGGGAGTCTGGCCCCTGGGGAATGTCTGCTCACTTGGGCCTTGTACTTGAATTTTTGGCTCCTGATTAATTGGGACTTAAACTCAAATATTTGGCTGGTGGAGGATGTCTGACAGTCTGGAGGTGTGCCTTCTGGAGTTGTGCTTCCTGAATTTGTGCTGAAACAATGGGGGATTTGGCTGCGGGAGAACTCTGGCACATATAGTGATTTTCTGAGCTGGAGTTTGCCAGTTCCCCTGCCTGGGCTGAGGCATTGGATGGGGGGGTGGGGCTGGTGTTGGTGCTTGCCTACTCCACCACCTGAGGCCTCGGGATCTCCCCCTAGTTTGCTGAAGTGGGGCTTGCTGGGACACATTCAGTCCTTTACTACTCCTTCTTCCCCAGACCTAGAAGGGTCTTTCCCATTAATCCCCCAAGCTTCTTGGCCTACAAGACTACTGCACCTCATCTTTCTGCTGGCTTAACTGTTCTAAGGTTTTTCCTGGGGTGATATTTTCTGACTTTCAGTAGGGTCAATAGGGGAAGATGAGAGCAACTTATTTCTTACTCTGCCATCTTGGCTCCCATAAGCTGAGACCCGAATGAAGATGATTTTAAGGAGATCCAGAGAGGAAATTATGTTTTCAATGCTACCAGTAATCCTGATGGATTTATATTAGGCTGAGAGCATGTGTTCTAATAGAAGGAATCTCAGGACCCTAAGGATAATGTAGTCATATAAAGATGGTTGAGATTTCACAAATGAATTTCAGAAAGATTATTTTTTCTTTAGTTATCCTAATGTGCTACTAACTATTACATGGAAGAAATTAAATGACAATAAAACAATATTCTGGTACCATTCTCTCCAGGGCCTGTAGGCTATATCTTTACTCTCATGGTTCTTTGATACCCTCAGGGCTTTGGAGTATTTCTTCTATACTGACATAAGTTTTAACACCGCCTCCCCACCCCATCCCAGTTGTATTTTTCATTTTCAGGGGCTAGTGTCTATCCACCTACTTTCTTTTAAACCCAATATCAATTGACTTTTAGAAAAGGATATTTACTATACAGGATATAGATCTCCTTAATTCTAGTGTCTTCTTTTTTCCCCCTAATTTATCCTATATATAACTTGTCTGTACTTAGTTCTTTTCATGTTGTTTCTCCTATCATATTATAATCAGGGATGGGGAGCCCGTGACTTTGAGGCCACATGTGGCTTTCTCGTTCCTTGGATATGGCCTTTCAAGTGAGTCTAAGTTTTACAGAACACATTTTTTTATTTGCTCTGTGAAGTCTGGATTCAGTCAAAGGGCTGAACTTTAGGGCTTAGAGGGCCACATGTACCTTCAAGGCTGCAGGTTTCACACACCTGAATCTCTTTGAGAACAACCTTTCTTTGTATCTCCAGTGCCTGTCACATATTATGTGCTTAATAAATGTTTAGTGATTGACTGAGATATGGTAATAAAAAATTTACAAATATTTTCTCCAACATGTTGGGGGCATAATCTCTACCTCATTCTTTGAAAAAGCAGAGGATTGAGTTGGAAAGGAGGAGAAATTAAACTAAGTTTCTACATAGCTTTGGTTCCAAAGGTTACATCCCTTTTGTAACTTTGGTTACATCCAAAGGCAGAGTCACTGCCAGATAATACTTTCTACTAGGCTGGGGTCAAAATTATCTTCCCTAAAGATTGATCCTTTCTTTCTCCTTGTTCCTCTGGGCATTGTTAAATTAATTTTAAAATGTTCCATATGTTAAATGACTCATTACTGGCATTTGTATTATACTAGTGTACATATTGTATTATATCTCATTAGCCCCAGTTAAGACTAACATCTGTAGATCAGGTGCAATCCAGTGACATGTCTAATAACTACAAACATTTTGAAGCAGTGATGAGCTTAATTAACATTTTGGAATATTTGAAAAAACTGAAATGTAATATTTAAAAATATCTGTGATTTCTATTGTGATGAAGTCATAGGTATTGTTAACGTTACTCTGGTTTGTTGCCTATATTCAAAATAAAAGTAAACATTACATTTCAGTTAGAAGTTAGTGAAATGAAAGATGTTTTTTTTTTACTCCTTCAAGTTTACAGACCTATTGAAATCTATCCATGAATCCCTTGGGACTTACCAACCTCACATTAAGAACCCTTACCCCAGATACAGAGTAAATCTGGAGTCAGACAGTCATCAAATGATTGATTATCTAGGCTTCAGTCTTCCTAGCATTTGGTGTGAGTGAGACTACATTTTAAAAAAAAAGTAGTGAAAAAAAGGAAGCAAGATTAAGAAAGGAAACATTGCAGTCTTATTGTTTTTCTCCCTCATTCTTGTTTTTGATTCCAAAAGTCTTTTAGAATAGATTGTAGCCAAGAAAAGGCTACAGCAATAGCCAAATTTTCTGAATTCAATTCTTTGTACTTTTAATATTTCTCTTTTTTTTAGTTCTATCTCTGTCTCCATTTCTGTTACTCTTTCCTCATTTTTTTCCTGTCAATATGCCTTTCTCCTATTCTGTTTTCCTCTTATGTACTCATAATAACCTCATAGATTTCCCAGCATTTATGCACACTGTGAATTTTCTTCACCTTGGGTAGAGGGTAGATGGTGACTCCAAAGTTAGCACTTGCCTTACTTTGATCATCCTTATCTGACAAGGCAGCTTTTCTATGACCTTGAAGTCTGCCTTTTCCACTCATGAAAAGTGAT
Organism: Potorous gilbertii; assembly: GCA_028658325.1. NCBI lineage: Eukaryota > Metazoa > Chordata > Mammalia > Diprotodontia > Potoroidae > Potorous > Potorous gilbertii. The sequence goes on along the minus strand of CM053772.1, from coordinate 103,009,364 downwards.
TTTCTAAAGGCACAACAAGCAAAAAAGATGTCAGAGTTAACGATGTTGAACCTTTAAGGAAGGTAGGGAAAATTCAGATGAGAATTACAGGGAGCTGGTATTGCATACTGGAAAGAATACTAGCTTTAATGTAGAAGTTGCTAGGTCTTGTGAAATCCTGATTGTTTTCTACAGTATTTATTTTCTCTTAATCTTAGGAATTTTGAAACTTGACATGACATTCCTGTAAGTTTTCTCCCTGAGATTTCTTTCAGATGGTGATGAGTGGATTTTTTTACATTTCTACTTTACCTTCTTGTTATATAACTTAAGGACAATTTTCTTTAATTATTTCTTGTAATACTGTAATAAGGTTCTTCTAGTCATAACTTATAAGTAGTCTAACAATTCTTATATGGTCTCTTCTTGATCTGTTCTCCAAATCAGTTATTCTTCTAATGAGATGTTTCATATTCTCTTCAGTTTTTCTGGTTTTATAATATCTTGGTGTCTTATAATGTCAATTGATTGTCCAATTTTAATTTTCAAGGAGTTGTTTTTTTCCTTAAGATTTTGTACTACCATAAAATGAGGAAGCTGGAATACATGATCTCTAAAGTTCCTTCCAGTTCTATGTCCAATGATCTCACGATGCTCTCCTAGTGTTCTTGTTATCTGACTGGCTTTTTGTTCTACCTCTTTATAACTACTTTCCCACCTTTCAATTAAGTGGAGGAGAAAGAGAGAACAATAAATATAATTGAAAAAAATAATTTTTAAAAAGCCTTGCAAAGTTTGAGTTCATGTGTTTTATCTTAAGCCAGTTTGTCTCCTAAGTTCCAAATAAACACTATTAAAATAAAGTAAACTTTTAATACTGTCCTGAAGTTTGAATTTATTCATATTTAGGTTTTCTTATGCCTGTGGCAGGGTGAGATACTGCTCAAGCAGTCATTTTTATTATCTGGGATTTAGAATATAAGCTTTATATATATCTTATATATACATATATATATATATATATATATATGTATATATGTTATTGTTGTTTTATCTGGAAGTCATAGCAATATTTTAAAAAATATCACTTCATCATATACACTACATTTTTTTGTAAAGTTCACTAGACAAATTACATTTATTAAATGTTGAAAGCTCTAAATCATGGTACAAGGACTAACGTAGCTTATTGAAGTCTTTCCTCATAGCTCTGTCATTGAAAATTAAGGTAAATATCAAACATAGTAGCAAAGAATTGTTTCATGAACATTCCGAGAACAGTGACATTTTAGTATATTTCTTGATACATAGCTATGTTATGAAGATAAGATGATCATTTAACCAGCTGAGGGATGTGAATAAGGAATACATATAATCAAGAAAATTGTAAGTTTAAATTTCATTATGTGATTTTACATACCTCCAACAACATACTTCTATGTGTAGGAAAAAAGGTTAAATCTTATATAGATTTATGAATCAAAATTCTCAAACCACTTGTGAATTCTATGCAAGATACTACAGATATAATGGTGCATATTTCAAAAATAGATTGAAGCAGAATATATTTTAAAGTAATTTGTGAAAGCAATGATTATCTTTAGAAAACAAGTACTTGCCATAAATATTTTTTCATGGAAAATAATTAATCAGTGACATCAAAGTAGAAATTAGAATAAAATAAAACATAGTATTCAAAAATTGGTGAGTTGCTCCTCACTTTAGTTATAATCCACACTGGACTTCACTCATTGGTGAGATAAGACTTTGAAACTTTGCTCCTATTATTCACAGACCCAAAATATGTCATTTTGAAAGATGTCAGGGTTACTGTCCAGTTACTGTTGCATGATAGCAATGTGGATTGATTATTCCATCAATCCCTTATTGTTTTTCCTAGCTGGCCAGCTCCTAAGTCAACTTGCTATTGTTGTCAGCCTGGCTTTGGAGGATAATATTCCCTAAATAGCCTTTGTAGAAAATAGCTACATGTGACTGACAATGAATTCACAGACTGTTGAAGTCCATTGGGACTTAAAAGGGAACTTCAATCATTACCCCTATGTTAAAAGCAATAGTCTTGTATTTTGGTGCATTAAAGGGAAACTTATGTAGCTTAACAAGAAACACAGAAGGCTTTAAACATGGGAGGAGGAAGCAGGAGCAATGAAGAAGAAAGGATACAAGGTAGCATCCTGCTCAAGACTACAGCAAAGGCTGATGCCATCAAAATAGGTTTATGAAGGATAGGGAAGGGACACAAGTATGTAGCTAGAACATTGGGCATCTTTATATACATGGCAAGAGGAGGTAGTCTATAGACTTAGTACATCGTTATACAAAGTTTCAGCTATTCCTCTAATGACTGAATCTTCTTGGCCTTTCTTCATTTCTTCCATATTGACAGCTTAGCAATGCAGACAAGGATTGTGGGGTTATAAAAAGGGATAGGGTCTTGCTCAGGCTTATAAGTTGACTTCCTACACAAATAGAGAGAGGTATTGATGAGAAAAGTCGCATGCCTAACAACCCACAAGTCCATGGATATGGACTCACCCCTTTCACTAAGAGTTCCTGGAAAAGATTGATCCTTAAAAGAGGGTGAAGATCCTTCTCATGGTATCTGGGTCATCACACCCCTACCTCAGAGTAAAATTCTGGCAATAATCACTTAAAACTTAGGTTTGTCTCATGACTAGGGTCTCCCTAAAAGGAAATAAGAATGTCTTCTCTAGAAAAGTACTCAATTTATAAATTAAATCAAATTCAGGAGAGTTATTTATTTCTTCTCCTCACCCCAAACAAACACACAAAAAATTTAAAACTTTAAATAAGTTTTGAAAGAGGTTTAAAGCATGAAATAATAATCTCTTACTACTATTATACTCTCCCCAAAGGTTGATGTTCACAACATTAAAGTATGAGATAATTTAGGGGATTAATAAATAGATATTTCACCTTCACTTCTTTCTTCATTTCATAATTCTATACTGTATCAAATCCCTCAGGGTCAATATCACCTGTCAAGTCACAACATAGCTTTTACTCAAACTTCTTTCAGTGGATCTCTTTTCTGAGAAATATTGTAGTAGCTAAAGGTAGAGCTTCTTACAGGGAAGCTTACACTGAAGAATCTAGAAGTACTTACATCTCAAATTCATGAGGTAGAAGCCAAGGCTGGAAACTTCTATCTCATGATAAACACTTGATGTCCCAATTACAAAACATAAAAGGCAGTTAGGACTCTGAGATCTAAACGCAGCTAGACAAACACATGACTTTGCTTCCTTTTGCTAGGAATTAGCCATTCATACTGAGGGTAAGGCAAAGGGGGTGGAGGAAGTGAAGGTGAAAAAGAAAAGAAGAATCCTTTTCTCTCCCATCAAGTGAAATCCAGGGAAGACCTGCAGTCCAAGACACAACTTCATGTGAAATGAAGAGAATAATGAGAACGAATTGTACCTTCATTTAAAGACTATTGAAAGGTCAATTTCTGCTGCTCCGTGGCCAGTCTTCCTTTTTCTAGGCCCCTGTGACAAGATGAGGAGAGAGTAGTACAAAGGAAATAACCAGATGTCTGTTTTCACAAGAGGCCAAAGCATATGTTTTTTTAGAAGAGCTCAGAGCACAAGTCTATGCAAATCCTATGCCCCTTGCAGATCCATCACTAAACATAATCCATGGGGTAGCTCCACTCTAGTCCAAGCCCTTCACACACATATAAGATAGAAATGACTAGTATGGAATATTGCAGGCATATAAATTGACACAAAAGAGTGGTTTTGCAAGGAAGGAGAAAGAGAAATTTTTGTTGGTTTGTTTTTGCCCATCAAGAGAATAGTTGGGTCCAGGAAACCATAGAGATTTTCTAAACTATCACACAGACTACACGGGAAACACTTTTTTTTTTTTACCATTCAGCTTCCTGGAATTTTGGAGAAGCAAATGCATAAACTAACTATTCACCCATCATTCTTTTGAAAGACACAGACATATGAAGTGGGGAGATTAAGAAGAGGAACAAAAAGAAGTAGGAATCAATGCTCTCTTGCTGTTGCAAGAATTTAGAAGTCCAAAAAGGTATGAATCAGACATTCAGGCTGGTACAATGAGAATTCTAATACTCATACTCTCATATTCACTTCATTACCTCTCCAAATCTCCAGAAAACTCTGATCTTCAAAGACCATCTAGAACAGCAGAAAGGAGCATGACCTAACTGAAGCTAACTCTAGAAGACTAATATCGATTCTCACAACAGTTTCATGAAGGCAAGAAGAAAAGTATAGCTTTGGAAAGTGAGAATAACAATAAAAAGTTTTCCCCCTCCTTTTTCATCATTTAAAATAGTTTTGTAACAAGAAGAACAAAATAAGATAGGTCCACTGACTGGAAAAGAATGGTATATTGATAGAAAAAAGAGAGGAATCAAAACTACTATTCTTGAATTTTCTTTAATCTTCAGAATGTAAAGGGTAAAATCACCATAGTTAAGATGGAATTAAAATATACAATTGATAATTTACTGATGGGATTGCTGTACCCTCATCAGTGACTTGGACGAAGACATGGTTAGTGGGTTTATCAAATTTACTTAGGACAAAGAGTTGAGAAGAATAGAATTAGGATCCGGAAGAATAATAATAAACTGTATTTATGAGTCAAATGTAATATGACAAATTTTAATTCAGACAATTTATAGTTTAAAACATCATCTTTACAGATACAAGATAAGGAATATAGAGCAGTTCATCAACTTCTTCATCATAAAAAGAGGGGGTTAAGCTAGGCTTCTGACATCCTGTTCAGCTCCAGATCTCTAATGTTAATTCTTTGTGGAAAAAAAACATGGACAAAACCTTGAAGGATTTGGATAATGGCAAAAATCTATGTGATTCAATAGAGTAATGTAGCTGGCTCCAAAATTAATGCAACATTAGACTATGTCAGAACATAGATTTGGATACAGAAAGGATAGTAGAGGCTATTTTATTCAGGCAGCTTATATAGAAGTGCCTTAACTTACAGGCAGCTATTTCACCAAATGAAAAGAGTAATATGCTCCCAGTGAGGAAAATCTGAGTGCAAATTCTGCCTCAGACACTTGCTAGCTATATGATCCTGGGTGAGTTGCTTAATTTCTCTCAACCTCAATTTTCTCAGCTATAAAATTGGGATTATAATATCATCGATCTTCCAGAACTGTTACGAGGGCCAAAGTGTTTAATTTAAATTAAAAATTTAAAATTATATATACATGATAGCTCTAATTATTATATATTTGACTTGAAAGTAATAAAGGAACTTTGGAGTTTATTGAGCTAGAGGATGATTTCATTAGATCTCACCTTCTGGAAAATCACTTTGGAAAGCAATGTGAAGAATACATTGAAATAGGAGATTTGAGACAAGGAGAACAATTAGGATGCCATTATAATTTTCTAAGCAAGAGGTTATGAGATCCAAACTTGGGGTGGTGAATGTGTAAGTAGAGAAATGGGAGTGTATGTAAGAGATATTATGGAGAAAGAAATGGCAAAATATAGCAACTAAATGGAAATATGAGATAAATGAGAGTGATGATTCAAGAAGATGCTGGAGATTATGAACCTAGGTGAGAGGGAATTGAGATACAACCGTAGTTAATGGACATAAAAATAACCAATGTTTGCATAACTAGAAATCAGACAGGTAGATGGAGAACGAAGAAAAAGCTGTCTTGAACACCTGAAGATATAATAAATAGAAGGAAAAATGTCAACCATAAAGTCCTAAAGAGAGATCAAGAAGAATGATTGAGAAAATGACATTCAATTTGGCAATTTAGAAATGTTAACTTGGTACAAAGCAGTTTATGCTGAATTGTTGGGTCAGAAACCAGATTGCAGGAGTTTGTAAGCAACTAGGAAGAGATAGAAGTGATGTGGACAGCTTGAAGAAAGAGTGAGAATTTCGAAAAGTAGTGACAGGACAGAAATCAAGTGGAGTTTAGAAAAAATAAAAGTTCAGAAAGACAAAAAGGATTCTGTTAGTCATCTTGTTAAATTTTATGTATACTTAAAAAATTGTACATGTTAAATTCAGGGTTTCATATTCAGTTCTTTTTTTCTGTTCCTTTTATGTGGAATTGTTCATGTGTTGATTACTTATCAAGTTCATAAAAATACTTAAGTATTTTTAAAAATCAATTAGCAATAAATAGAAGGAATTGTTAAAATTTGAGGGATCTAGTTGTGATTGGGGACATTGTTGTTGTTATTGATCCTTTGTTTTCAAAGAAGACCAGTGACGTCATGGGGTGACATCTTGACTTTCATTTGAATTGGGTTTAAGTGAGGCTGCGTTGCACAAAGCCATCAGCCTCACTCTCTCTTTCAGAGTTATCAAAGGCCAGAAGAGGACAAAACTGAAGATGGCTGGTGATAATTCAGGATGCACTAGGTGACCTTGGCATCTTCAATGTCTGACTAAACTCCTAGCACTCCACAGTGCCTGCATTGGCTGCCTTCATGACTATTGGGACAAATTGTTTTCATCTGCCCATTCTGCTGGGGAACTCTTCACAGGTTTTGGGTAGATAAATGTCCCTTAAATCACAGATGGGCTAAACCAGGTTGAGGGTGACTGACAGGTTTCAAACTCTTTAGCGAGTTATAGGGAATGGGATAGCACAAATATTAATGGACCCAGCAGCATCGTAGTTGTGATTTTCTTTTGCTCTGTCCAGCAACTTGTAATTAAGAGTAAAGAAAGATCATGGATGATGGGAATAATATAGTGTTGTAGTTTAACCAGGCACAAGAGCTTTGAAATTAGAGAGTAGAGGACAATATAAAATTGAACTGATTTATTAAAGGATCAAAAAAAGGAAAGAAATGAGAATGTAGGTAGATAAAGGATAAAGGCTTGTAAAAATACTAAGGAGCACATGAATTTAAAGTCACTGCATTTTGAAGGAATAAGACATAAGATATAGAGATTTCAGAGTGATTGAATATGGAAAAAGAATATTTGTGAGTAATGGTAAAATCAAGGGCATAACCAAATGTATGGTAGCTGCCAGAATGAAGGAAAAGATCATGGGAGCTGAGTGTATTTTGAAAAACTGAAAAATATGCATTCTGAAATTCCTTTGCAGGAATTGGAGTGGAGAGAGATTGAGAACCATTGAGACAGGAAGGAGGATGTCTTGGGCATTAGTAGACAAGTCACCAGGAACTGAATTGAATTATAAATTTGAATAGCATGAACTTCAAAGAAGAGGGCCTTGATTGATTATAATCAGAGAGTCTGGAGGTGAAGATATGGAACAAGAAATACTTTTATTTCCCTATTATGACTTTTTAGTTCAAAGATACGGTAAAAGTTTCATACAGTATTGGAAAGGATGGCAAGGAATGCAGTTTCATCTGAGGAGAACATTCACAATCAATTCTAGAAGATGGAAAGAACATGATATGAACATTCTGATCCTAGTGATTTCTCCCTGTAAGTTATTCAATATGAAGCACATTCTTTCAGTTACCTTCATTCTTTAAATTAATTTCCTGTATATCATTTATGTGTCACCCTTTGAATCATAAAATATGATGGAATTATATAGGATTTGAGAGTTGTAAGAAAATAACACAATTTAACACTCATTTTAAAGATAAATAAATCATAACTTAGAGAAATTAAGTTTCTTTCCCCGAGTCAAACAGCTAGTTAGTGGAAGAGTGAAGACTAGAACTCAATCATGCGGCTTTCTTCCTAATTGCCTTAATAAGAATTTTAATAAGCTCTTATGATTGAGTGAATTATATATAAACTTGAAAGTTTTTAAGCTATTTAAGAGTTCAAGCCATTATTCTTATCATTTGATAAGAAATTTCAAGTTTACTAACATTAATATGACACAATTAATAGTTAATTTTCCAAATTATTATTTATTTTTGATTATTGATCTATCACTGTAGAGAAATTCATGCATACATACATATCTATATACATATGTACATACATACATATTCAGTCATCTAAATAAGGAAATATATATCATACTTATTTATTATTTATATTATTATATATTATATATAATACACATTACATTATATATAACACATATAATATATGGTTCCTTATTTAGATGACTGAGTAGACTTTATTGCCATGCCTATGTATGACAAATCTATTTCTTTCCCAGCTCCTGAAAATCAATACAGTTTGTTGTTACAATCATCTGGCTATAATCCACACGTGATTAGAAGGGACAAGTACATAGATCAACGATACTAAAGATGATTTTTATTTCACATCTATGAATGGACTAATTTTAAAAGCTTTATTGCCACAATATATTGTGAATATCGGTAATTATAGACTTTGAATGATGTTGATCACTTATTTAATAGCATTTAGTGGTTTTTTGATTATCCATTATATGAAATCATTGATTGTTTCTCAATTTTAGCATCATTACATGAATTGCTTTTTACCTGGTTATTCCTATAACTGAAAAAAGCATAAAAGATGTTTCTGCATTTTATAGGAAAAAACAAAAGTCAAAATATCAAGGAACCATTTTTTCATAATTTCACTATTAAGCTCCAAATTATTTCTCAAATGATGTTTTTGGTGTTTTTTTCCCCTTGTTTTCAATTACATTAATTTTTCTTTAAGTGATAGGTATATGGAAACTCACTTTTCCCAGTTTTCATCTTCAGTAAAGGTTATCCATACTTCACCACAATATGGAGGTGATTCTTTAAGGTTATATCAGTGGAACACAAATTATGGTGTGGCCAGATAAGTTGTGCAGACTTTTAATGTCTGTTTAAGGATTGGTGATAGATTTTGCTTATCACCTGAGAAACAACCTAGATCAGGGCAGGAAATCTAATTGACAGAATGTTGACTCCTAGGTAATAAAAGCTACAACAAATTTGGGGGTGTCCACCAGGGTACATAAGGTGTTGACATCAGTGTTAACAGAGGGACAAAAATCACAGAACTTTTTGAAATATTGGAGATATAGAGTTAAACATTTTGCAGACTTTTACTCTGAATTGGATCAGTGAAATCCATCTCAGGTAAAAGTCTTTATTTTCATATTACATAAGAGTTTGGCAAGAGGGCTGCCTACTTATGAGAAAATATTTGGGGTTTTTCATATTAATAAACAATAAGCTAGTACTTAACAATAATAAAATGTAGTTTAAAACTTTTTTAGAACCTTAATTTTATTTAACCTTCAGAATAATACTCTAAAGTAAAGAGAGAAATGTTAGTATGTTTACTTTCAGATGTGAAAATGGAAGCTCATGGAGATTAAGTAACTTGACCAAACCCATAAAATTTATTAATGTCATAACTGAAAGATGAAGTTGCAGAAATTCATGAGAACAGAAAATTACATTAAGAAAAGACCTATTTCCGAAAAAAAGGAAAAGAGCTACAGATGCATCAATCAGGGATTGTGAATGTAACAGGGAAGTATTTGATATTTTAAGATCATCTCCTTGATTCAGTGCTTATTAAACTCTAGGTCACAACTCCATATCAGATTTGAGAAGAGCTGAAGAGAAGGACAGTGGAAACAGTATAAGTCCTGCTTGAGATAATAAGCAAATTTTAGTGATCTGAGAATGACTTTCACAATCACCTCATCAAGTGCTTATTAAATGTCAATGTTATTGTTAGGTATGGGGATACAAAAACAAAAGTAAAATATTCCTTGCTCTCAAGAAACTTACATTCTAGTGGGAAAGAGAACTTGCACATGACTAAGTATAAAAAACACAGAGAAAGAAATGCAAGGTAACTTTGAAAAAGAAGATATTTAGAACTGAAGGAACTGTGAAAGGAGTAATGTAGAAAAGTAGAACTCTGAGTCTATGTATAAGTCAAAGATGAGAAGAAATAGAAGTGGGATTTAATAATGTTTTAGGCATTAGGGAATTGCCAGTGCTCAGTCACAGAAATGAGAGAAGAAATAGTATGTCTGAGGAATGGAAAGACCAGCATGACTGGTACATGAAGTATGTAAAGAAGAGTAACGCTTAAGAAGACTGGAAAGCTAGCATGAAGTCAGATTGTCACAGAGGGACAGGGCCTAAACTTGTAATTTCACCGTTGTAGGGAACTTCAAAGGGAGCAAGTTACTCTAAACAATTGTGTCCGATACTGAAAAAGTCTGCAAATCTCTAATTCAGTTTTGCATTTTTAACATCATGCAGATCTACTTTGCTGTATGTCATAAATGTGTTCTTGAAAAGCTAGCTACTATTTTAATTTTGTAAACCAAGCATTATTTTAAATGTATCGAGGGAGTTGCTAAAATGAATTCCTCTATAGGCAAAAGATGCATTGTTGAAGGATATTTTAACTTGCATAACAAAACTGTTGGACTTAACCTGACCCTCCTTGTCTCACCCCTAAGTGCTCTGCAGGCATGATAAATTGGTGCCATTACTCCCAGGAGCTATTCACTTGTGGCAACCATCTCTTCTTTTCCTCAATAACTCCTGCAGGGTTAAAGGTCAGAATTACTGGGGAAAGCTCTACCCACTACTCACAAAACTGTGTCTATAACCAGACTTTCTTATGTATTAACTCTGCTGACTCTCCCATCCAGAACTATCTTTGCTTCAAGTAAAAAGTATTACCCATTATGGCTTTGGAGTGATGTATGTAATATATCTGCGATAATGAATAACTCATAACTTTTTAATGTAGAAGTATCACTCAACATCAAATCTGTAATGTAATCTTATCCGTAAGATCCTTTCTCCAGTTGGAGTCATTAGTTTTAATGAAACTTGATCCAGCAGAACAACAGTGCTCCATATTCAATTGAGAAAAATTGTTTAACTCCTTGGCAGCTCCACAGGATCTTGCATTAATTAGTCTATATTCATATTATTATATATTCTGTAATAATTTCTGACCAAATATTCACACAGGTGCAGCCAGAATATTTTCTTCAGGAAACATTAAACAAAAACAGAGTTCTGTTCAAAAAGATCTCTCAAAGTAAAATTACCTGCTTTATTGAAATTAAGAATGACATTGATTTCATCTTTCTTGTTCCAAAAAGCAACAGCAGCAGCAGCACAATGAACACTGGAGCAATTAAATTTTAAGTTTGAGTTTCTTGAATGAAGCACTATGAGAAATATAATAAATGTAAAGAGTAGTGAGCTCAAAGCTGCCATTATGGTGGTATTCAAATGAAACATGATCCCTAGTGAATAGACAAAAGGTTGGAGAAGAGATTCTGCCTGGTAGAGCTGAAACTTGAAGAAGAGTGAAATAAAAACTCTTGGAGAACAGTGAAATAAAGAAAGATGTAACTTAAAAGGTTAAAGTTAGAAACCAGGTATAAACCAGGACGTGTGAGGGAGTGACCAGCAAGGCCCAAGATCAGTGCAAAACATCAGTCCAGTAGGTAACACCTTTCTTTCTTCATCCTTCTAGTGGAAAAGCCCATTGGCAGACAGTCTTTGATTGGTTCTGATTCAAAATATTTATTTCATTCCCTATTTTTTGGGTGAATTATTCTCTAATTGCTTACTTTGATCAGTCAATAATCATTTGAACTCAGGTCCTCCTGACTTCTCTACTGGTGTTCTATCCTCTGCACCATGTGCAAGTCATATCATTATTTCTCTAATGGCATGGTCTTCTTCATTGATGAAAGACAAACACACACACACACACACACACACACACACTAATCATTTATTTTGTGCCAGGCATTATGCTAAGTGTCCTCAAAGAACTTATAATCTAATGAGGGAGACAACATTCAAATAACTATGTGCAAACATGCTATATACAAGTTAAATCAGAATTAATCAACAAAAAGAGAGTGGCCCAACCACAACCAAATGGAATAAATAATTTGGACTGAGGCAGTCCATGATCACTGCCACTTTAAGAACTTTGGAAAGTTCCAAAGAATGTTCATTTCCCTCCAGTTCATTTCCCTATGTCTGCCTCTTTATTAATATCCTTACTGCAATATTTTTCCCATAAAAATCCACAATCCTTTGTTATACAATACATTTGTATTGGCAAGTCATTAGAATTTAGTAGAATTGAGGAAGGCTACCTATAGAAAGTGGAATTTTAGCAAAGACTTGAAGGAAGCCAGGAGCAGGAAATGAGAAGGGACAGTATACTAGGTATGAAGGATGGCCATCAAAAATGCTTGGACCTGAGAAATGGAGTTTTTGTTTGGGCATCAGCAAAGAAGCCTGTGCAGGAAGGAGAGAGAGAGAGAGGGAAAGGGAGAGGGAGAGGGAGAGAGAGAGAGAGAGAGAGAGAGAGAGAGAGAGAGAGAGAGAGGCAGGGAGGGAGTGGGGAGAGTATAATAAGACTACAAAAATTAAAGGGATTAAAGACTAGGTTATTAAGGACTTTGAACATCAAATGAGAGGAATTTATATTTAATCATGGAGGCAATAGTATGCCACAGGAGATTATGTTGACATGATTATATCTATGCTTGAGGAAAATTCCTAAGGTGACTGAATGGAAGAAGAGCTGGAATGAGGAGAAATTTGTGCAGGCACAGGCTTGTGGTAGCATTGTCAGAGGAGAGAAGGGGAGATATGAGAGTTATTCCAAAGATGAAATCAACAGGACTTGGCAATAGATTGAATGTGAAAATTTAGAGATAGTGAAGAGGTGAAGATGACACAAATATTGTAAGCTTAGGGGATTGGGAGTATTGTAGTTTCTTTATATTAGGAGAAAAATTTGGAATGGAGGAAAGTTTGGGGAGAAAAATGAATTCAGTTTGAGACATGTTGAATTTAAGATACCCATAGGATTTAAATTTGAAATGTCTAAGTGACAGTTGGAGATGTGAGACAGGTTATCAGAGAGATTAGGTCTGGGTAAGTAAGTTGAAGAAATTATCAGCATAGAGAAGACTGGAATCCATGGGAGTTAATAAGAAGATCAAGTGAAATATTATAGAGGGAAAAAAAATCCTAAGACAGAACCTTGTGGGACATTCATGTTTAGTAGGCATGAATGATCTGGATGAACATCCAGTAAAGGAAAGGTTGAATAGGTGGGAAATCCAGGAAAGAGTAGTTTCCTGAAAACCTAGAGAAAAGAGATTATCAAAGAAAATAGTGTCAAAGGATTCAGTGAGGACAAGGACAATGAGAATTAAGAAAAGGCCTTTGAATGTGTCAATTAAGGAAACTTTAGTAACCTTGGAGAGAGCATTTTCATTTGAATGATGAAATTGGAAGCCAGAATACAGATTGAGAGGATCAGAAGTAGAGGCACCTATTGTAGATAGCCCTTTCAAGAAATTTTGCCATAAAAAAACATGAGAGATATGAGACATAGTAGACAGAAGGATTCAAATGAGAGATTTTTGAGGATAGGGAGAAACAGGAATATTTGTAGGCATGAGAGAAGTAGTCAATATATAGGGAGATGCTAAAGATGAGTAAGAAAGTGGGCATGACAAAGATGGAAATCTGCTGGAGGAGATGGAATAGGATAAATTTCTTTAGCAAGGAGAAAGGCCATGTTTTCATGTGAGACAAGAGTGCAGGAGGAGATAATGACAAAAAGTATCAGAGTGACATAAGGTGAGAAAGAGGTGAAGAGAGACCTTTCAAAGATTGCCTTAATATTTTTCAGTAAACTATGAAGCAAGGTTCTGAGAGAGCAGAGGGAGGAAAGATCAAGAAGTTTGGAAGAGCCACTGTAGGGAATTAGATTGTGAGTTAAATCTTATTTAAGGTGTTGAAGAATTCATTTTTTCTCTCTCCTAATAATCCTCATACATAGGATTGATGGAGGAAGGAGAAGGAGAGGGAGAGTGGGGGGGCAGGGGTTGGAAGGGAAAAAAATTCAGGACCCTTGCTTCACATAAGAATCATGGAACAAAACAAATTCCCACAGTGCTAAGTCCAAAAATTATGTTTTGTATTCTGCATAGTGATCATTAGTGCATGATTGAGGAGGTGTTATTCTTTACCCAGGATATGCTGAAGTCAATCCATACCAACTGGTCAGAGATGGCTAAATTTTCAGTGTATTTACACTGTGGAAATCAGCAAAGGCTGCAAATTAAGGCTTGATTTATTGCTTTCTTGATTGCCTAGACTTAAGAAAGTAATGAAATAATGGGAAAAAATGTTAATGATGCAAATTAAGTCTTGTTTTCAGAGAGCAGCTTGATAAACATTTACCAGCACACCTCTGTCTTTGTCAGTCTTCTAGAATCAGGGTTTATCACTTAGCCGATCAAATATCTTAAATCTTTGAGGACTGTTCATTTTTTACAATATTTATATTAAGGTAAAAATTGTTCTGATTCTGCTCATTTTACTGTGCCTCAGTTTATATGTCTTTTCATATATCTTTGAAACTATCCTTTTCCTCATTTCTTATAGGACAATAGTCTTCCATGACTTTCATGTATCACAATTTATTCATCCATCTCTTTCCTGATGGGCACTTCTTGGGTTTTCATGTTTGTCACTTATACAAAGAACTATCTTAAATTTTTTTGCACACTTAGAACATTTTCCTATTTTTCTTTGATTTCTTTTGAATGAAGGCCTATTATCAATATAGTTAGATAAAAGGATACAAAGTATTATGAAACTTTTTATGCATAATTTGAAATTGTATTCCAGAATGATCCATCTAGAGCTCCACCAACAGGACACCAGTGTGCTTCTCAGCCACTCTGACATTTGTTATTTTCTTTTTTGCTATCTTTACCAATCTGCTGAGTGTGAAGTGAAACCTCTTGTATGCCTCAAATTATTATTGATCTGGGGCATTTTTTTCATGTGTTTCTAGATAGCCTGGGTTTCTTCCTTTGAAAACTCTGTTCATCCTAGGCAATTTCCACATTCCCAGGATCCCTTAGATCTTTTCTGGTGAAAGAATAGGAAGCATAATAAGAGAAATTAAATGAGTATTTGTTTTCTGAACTATTGCTATCTTTCAACTTCTTTAATCTTAATCCATCTCCATTTTATGGGAGAGTTCATCCCATTAACATTAACAGTTATGATTACTATCTGTGTCTTTCCTTCCATCCTCTTTCCTACCTTTTGTGCTTTTAGTTCACTCTTCTCCCTTCCCCTCCACAATAGAGTTTTAATTTTTGACCACTATCTCTCCCAGACTTCCCTTCCTTCTTTCAGCTCCCCTCCCTTTTATTCACCTTTACCCTTGCTACTTCTTACCCCCTTTTTAACCTCCCCTCTGCTTTCTTTCCCCTTCTCCACCTACTGCCTATAGACCTAGTTAGATTTATATTCTTAATTAAGTTTGATGTTCCCTCTTTAAAATAAATCAGATGAAAGTACCTCTCAAACAATGCTCCTCTCCCTCCCCTTTTCCCCTCTATTGTAATATAATTTTATGCCTCTTCCTGTGATGTAATTTACCATTTTCTGCCTCCTTCTTTTCACATCTCTTCTTACAATCCCTTACCACCACACATTTTTATCATCACCTCATTTGCTTTATACCCCCTTCCTCTGTCTATGTATATCCCTTTTATATTTCATAATAAACATACAATTCTCAAGATTAACAAGTATCCTTTTCCCTTATAGGGATGTAAACAGTTTGCCTATATTGAGTAACAAGTTTTTCTTTTTTTTCCCCTGTTTACCTTTTTATGCCTCTCTTGAGACCTGCATATGAAGATCGAATTTTTCTATTGAGTTTTGGCCTTTCTATCAGGAAGGTCTGGAAATCCCTTATTTCATTAAATGTCCATCTCCTTGCATGAAATGTTATGCTCAACTTTGCTGGGGAATTGATCTTAGGTTGTGGTCCCAGCTTCTTTGCCTTACAGAATATCATATTCCAATTCCTTTGATCTTTTATTATAGAAGCTACAAGATCTTGTGTAATCTTGGCTGTAGCTCCTCAATATTTGAATGGTTTCTTTCTGGCTGCCTATAGTATTTTCTCCTTCATTTAATAGTTCTGGAATTTAGTAACAATATTTCCTGGTGTTTTTAGTTTGGGATTCCTTTGGGGAGTTGAACAATGGATTCTTTTGATGACTATTTTGCCCTCTGGATCTAGGACTTCTAGGCAGGTTTTCTTGATAATTTCTTGGAACATATTGTCCAGGCTCTTTTTTTCATCATCTGGTTGGCTAATAATTCTTAGATTTTTTTCTCCTGGACCTATTTTTCAGGTCAGTTGTTTTTGCAATTATGTATTTTGCGTTTTCTTCTATCTTTTCCTCCTTTAGATTTTGTTTGACTGATTCTTGATGTCTCAAAGAGTCATTAGCTTCTACTTGTCCAATTCTAATTTTTATCAAATTGTTTTCTTCAGGTAACTTTTGCATCTCCTTTTCCATTTGTCCAATTATTCCTTTTAAGGAGTTACTTTCTCTAGTTAGTTTGTGTAGTTCCTTTTCCATTTGTCCAATTTTCCCAGTTAGGTTTTGTACTTCCTTTTCCATTTTAAATAGCTGTTCTTTTCAGTCAATTCTTTTTCATACTTTTAAAATCACTGCCCAGTTTTTCTTCTATTTATCTAATTTGGCTTTTAAAATCCTTCTTCAGCTCTTCCGAGAGTGCTCTTTGTACTTGGGACCAGTTCATAGTCCCTTCTGAAGTTTCAGATGGGAGTACTGTCTCAATGTTAACTTCCTTTGTATTCGTGTTTTGGTCCAAGTAAAGAAAGTATGCCTCTAACCCAGAATGATGACCCCCAAACTGCAAATTATAAAACTGCAAACAACAGTGAATGAAGCTATTTTAGCAAGTTCATAGACTTCAGAAGTATGACTGGTCCTATAACTATGCTGCTTCTGGTTATTGTCTCCTTGTTTCTTTTTGTCTTTTTGTCTATTATACTTGTTGGTCACATTTGTTTTCTGCTGTACCCTCCACCTGGAGATGTCTGCTCACTTAAGCTGGGGGTCACCCCCCTGTCCATGACTGTGATGTGTCACCTCTGGACCTGGAACAGACCAAGTTCCAGATTCCACCTAAAGAAATGACCCCTTGAATGAGACCTCTTGGGGCAGGGCCAGCTCTATGTCCAATCTCAATAAGAAGCAGCTATGGAAGAAGAGACCTTTGCCCCTAACCTGAAGTTTTTGGGCCCCATTCACTCAAGGAGGAGATGGGTTGATTTCACTCAAGCCCCACCCTAAGATATTGTTTTATATGCTTTTTTTCTATTATCCCTATTAAAGTTCTGTTGATACCAGTTGTCCTGTTAACCTATGTAATGGATAGTAGGAAATATCTTGCAACTGAATGTATCAATAATACATTCTTGCTTATTGTTAATGTAATTTTTCTTCTTAATGCAAAGATTTTTCCCATCCACTAATAGGCTGATATGACTTGCTTAAGTCACATGGAAGCCTGAGTCACATGAGTGAAGCCACATCAAAGAGGAAGGGTTGGAGCAGGAAGAAGTAGGGCTAGAGCAAAGCTGAGAGGAAAAGGTCAGAGCAGTCAGAACTGAGGGAGACAGAAACCTGGCAGCTGGCTAGCATGATTAGGAGAATTTGTGATTTTATTTAAGGGATCCTGTTTGTAACTCAAGGAAACTGGTTTGTGGGAAGCCTAACAGAGGGAAGGCTTGGGGCTAATGTTGCTCTCTGCATTGTTATCGTGTGCAGCTTTCTTTGTTACTATGATGGATTTGACTTTCTGGTGTCTGAATAAATGTTTTGGTTCTTTCTTCCATGTGGAGAGTCTGTTGTATTTTTGATTTAGAGTTCCATTGGCATATTCATAGGTGCTGTGAATATTGTACAGTCAATTTGCTATACAAATAATTAGGAATTTTCCTTCCTGTACTCCTTCTAATTAATTGAATATCATCCCCCCATTGATATGTAAGGTGCAGCTAATAAATCCAAAACTTAACCCATAATAAACCTGTTCTAATTTCCCTCCTAATTGTTTTTGTTCTAAGAGGAACAATTTTTGCCTTCCTTCAGACAAATTTCTTATCTATTTGTCTTCTTGATGGACTTTGGAAACATATTAATGTGCCATGATGAAGGTCATTTTATTTTAAAACAAAGCTAATTTTATCCCTCCACTGTCCCCAAATTATCTTGAATTATAGCTTTTTGAGCAAGGCTTGTGGGATGTATGTAACATCTTAGACAATCTCAGGCTCAGTGACATTTGAAAAAAAGAGATAAGCCTAGTGATAAAGTGGAAAAAAGGAGAAACCAGGAAAAAGATTAAAATGTATTTCTTTCATTTCACCACCAAACACATATGCAAACACTTTGACCAAAGGGATTCAATAAGTCACTAGAAGAAATGTTCACAGTCTATAGACTGCCTGGCTGTTTCACTTCGTAGACTACACTTTCCAAATCCTTGGTCTTGATGTAATACCAGTGATACCAACAGTTGAACTAAAAGACCAATGTTAAGAATTCCTGACTAGCTTGCTTATCAGAAGTATTTTTTCCAGTTAAAAGATTCTGCTTCCACAAACAGGACTTCCAAGCTCAATTTAAGTATGATTTAGAATTATACAGAATCACCATTTCCCTAGTTGACTTCTGTTCTTGTTGTTGGTCATCATAGCCTGGGGGAAAAGAGCATAGAATGTGCATTGCAGAAACACATAGTCCTGATTTCAATATTAATCCATCTTATGCATGATATTATTCTTTCTGGACCTCAGTGTTCTCATAATTATGACAACTGGTGATAAAAATACTTGACAAAGTTGCTGTAATGATAAAAAAATATAATGAGTGAAAATTCTTAAAATGTCACTGCTCTGACTTCAAAAGCCAACAAATTCAATCAGTCTTGTGTTTGAATCCCCTTTGTATGTCAAATGAATGGTGATTGAGCCTTTCCTTAAAGAACTTTGTTAAGGGAGAAATTATTTATCCAATTTCAGTTTTTAAAAGGCTCTAACTGTTAGGGAATTTGTCAGTAAGGTACACATGTCCATGTAAGATATACATACTCTCTCCAAATATCCCTGATCTGAGGCTGAAAATTTTAGGAGCTCAGAAAGGCAACTTCTTTCTGGTCACTTTAAAAAGGAGAGATAACGTCTACCTTAGATTTGCCAACTTATTTCCTTTTCTAACAAAAGCTGATTATATAAAAGATCATCACAAATGGTGAATAAAGAAGAACCAAACTATCCAAATAAACATAAATCAAATAAGTTATAAAGGTTAGACCATGAATGAGTTTTTTTTTTAATGTGGGAATAAGTTGAGATCTCACTTCAAACCAAGAGAAGTCCAATCTCATCCAGTGGATAGTCTTATAAGTTTCTAGGCAAGAAATCTAGAAATGAAGGGCATGGTGGTTTCCATTATACATTTGCAACTTTTAAAATCTTTCTTTTCCATGTGTTTATCTCAAAGAATCTTTGTTTCTCCAAGAACCACATGTTTCTTCTAAAGATTCTCTGAAACCAAATGTGACCTTCCCTGAAGAATCTTTGCTCTTCCCCATCCTACCTACCTACTCCATCCCCCAATTCTACAGATATGTACATGCCTCAGCATTCTCTGTACTTAAACAGGTAGTATCTCCAATCAATCAATTAACCAATCAATAGGCACATTTTAAGTGCTGCCTATATGCCAAGTACTACACTAAGTACTGTGGATACATAGGCAAAAAGACACCCCCTACCCATAAGGACCTCACATCTTCTTCTGATTATAGTCACATGAAAAACATCACAGGTTGGTTACAAGAAGTATATTCCTTTATATCATCCTGAAATCTGCATCTATGCCACTTCTCTCAGTTGTTCTTATTTCTGCCCAGGGTTGGAAAGAAGCAAATCTAATCCCTTTTCTACATGACAATTCTTTAGGAAAATTAAAGACAGTTATTGTGTTTATTTTTTAAGTCTGTTCTCCCAAGCCAAAGCTCCCTAGTTCCTCCAACTGATCTACATGTGATGTGGTCTGAGTTCCCCTCTTCATACTGATTACTCTCTTGTGGATGCACTTGAGCTTTTGTATGCATGTTATTCCTAACATGCACACATGCAAATGACAATAACACTTTACTTGTGTAGATTTCCTTTTTATCCATTCCATTTGCCTGCTATACAGAGAGTGAATTAGGTATTGGTGGAAGATTCAAAGAGCAATAAGACAATATTTGCTTAGTGGATAGAAGTCTGTGCCTAGAATCCAGAAGACCCAAATTCAAATATGTTTTTAGTTACATAACTCTGATCAAGTCATCTAACCTCTGTCTGTCTCAGTTTTGTCAATTATAAAATTGGTGCAATAATATCACCCATCTCCCAGGGTTGTTTAAGGCTCAAATGAGAATACAATTGTAAAAAACTTAGCTCACTGCATATACTAGGCCCTATATTCATGCTTATTTTCTTCTCTCCCTTTTCTTGCTTGTATGAGGTTTAAAAATTAAATATAAATAACTACATATATACAAATACCCATCTTGGAAAATATAATAAGATTGAAACCATCCAGAGTGCTGTGTGACTTCAAGAAGGAAAAATCACTTTTAACTGGAAGAGTTTAGGAACAGTCCTTAGCTTGAGTGATATTTTAACTGGATTTCAAAGGATGTGAATAATTTCTTTTCCTTTTTTTTGGTCACATGAGCCAGGTTAAGTGACCTGCCCAAGGTCACATAGTTAGTTAAGTATGGATATGAAGAATTTCAACAGAAAAAACAGGACTGGAAGTAGGATTTGAGAATAGATAATACGTAGAGTAAACAAAAAGTTATCTGTGAAAAGTTATGCCTAGATAGCACTTGGAGATGGCTAGTAGTCTAGATGGCTAAAATATAATCTGCATAGTATGAATTCAATTGATGTAAATAAGGAGCTTTGAAGGCCAATTAGAACCACTAGACAATTCTTAAAGTAGTAAGATATTTTATTTGGTATACTTAAAGGGATGGACTTTGTATTAGCAAGGCACTTGAAATCAGGGAGGGAAATGAAGAATACACTGAGACAGAGATATATTTCAAAACCAGGTTTATAAATTGTCAGGCAGGGAAGAAATTGCCAAGGATTGAATGTTACAAAAATAGTACCTTGTGTATGATAGGTATAAGATCATGTCAGGAGGAGGGCATCCACAGTTGTCCAGTGAAAGAAGAGTCCTAAGACTTGGCTTATGGTTACACCAAGGTCTTGCTGAGACCACTAGACTCATGCCTCAGGACTACTTAGGAAGCTCTAGTATCAAGACAGCTTGGTTAGCTCAAGGGGCATGTCAGTGCATGTGTTTTGTAGTGAAGTGAAAGGTTGTGTTCAGGAACATCTGAATGGTTTCTTGTCCTCAAAATTACAAGCAAAGAGACAAAATTTTGGTAGGGAAATGGAAATTTCTAGGTCAGAATATTCCAGATGTGATGAAGTGTAAAAGTTAGGAACAGGGCAGAAAGGAGAAGGTACCAGTAGAAGAAAGGGAAATAGAGGGAAACATTCTGTTGGACAGAGGAAGATTGGCGGTTTTCTGGATTACGGCAAAGAAACTTTATAGACAATCCAGAAAAACCCTTAATTTTACACATGAGAAACTACATTTTTATTTAGTGACTCACTAAAGTTCATACTGGAAATAAGTAGCACTGCTTGAATTTAAACCCAGGTCCTCAAGTACTTTCTGTTTACAAATCCAATGCTCTTTCCAGAATATTGAGAAGATGTAGCCAAATTGTGGTATATCTTCAATGCTTTTCTAATGAATTTGCACATTAATGGATAGGCAGAAAAAAGTATAGATATAAACATTATAGGACTATAGATACTGATGCTTATGTTTAGGTGGTGAACAATTCTTCTTGTATTCTCCTGGAAGATTGAAAATTTCATAATAACAGGATTTTAGTCTTTTCTAAAATCTCTAATTTCCTCTGCACCTAGCATTAGATCTATAAAAGTAGCAACTTAATTTGCTAAATTTGCTTTTATTTTAATTAATTGTGTTGAATTTTTATTTTGTTAATTTTCTTTATTAAACAAATTACTCCTAATTAAATCAATATTTAATGATTGGTTATTTAAGTTATTTAAATATTCAATATAGTTAATAATAAATACTTAGTTAAATGAAAATTTAATTAATTAAATAAATTCAGTTAACTTTTATTTTATTAATTATGTATTTTATTATTCATATGTTTATGTTATTAAACATAAATTTATATTTATTCTTTTGAGTTTGCTAAATTTACTTTTTATTTATCTTTGTGGTCACCATTTTTTAGACTGGAACTAGAGCTTATCTATACAGTCTGGGTTTCTTGAAATAAAAGCTTCAGTGCTATTACCAACATAGAGATCATTGATAATATCTAGATAACATCCTTATGAGGCTGGGGAAATAATTTGCCTAAGACTATTCATGAACTTAGAAGAGTCCTGTAATTAAATCTCAAAACCCCTCAAGTATTACCTACAGTTGGTTTAAGGCCTATACTATGGAAATAGTCATAGTACAAAGTGATTAAAGTATAAATAACTTAACTTTTACTACTAATATGAGTATTGAAAGTTCTGTCAGTGCTTAAGTTTCTCTGGGTTTGCCTTCTATTTAACATCTTGTCTCTTTAAGAATAATTAGCTTTGTGTTATTCATGTAACAAAAGGACTTGAGCTCTCTGAACTTGGGGTTTAACTTAAAGCATCCATTTATCTGAGGAAGCCAAGCTTGGCCTAAAAATGGGAACAGTAGAAATAATCTTATTGAGTTCTCAGGAGTTAGGTACAGATTTTAAATCTTCCAAAGAGTAGCAAATTCCTTTAAGATTCAGTTCCAAATCCACCTGCTGCTTTTTCCTATCCCACAAACACATACTTCCTAGTGCCTTCTCTCTGAGATGACCTTACATACTCTGTTTATATATCTATATAGCTATATCTGTATCTATGTTATTTGTGCAATGTTGTTTGCATGCTATCTCCATCATTAGAATGTGAACATCTCAAGGGGAAAGATAATATTTTGCTGCTACATTTCTTAGCACTTAGCACAATGTCTGACACATAGTAAGGACTTAATAAATGCCTGTTAATTGATTAAGCTTATTTTAAATGTGTCCTTTATCTCAAATTCATTGCTATGTTGCCACTGAAAAGCACACATGGTCATTCAATCAATCAATGAACATTGACTAAGTGCTTGCTCTTCACTAGGGCAGCACTGTGCTAAAAGGTCACTACTAAGGGCTGTCACAAAAAGGTTTAGAATTTTCACCTTACTGATTTTCACTTACTGAAGTAAATCTCTTTCCTGAGTACTTCTGAGAAATTCTTTGACCTTCATAATCAAGTGTAGTTAAAGGACTGAGCTTTGAGCCAAGAAAATCTGTGGTCAAATTAAGCCTCTGATACTTAGAAATGTGACTCTGGAGAAAATGACTTAATCTCCCTGGTCCTCAGTTTCCTTGTCTGCAAAATGGAAATAATAGCACCTCCTTTGTGAGAGTGTCACAAGGATCAAGTTATAAAATGATAGCCATAACGACATTTATACAGCACTATGTACTAGGCACTCAGCTAAGCTCTGCACATCTCCTTAGATGCTTCGAACAACCACGTGAGATAGGTGCTATTATCATGTCTAGTTTTAGTTGAGGAAACTGGGTCAAATAGAGGTTGACTTGCCCAGGGTCATACAACTAATAAGTGTCTAAGGGCAGATTTGAACTCAAATCTTTCTGATTCCAGACCCAGCATTCTATCCGCCATGCCACTTAGCTGACCATATAAACTTTAAAGTTCTATAAAAATGCTAATTATTATTATTCCATAGGAGGTACAGAAAAATAAGCAAAGCATAAAGAACTATATCCTTATAGGTTGTTGTTCTATTCCTCTTTTCTTCTCCCTTCATAATACTTCATTTGCTGATCTCATTAGCTCCCATGAAATTAATTACCATCTCTATGCTGATTCTTCTCAGATCTTCACATCTTGCCCCCAAATCTCTGCGGATCTTCAATCTCACATCTCCAACTGCCATTCAGACAGCTCAACTGGACAGCCAGTCAATGTATTAAATTCAATATTTCCAAAATTAAACTCATTCTCGTTCTCCCAAACCCTCCCTCCTTCCCACCTTCCCTATTACTCTAAAGGGCAACATCATCCTACCAGTCCCTCAACCTAGGAGTCATCCAGGATTCCTCACTATGTTTTACCCCTCATATCCAAGTGGTTGCCAAAGTCTTTCAATTTCACCTTTGTAACATCTAACACTGCTATCCTTTAACTTTGTGCCCTCTCTAGTGCAGTCTCTCATTGCCTGCAATATGAACTATTGTAAAAGCTGGCTGGTGAGTTAGTCTGCCTCATTTCTTTCTCTAATCCACCCTCCATTTAACCATTAAAGTGATTTTCTTAAAGCACAAGCATGCTCATGTCACTACCCTACTCAGTAAGTTCCAGTGATTCCCTATGACCTCCAAAATGTTCCATATAGTATTCAAAGTCTTTCATAACCTAGCCCCCTCCTACCTTTCTAGTCTTCTTACATTTTATTCCCTTACATGTAATCTTCAATTCAATGATACTGGCCTCCTGAATATTCTGCCAAGACATTCCATCTCTGAACTCCAGGCATTTCTCAGTTTCTCATGCCTGGAACACTCTCCCTTCTCTGTTTTGACTATTGATTTCCCAAGCCTCCTTTAAACCTTCCCGAAGTCCTCTTAAATCTAGTGCCTTCCAGCATAGACCAATGCCTGACACTGTACACTAGAACAAAATCCAAATGGATATATGATCTAGGTATAAAGACTGATACTATGAACAAATTAGGGGAGCAAACTACAGTTTATTTGTCATGTTTATGGAGAATGGAGACACTTATGACCAACAAGAGATAGAGAACATTATGAAATACAAAGCAGATAATTTTGATTACATTAAATTGAAAAGTTTTTGCACAAACAAAACTGATGCAACAAAGATTAGGAGGGAAGTAGAAAACTGGGAAAGAATTTTTACAACTAGTGTCTGTGATAAAGACCTCATTTCTAAAATACCTAGAAAACTGAGTCAAATTTCAAGAATACAAGTCATTCCCCAATTGATAAATGCTCAAAGGATATAAACAGGTGGTTTTCACAGGAAGAACTTAAAGATATCTATAGTCATATGAAAAAATGCTCCAAATCACCATTGATTAGAGAGTTGCAAATCAAAAAACTCTGAGGTACCATATCACACCTATAGATCTGGTAACATGACAAAACAGAAAGATGATAAATGTTGGGGAAGATGTGGGAGAGTTGCAGCAGTAATTTATTTGGTGGAACTGTGAGCTGATCCAACCATTCTGGAGAGTATTTTGGAACTATGCCCAAAGACATATAAAAATATGCATCTCTTTTGGTCCAGCAATATTGCTTCTAGGGCTGTATTCCAAAGAGATCATAAAAATGGGAAAATTTACAAATTTACAAAAATATTTATAGAAGCTCTTTTTGTGGTGGCCAAGAACTGGAAATTGAAAGAGTGACCATCAATTGGGGAAAGGCTGAACAAGTTGTGATATCTGAATGTAATGGAATTACCATTGTGTTATAGGAAATAGTGAACAGGTGGACTTCAGAAAAACTTGGAAAGACTTACATAAACTGATGCTGAGTGAAGTAAGTAGAACCAGGAAAACATACACAGTAACAGCCACAGTATGTGATGACTGTTTCAGATAGATTTGCCCTTCATAGCAATACAAGGACCTAAAACATTTGCAAAGGACTCTTGAGGCAAAATGCCATCTATATCCAGAGAGAGAACTATGGAGTCAGAATGCAGAATGAAACAGACTATTTTCTTTTTTGGTTATGTTATGTTTTGTTTTATATTTTTTCATGGTTTCTCCCATTTGTTTTACTTCTTCTATACAACATGCCTAATATAAAAATATGTTTTATAAGAATATATGTGGAGAGTTCATATAAGATTGCATACTATCTTGGGGAGGGAGGGGGGAGGGAAGGGGAGAAAATTTAAAACATATGGAAGGGATTGTTGAAAAATAAGAAAAGTAAAAAAAGTCTAGTACCTTTCTTCCGTTAATTATTGCCTATTTTTCTGCATCTAGTTTGTTTTGTACATATTTCTTTGCATGTTTTCTCTACTAGTTTGTAAGCTCCTTGAGGTCAGGGAATGCTTTTTGTCTCATTTTTTGTTTCTCACTTAGCAGAACTCATGGCACATAGTAGGTTTTTAATAAATGTTTATTGATTAATAAGAGATAGTAGAGTTAGTCTTCAAAGGAATCTTAAAAATCATACCAAAATCAATGAAATCTAACAAATAAGTTTATATTGAAGGATATAAATAGGTAGATAGAGTAGTTAAAAACTGTGACATACTGTGACAATTAAAAGCAAATCGGATGGTGAAGAGGAAAAACTAGAATGCATAATAAGCAACAGTCTCTTCTATCAATTTACAAATCACCTATCCTGAACCATAAATTCTGTCTTGGTATGTCTTTTTACTTGGGTTCAGTCATAACTAGTCCCCAGTTTGTACAATATTCCTCTCCTAAAAAATATTCAAGGAAATAAATACTGGGGATAAAAAAGATATCTGAAATTATCTTTCTATTTTGCTAGAGAGTAAAGATTTTATGAAATGAGATCACATGATATTTTGTTATTATTCTTCAAACACAGTTGATTGGATCATATTTGCCCACTTTCCTTTTCCTCTTCTTCCCAACCAGCCTATGCACAATTACTTTACTGAAGGGTTCCAAATAGCATCTCCCATAGAACTTTCTAGCCTAAAGGAGTAATGGCAATCTTTCTAGTGCTGAATTTGCATATCTCTTCTCAACTTTACTAACCTTTAGCTAAAAGCAATAATCTAGCTGTCACTCTTTGCTGGAGGGATCCATATGCCACAAAAGGTCTCCCTTTCTCCCACCAACTCACTTTGAAGTAACTTTGAGAATTCTCTCTATTCAATAAAATTGAGGACTCTATTAGAATTCCACCAGCATACAAAGACATTAAAATTAAATGGAGGCTTCAATGTCTGCCCATTTTTCTTTAAACTTTTCAAAAGCAATGGAGAGACTGGGGCCTTGATCCAGTGGGAAAACTCCAAATCAGTGAAAGTAGCTGTTCACTCCCAGTATCAAGTCATTTGCCAAGTCCTGTCAACTTCTACAACACATTCTGCATAATACTCTTCTATCTAGTCACACCTCACTGTTACATCTTAGTTCAGATTTTCATCTCTCACTTATACATGGTAAGAGCACTCTAATTGGTATCCTTACTACCAAGATCTCCCATCTATAATTATACTTCATAGCACACAAAAAAATTATCTTCTAAAAGAATAGATAGTTTGTTTAGGAAACTTCAGTGGTTCCAAGTGTACTGAGAAACTCATATCCTACGTTCATGGATTATACCTATTCAATCATTTCTTGTTTCAGGCAGCCTTGTGAAAGGTAGTATAGAGTAAGGAATGAAGGGATTATTTCCAGGAATATGGATTCATTGTTAAAGTCTTTGTAATAGAAGATAAAGAGTTTCCTGTTTGACTACTTAGCTATGCTCAATGGGTATACAAAAGGGGTGAACAGCCTCATCAAGTCTCTCTTTTAATTTTTGGCTATGAAGCTTGATGATTGCTTAAGAGCTTTATCCAGAGATTCAGATAAAGGAAGAGTAGTTACTCTGTCTCCCATCTGGCCTCCGTGTGACCATGAGGAAATGGTTACCTCTAATTCTCTTTGAGTTTATTTTTTTCTTGGTCAGAGGCAAAGGAGTATCCTGAGAAGGAAATATTTCAGTGACTTTTTGAAAGGTCTGGAAATTTGTGGCTATAGTAACAGTACCACAGCAATATCAATGGTGTTCACCAGAATTGCAGTAGCCGATAATAGAGAAATCTTCAGTGAAGAATTGGATCATGATCATAAAAAAGACCAAACATGCCATTTTTTCCCCAACAATGTTGATGCCAAGCCTAAGTGACATTTCAAATGGCTAATTAATACTACTGTAAAACTACTTTGAGTTCTGATATGTCTATAATACTATTCTCCTAACCTGCATTAACTAGCTGTAAGTTGTTTTCAAATTGTGTTTTGATCATTCTATTCATTTGTGATGTTATCTCTTACAGAAAGCATTCCTTTGTGTGTGAGAGAGGGAATTGATTTTAAGTATTAGGTGCCTCTTTTGCCTTTGCTTCATGGTGATACTGACATAAGCTAGAAAGAGGTATCCTTCACATGAGGCTTGGTGGAGGTAGTGTCTAGCTGGTTGGTTGTTGTCCTTTGTTCTCAAAGAGAAGCAAAATGACATGACCATGATGAAGACAAGTTTCAGTGTGTCCAACTGTGGATGATCAGACCAATATGAGTTTGGAATGCTTTACCACACATTGGGCACAGATAGTTGGTGTGAACATTGGGGGTGGATACTCCAAATTTGCACATCCAATGTTTCCTTTGTGCTGTCTCAATTCTGCTTTGCTCGTAGTACCCTCTCTGATGTGGGCATGTCATGCTCAGCATTTCTGTGCCAGTGTCTCCCATGTCACACACTCAAATCCAAAGTTTTTGAGAGAGACCTTGAGAATGTCCTTGCATCGCTTCTTCTGACCACCATTGCCTGTCCCATGTGAGTTCTCCATAAAATAGTCTTTTTTGCAAGTGTACATTTTCCATTCAAACAACACGACCAGCCCATTGGAGTTTCACTCTCTGAAGCATATTTTGAATGCTTGGAAGTTTAGTTCAAGCAAAGACCTCAGCGTCTGCTACTTTATTCTACCAGGTGATGTTCAGAATCTTCCTAAGAGAGTTCAAGCAGAATCGATTCAGTTTCCTGGCATAGTACTGGTAAACTGTTCATGTTTTACAGGTATACAACAATGAGATCAGCAAAACAGCTCTGTAGACCTTCAATTTGGTAGTCGGTTTAACACCTCTTCTCTCCCATAGTTTTCTTTGGAACCTCTCAAACACTAAGTTAGCTCTGGCAATACATGAGTCAAGATAAATTGGAGGGAAAGTTGAGCCAACACACAGCTGGCAATAGTGGAACAGAAAAGGATTGGGCAGCTTTCAGATATTTGATGTACACCACTGCATTTGCTCATCTGGGTCAGAATACTTGCAAACACCAAGACTGGTTAGATGAAAATGATGGGGAAATTCAGAAGCTGCTAAATGAAAAATGAGAACTCCACAGGATTTACTAGCAGGTTAGTTCCATTTCTAAGAAGGCAGCATTTAATTCCATCAAAAGTAAAGTATAAGCAAAGCTTAGAGAGATGCAAGATTCCTGGCTCAGTAAGAAGGCAGATGAAATTCAATTTTATGCTGATAGTAGCAATCCAAACAATCTAAGAACTTTTATGATTCCCTGAAAGCTATTATTTATGGATCAAAAATCTATGGTGCATCACAACTGCTTAGTGCTGATAGAGCCACATTGATTAGTGATAAGGACATGATCCTAGAGAGATAGGCTGAACACTTCCATAGTGTTCTCCACAGACTATCATCAATTAGTGTGAAACTATTGACCTCAGGTTGAAGTCAATCCCTCCTTAGCTGAACTTCCAACTGAAGAAGAGTTTTTGAGGGCCATTAGGCTCCTTTCATGTGACAAAGCACCTGGTGCTGATTTTATTCCAGTAGAGATTTACAAGGTAGGAGGACCATTGCTCATACAAAATCTGACTGAAATTTCCCAGGTTATATGGCAAGAAGAGGTTATCCTGCAGGAGTTCAAGTATGCCTCCATTGTCCATCCATATAAAGGTAAAGGAAATAGATTGTTCTACTACAATCACAGAGGGGTCTCTCTCTTAGTGTCTAGCTAGTAAGTGTAAGAATGGGGAGAATAATCTTCCTAATTATAGCAAAGTTCCTTGAATACTAAATCAACCAAATTGCCTGCTTGGGTATAAGACAGGTAGAACTGGTCCTCCAGCCCTGAATTCTTAATTGCATATCCTTTATGTTATCAGTTGTGTCTGACTCTGTGACTTGATTTGGTGTTTCTTGGTAAAGATGCCAGGGTGGTTTGACATTTCCTTCTCCATCTCATTTTACAGATGAGCAGACTGAGGTAAGCAGTGTTTGATGACTTGCTCAGGGTCACATAAGTGTCTGAGTCCAGATTTGAACTCAAGAAGATGAGTTCTCCTCACTCCAAGCCTGGTGTTCTAACATGTCACTTAGGCGCCTCACATCCTAGGCTAGAATTAGAAATAAGTACTTTGAGCTGGTATCTAAAACTCTATACAATATGACTCCAACCTCCCAATTCAGCTTTACTTCACATTAATTTCCTTTACTTACTGCCTCTGCATTACATTCAAGCTGGATAACTTAAACTCTCTGTTCTATAGGTCCACAAAAATTGTGCCCTTCCACCCATTTCCAAAATGTCCTCCTCAAGTTCACCTTTTAGAGTCCATGACATCTTTATCTTTTTAAACAATACTTTTCCTAAAAATAAATAAATAAAATCTAATAAACAAATACTTTTTGATGTATTTTAACATTGTCTATATTCTTACTGTATTCTTTGCTCTACTCCTTCCAAGAGAATACTTACATATAATAATGGACAATTTAAAAAAAAAAGAAATGAAAAATAAGAAGAGAAAAAGAGTAAAATCAATCAACACATCAAAAAGATATGTGATATAATATGCAATCTTCCACACACATAGTTCCCTCTCACTCCAACTCTGCAACAAAGTAATGGGAGCATTTTTTCATGTCTTTTCTTTAGGGCTAAATTATTTCTTATAATTTTCTTGCTCTACTTCATTTTTCATGAGTTCATATAAATATTTTTATCTTTTTTTATGTTCACCATGTTCATTTTTTATTACAGCACAGTTATACTCCATTAATTTAGTATACCACAACTTATTTATCCATTCCCCAATCAATGAACATCTACTTTGTTTGCAAATTTTTACTATCACAAAAAGTGTTGGTATAAATATTCCAGTGTATGTGGGGGCTTTCTTCTTATCGATACCTTCCTTGGGATATAAGCTTAATAATTATGTCTGTAATTCAAAAGGTATGGGGATTTTATTTTTTATTTGCATAATTCCAAATTGCTTTTTTCAAAGTGGTTGTACTGTTTCATAGCTTCATCATCAAATTCCCCAGATCCCATATAACACAAGATTTCCACCTCCCTTAGTGGAAGCCCCTTCCACAACTGAAACAAAAGCTCTCTCCTTTCCCCTCCCCCTCACTTGCTCCCCTGAAACATCATAAGTGTAATTTTCCTTTCATTTCTAGGCTTTGATTTGATCCAGGCATATTACAAACTTTTCTCTATCCACTTACTCTACTCTTCCCTTTTCATGAACCATCCTATTTTGTAATGTACTTCCACAAATCAAAACCCAAAACATTGTCAGGTTCTCTCTACAAAACCCAGAACCCCCTCTTCATTATTACCTCCACCCACCTTCTACCTTCCCCTTTCTCTCCTTGTATATATTTCGAAAGAAATCTCTTACTGGTTTGTCTGCTGTCACTCTATTACTGCTTTTATGATTCATTCTATTGCATTTTCATTTGTTCACTCATCTTACATTTCTATTGTCTGAGACTTTTGATAAGCAAAAGTTCAGTTCGAGTTTTCTTTCTAAGAATGTTTCAATTACCTCTTTATTATTGAATCTCCATATTTTTTTAACTTATGGCTAAGTTCACACTTGCAGGGCTATATCCTGAGTTCCGTTGCTTTTTGAAATACATTGTTGCATTCACTTCCACATTTTCTGGTGAATGGAGAATAGTTTGTATTTTTCAAATTAGCTTTCCTTTGTATTTGGAGGTCTTTCTCCTGATTGCTTGCAGAAATTTTTGTTTCTGGATTGATTTATTAAATGTAAACACCTATAGTCATGGAGTTTGCAAATTTTTTGTGTTATTTTTTCTAGAGGTAATCTACTGATTCTTTCATTTTCTATGTTAAAAACTTGTATTATTTCTTGAATTATGGTGTTCAAGTTTTTTGATTTATTGTTTTCTCTACAAATCCTTTCTTTAAGATCAATATATTTTTCTTAGATAAAGAGAATATATTTTTTTTATTTTATACATTCTTATTAAAAATATTTTCACAATATTGTCATGTTGTAAAGAATTAAAACTAATGGAATGAACCATGAGAAAGAAGTAAAAAACAAAAAAGAGAGAGAGATCAAATAGTATGCTTTGATCTGCGTTCAGAGTCCATAATTCTTTATCGGGATACAGAGAGCGTTTTCTGTCATGGGACATTTGGAGTTGTCTTAGAACTTTTCATTTTTGAGAAGAGTTAAGTCTATCAAAACTAATCTGTGCAATGTGGCTATTACTGTCTGTAATGGTCTCCTGATTCTGCTTAATTCACTCAGCATCAATTCACATAAGTCTTTGCAGGTTTTTCTGAAGTTCACCTGCTCATCCTTTTTTATAGCACAATAATATTCCATTGCATTTATATACCACAAATTATTCAGTCTTTCTCCAATTGATGGACATCCCCTTGATTTCCAGTTCTTTGCCACCATAAAAATCCTGCTACATATATGGTTTCCTATGTGAGTCCTTTTCTTATTCGTATGATCTCTTTGGATACAACCCTAGAAGTGGTATTGCTGTGTCAAAGAGTATGCATATTTTTGTAGCCCTTTGGGCATAGTTCCAAATTGCCCTCCAGAATGGTTGGATCAGTTCATAATTTCACCAACAATGCATTACTGTTCCAATTTTCCCATATCTTGAACATTTATACTTTATCTCTATTGTCATATTAGCCAATCAGACAGGTGTGATGTGGTACCTAAGAGCTGTTTTGATTTGTTTCTCTGATCAATAACGACTTAGAGTATTTTTTTCATATGTCTATAGATAGCTTTAATTTCTTTCTCTGAAAACTGCCTGTTCATATCCTTTGACTATTTATCAATTGGGGAATGACTTGTATCCTTGTAAATTTGTCTCATTTCTCTAAATATTTTGGAAATGAGGCCTTTATCAGAGACACTGGTTTTAAAATTTCTTTCCCAGGTTTTTTGCTTCCCTCCTAATCTTGGTAGCATTGGTTATGTTTGTGCAAAATCTTTTCAATTTGGTGTAATAAAAATTATTCATTTTGCATTTCTAAATGTTCTCTATCTCTTGTTTGGTCACACATTCTTCTATTTTCCATAAATCTGACAGGTAAATTATTCCTTGCTCTCCCAGTTTTCTTATAATATTAGCCTTTTTATCTAAATCATGTAACCATTTTGACTTTATTTTGGTATACAGTGTAAGATATTGGTCTATGCCCAGTTCCTGCTATGTTATTTTCCAGTTTTCCAGCAGTTTTTGTTAAATAGTGATTTCTTATCCAAGAGTATATATTATTTTAAAGCTATTGGGGCTATTTTTGCTTTTTCTTCTCTCCTAAATTATTCTTCATTTCTGAGTATTTACACTACTAATCATTTTTCTTTTCATTTGCTTATTTGACTTTCCATCACAGGTTTAGGTTTTTTCTATTATGTCCATTATTTTTTTTTCTGTGAAGGCCATTGTAATGTTAATGGGATTTAAGATCTTCCCCACCCAGATCTCATATGACCCCCATCAAGGAAAGCTTGTTTAAGGGAGGCTTGGTTGTAGGAAGACTGTATACCTTTAGGTACTAAGTTGATTAGGAACTGAGTCATGAGAATTGTGATGTCTTCTGACTCTGAGAAGTGCATATATATTCTCATTTGGTATTTTACTTTGGGGATTCACTTACAAGAAGGACCTTGTGATTGCTTGATTGAAACTCTGAGTAGCTATATGTGCAGACCCCACAACTGCTCAGATGTATAGGCACTCTCAAAACAGTGATGTATGTAAGGTGTAACAGCAACATTGCTTTGATTCAGATAGTCAGAACCCTGTCTGTTGTCAGTCTTTATGCTAATTTCTCTGCTTCCATTTTATCTTATGTTCAAGGTGCTGACTTTTCCCCTGAACTACTGAATATAATTAAAGAACATTGCTGACCCCTTAAAAGTTGCTTTCCTCTAAGGAAAGTAG
This sequence comes from Potorous gilbertii, assembly GCA_028658325.1. Classification (NCBI taxonomy): domain Eukaryota; kingdom Metazoa; phylum Chordata; class Mammalia; order Diprotodontia; family Potoroidae; genus Potorous; species Potorous gilbertii. The sequence goes on along the minus strand of CM053772.1, from coordinate 102,975,337 downwards.
ATACAAGAACTTATGCTAACAGATCATCCTGGGTATGACAGGATGCTTACTGCTACAGCTGTAAATTCTGCTCTTGTGATAACTTCCTTCTCTTTTAGACACTCAATAACAGCATCTTTGGGTTCCATGTTCTCAAATTTTGGAGGGTCTTCTGTGTATCAAATGTTGGATTGTTCTAATTGTTTTTGCAGTATTTTTTTCATAGGGACTTGAAGTTGTTTTCCACATACTGAGTCAACATTCTTTTTGGTGTTAATGTTTGTTGTTAATTTATCTGTATATATTCAAGGGCATTGAGTTGCCTTCTTTCTGCAATTTTTGATAGTTTCAGGGTTTTTCCCCATTAATTACCCCTATTGCTCTCTTTCTGCTTCCCTTCCTTCTGATAGTGGTTTCCCTGAGGGCTGAATCTCAAAGCAGTTCAGTCACCTCTCAAACTTGGCAATTCATGTTTCCCCAATCTAGCTCTCTGTCCCAAGTGACTTTTGGAGATCAGAAATGTCCCTAGCTGGATGTTATACTTTTTCCCTCAGACTTAATGTAATGACCTATAACCTCTCCACACATAGAATCCCATCCTACTCCCTCTATTCCTAAGTTTTCTAGCCTAGTATCAATAATTCAAAGTGTTGCTATTTGGTGGTACAGAGTAGATTTTTGAAGTTTGATCTCTGAGGTTGGGGAAAAGGGGAAAGCTATGGTGAGAGTTTGAACTCCAGTATAAGGCCAGAAAAGTGTCTTATTCCTTTCTCTTTCTTCTTTCATTCTCCTGAAGAAATATTTTATTGTACAGAGTGCTGTCATGGCACTCCTGCAGACACAAATGAGAGCATAAAGAAAATAAGAAAGCAGGACAAGATGGTTTTACAAGTGAAGTTGATCAAAAACTGAAAGAAAAATTAGTATCAACATTACATATATTTTTTGCAAACATAGAAAATGAAGGGATACTGACGAATTCCTTCTATGATAGAAATGTTATTTTCTTTTACCACAGGGAGAAAAAATATACAAAAAAACTATAGACTAATTTCTGATAAATTAGAAATAAAAATATTAAGTAAAGTATTAGTAGAGAGGATACAGCAACACATTAAAATTATATTCTATAATCAGATTGGTAAGATTTATGCTAGTAACTTAGAATCAGTATAACATTAACAATAAAACACAAAATATCATGTGATTAGGTATGAAAACTGTTAAAATATGTAATATTCATTTCAGTTTATAAAATCATTCTAAAGCATGATGAAAATAAACCTGAACTTATTATAACAATAATATCTATCAAGCTAAAGCATGGTAATTTGTAATGAATGAATGAATGTTAGAGGCTTTTCTAAAAAAAAATCAAGGATAAAACAATGATGTTTGTAATTGCCAATTTTTTACATTGGTCTAGTAATTCTGCTTATATAAATAAGACAAAAAAAGTTTGAAGGGATAAATATAGAGAAAGAGGAAATGAAAATTTTGTCAACAATATGATGGGTCAACTTAAATGACAGTAGAGATTTAATTAATGCTAACTGAAATAATTAATAACTAGCAAATAGCTTTGTTTAAAACAAAGCCATACAAATAAAAAATCATTTTCTGTATGTTTCTGTATGCTATATAGCACCCAGCCAGAAAAAATGGAAAGAAAAATTCAGTTCAAAATAGTTGAAGAATTCATAGGATAACTAGGAGTTCATCTACCGAAATGCATCCAGGAATTATATCAATACAAGTATAAAACCTTATTTTTATACAAATATAGTCTTAAATTGTCAGAGTATTAACTGCTCATAGTTGAGTATTACTAATATAATGAACATGACACTTGCAAAATTAATCTATCTATTCAGTTTCATACCAATCAAACTGCCAGAGGGTTACATTATAGAGATAGAAAAACAATAACGAATAATAAAATTCACCTGAAGGGACAAAAGATCAAGAATATCAAGAGAAATTATAATAATTTTTAAAAAACTAGGTAAGAAAGGAGTCTAGCAATACACAAAAAATAGCAATATCCACTAAAATCATGTGGTAATAAGTAAGCATTGAAAATCCTGGTCTTTGGGATAGATTAGGAAAACAAATTTCAGAAGGAAATAAATATAGCTGGATAGTATTTGATGAATATAATGACTTCAACTCCTATGGTAAGACCATTATTTTACAAAAAAAAACTGCTTTGAAAACTAGGAAATACTTGGACAAAAATTAAGTGTAGGCCAAGAATTTTTAACTTTTTTTTTTCGTCTCATGGACCTCTTTGGCAGTTCCATATCCTTTTCAGAACAATTATTTTAATATCTAAAAATACATCAACTAATGAAGGAAATCCATTTTATCAAATATAATTATCAGTAATATACTATGGCAAAATTGTGGTACATGAGTATAATGCAACATTATGGTACTGTAGAAAATGATCTGTATAATTAATCCAAAGAAGCATGGAAATGTCTACATGAATTGATGCAGAGTGAAGCAAGCATAACTAAGCAGTTATTTCTTTTACTTTTAGTATATAAAATTATTTAGTATTTCATTTTCCCCAATTATAGGTAAAAATAATTTTTAACATCTGTTCCAAATTATTTCCCTTTCTCCCTACCCACCTTCTCATCAAGACAGCAAGAAATCCAATATAGGTTATACATATATGGCTATGCAAAACATATTTACATATTAGTCATATCATGAAAAGAGACATTTGTCCCCCAAACACACACACACACACACACAAGCACAGACACTCACACAGATACACACACCAACACATGAAAAAATAAGCCAAAAAAGTATTCTTCAGGGGTACAGCCATGATGGCAGAGCAGGGACCTGTTACAGGTCTCCCCCAAATCCCTCCAAAAAACTGTAAAAAGAACTAAACAAATTCTAGAGTACCAGAAGCCACAAAATGACAGACTGAAGCAAATTTCCAGCCCAAGACAATGTGGAAGGTTGAGGGGAAGGGTCTTTCACCAGTCTGGGAATGGAGCACAGTAACAGCATGAATCATGCTGGAGCAGGTCTTAGGGGTCTGAATCGCTGATGGTTACTGTGATTCCAAACTTTTCAACCAACCAATGCTAAAGACAGCTTCAAAGGTCAGTGGGAAGGTTCTCTCATTTGACTGAGAGGTGAAAATTGTCTGGCCTCAGTCCCAGGTCCAGTTCAAGTCCCTGTCCTGGACCCAGGGTGGTTGCAGCCACTGCTGAAGCAGAGGCTACTTCCACATGACAAAGTTCAAAAGTCAAGTAATTTTCTGGGGAAATGAGCAAATGGGCTTTTTTTGGTGGGTGGAGAAGAAAAAGATTATAGATTTTTACTTTCTTGGTGAAGAGGTCTTTTATTACATCATTGTTGATAAGGAAGATCAAAACATGCCATCAGAAAAAGACAACAAAACCAAAGCTCCTGCATCTAAAGCCTCTAAGAAAAATATAAATTGTTCTCAGGCCATGGAAGAGCTCAAAAAAGATTTTGAAAATCAAGTAAGAGAAGTAGAGGAAAATTTGGGAAGAGAAATGAGAGTGATGCAAGAAAATCATGAAAAACAAGTCAACAACTTACTAAAGGAAACTGCAAAAATGCTGAAGAAAATAACATCTTTAAAATCAGATAAACTCACATGCAAAAGGTGTCCAAAAAAGTCAATGAGGAGAAGAGTGCCTTAAAAAGCAGAATGATCCAAATGAAAAAAAGAGGTTCAAAAGCTCGGTGGAGAAAATAATTCTTTAAAAATCAGAATAGAGCAAATGGAACAATTTGAGAAATCAAGAAATTATAAAACAAACCAAAAGGATTTAAAAAATAGAAGGCAATGTCAAGTATCTCACTGGAAAAACAATTGACCTAGAAAATGAATCCAGGAGAGATAATTTAAAAATTACTGAAGTACCTGAAATCCATGAGCAAAAAAAACACTTACATATAATTTTTCAAGAAATTATGTGGGGGCAGAGTCAAGATGACAGAGCAGAAAGATATACATATACTAGCTTCTCCCACACAGCCTGTAAAATACCTGTAAAGAAAGACTCTCAACAAATTCTAGAGCAGCAGAAGTGGAGAACAACAGAGTGGAGGAGAGTTCCAGCGCAGGGTGCCCTGAAAGGCCGACAGGAAATGTCTGTCCCTCCAGACACACTCCAGCCTTGGTCATGCTGCAGGGCTCCGGGAGGAGGATGCTAGCAGGCCTTGGAGCAGAATCCCAAGTTGCAATAGCAGCAGTTCACAGATTCCCTCAGCCCACAGGCACCAAAGGTCAGTGACAGGGTTTTTTCAGCTGACCAAGAAGGGAGAAGGGCCTTCCCATAGCTCCAGGCCAAAGGCAATGACCACAGAGGACATATTGAGCAGGTAGTAGTTCCCACAGCAGCCCCTCTAGCAGCCAGCATCCATTGTTGGATCGTAAAACCCGTGGGGGCACTGAGCAGCTGTTTCTTACCCTGTATAAAGGCCCTGCAGCATCTGATCTTTATCTCACACTGAATGGAGGCCCTGCCCTTGCAGTTTATCTGAATCTCAGCCCCCAGTGCTGGCTTGGTGGAACTGGAGGAGAGGTGGTTGTGAAGAGAAAACTCTACTAAGATTCTGGGCACAGACCAGTGTACACACTTGACTGTACCACCTTGGAGGAACTGAGAACTTACAGATCCCCAGAGTATACCTACTCTTGACAAAGGACCCAAAAGTCAAGTAACTTGTTGAGAAAATGCCCAAAAATGGAGCAGAAGAAGGGGAAAGTTAGAGGGAATAAGTGAACCTTCCTTCAATCCTATTTGGCTTCAGGAGGAAATAATATGTACACTCAATTTGGTATTGATGTTTATCTGACCCTACAGGAAAACAAGGAGGAAGGAGATAAGAGAGAGAAGATAATAGAAGGGACAGAAAAGATCATAAGAAGAGGTAATCAGTAGCAAAAATTTTGGTAGAGGGACAGGTCAAAGAAGGAATTTAATAAATGAAGGGCAGGACAAGATAGAAGGAAATATAGTTAGTCTTTCATGACATCAGTGTTATAGATGTGTTTTGCATGACCACCTATGTAAAACCAATATTGAATTGCTTGCCTTCTCAATGAGGGTGAGTAGGGAGGGAAGAAGGGAGAGAATTTGGAACTCAAAGTTTTAAAAATGTATGTTAGAGGTTGTTTTAGCTATGCAACTAGGAAATAAGATGTATAAGCAGTGAGTTATAGAAATCTATCTTACCCTTCAAGAAAAATAGAAGGGAAGGGGATGGGGGGGCTGATAGAAGGGAGTTCAGATCGGAAGAAAGGGTAATCAGAAAATATGCTGTCCTGGGGTAGGGGTAGGGACAAAATGGGGAGAAAATCTGAAATTCAAAATTTTGTGGAAGTGAATATTCAAAACTGAAAATAAATGAATTTATATAAATAAAAAGTATGCTTCAATCTGCATTCAGATATCATCAGTTCTTTATCACAGGATGGATAGCATTTTTCATCTTAAGTTCTGCAGAGTTGCCTTGGATCATCGCATTGCTGAGAATAGCTAAGTCACTCACAACTAGTCACCTTACAATATTGCTGCTACTTTGTTTACAGTATATTTCACCTTTTCAGATTTTTCTGAGATCATGCTTGTTACTCCTAATAACCCAATAGTCTTCTCTCACAAACACATAGTGCAATTTGTTTAACTACCTCCCAGTTGATGGATATCCTCCCAATTTCTAATTACCTGCACAATAACAGAGCTTCAATAAATATTTATAATATATATATGTCATTTTTCCTTTTTAAAACAAAATCTCCTTTTAGACACAGACCTATAAATCTCCTTCAAAGGATATGATTGGTTTTATAGTATTTTTGAGCATTGTTCCAAATTACTCTGCAGAATGATTGTATGAGGTCACAACTCCACCAACAGTGCACTAATGACTCATTTTCCTACATCTCTTCCAACATTTGCCATTAGTCAGTCTAAAAGATATAAAGTAGTACCTCACAATTGTTTCAATTTAGATTCCTCCAATCAGTAGTAATTTAGAGCACCTTCTCATATAGGTATAGATAGCTTTGGTTACTTCTTGTGAGAAGAGGTCAAATCTCTTATCAGTTGGGGAATGGTTCCTCCTAATTTTATATATTTGACTCACTTCTTTATATATCTGAGAAATAAGGCCTCTATCAGTGAAACTTGCTTCAAAATTTTTTTTCACAGTTATGATTGTTAAATATTTCCCTTTGTCCTATTCCTCTCATATATTTTATTCTTCCTCTCCTTTTACCCTGTACCTCCTCAAAGTGCTTTGCTTCTGACCATCCACTTCCTCCAATCTGTCCTCCTTTCTATCACACGCACACACACACGCACACATACACACACACACATATCTCTTATCCCCTTACCCTCCTACTTTTCTATGTGGTAAGATAGATTTCTCTAACCAATTGAGTGTGTATGTTATTCCCTCAGTGACCTGATTCAGATGAGAGTAATGTTCACTCACTCCCCCTTGCATTTTCCTCACCTCTGTAAATGCTTTTTTTGCCTTTTTACATGAGATAATTTGCCCCATTCTACAACTACCTTCCCCTTCCTCCCATTACATTCCATTTGCTCACCCTTTAATTTTATTCTTTTGACATCATTCATTCAAATTCAACTCAGACTTGAGCCCTTTGTCCAAATATACTCCAAACTGCCCTAATAATGAAAATGATTTTAGGAGATATAAATATCATCTTTCCATATAGGAATGTAAAGAATTTGACTTAAGTGCCTTATGATATTTCCCTTTCCTGTTTACTTTTTTTATGGTTCTCTTGAGTCTTCTATTTGAAAGTTAAATTTTCCATTCAGCTCTGGTCTTTTCATCAAGAATGCTTTGGAGTACTCTATTTCATTGACTGTCTTTCCCTTTGCCCCTCCTCCCCCCCATCCCAGAGGATTATGCTCTGTTCTGCGAAGTTGGTGATTCTTGGTTTGGTTGTTTTATGATTGGAGTTGTCAGATTTATTGGCATATAATTGGGCAAAATATTTCCTAACCCTTCCTCTTCATTGATAACAAATTCACCCTTTTCATGTTTGATATTATAAGTTTCATTTTCTTCTTTAAATTAAAATAACCAATGTTTTATCACATAGAACTTTCTTTTCTTCATAAAACAAGCTCCCAGTTTTATTTATTTGCTCAATAATTCTCTTACTTTCAAGTTAATTAATTTCTCATTTAGTTTTCAGGATTTCCAATTTGATGATCAATTTGAAATTTTTCTTTTTCTGTTTTTTTTTTAGTTTCATCCCAAATTGAACTACACTTCCTCTATTTTACTGGTATAACAATTTGGAGAAATACGTTTTCTCCTTATATCTGTTCTTTCTGTCTATGTATATTCCTTCTAACTACCCTCATAATGATAAAGTTCTTAGGAGTCACATGAACCATCTTCTCATACAAGAATAATCTAACCTTATTAAAAATTTAACCTTATTAAGTCTCCATCAGAGGCATAATTCACATGTCAGCAAGGTAACAAAGAAAAACCAACCAACATGAATATTATGAAGAATAAAACCAAACAATGTTGGTCATCAACATATGCATCAAGTCTCCTTGTGTCCTAGTAATCAGATTCCAATATCCATTTAAGTAACACATTTCAACTTGAATCACAGATGTACCATCTAGTCATCTAGTCTCTGGAAATAACTTCTCTTGGACATTGTCAAATAGGTGTCATTCTTAGGGCAGCTCTGAAGAAGGCTCCATTTCCGTATATCTGTTTCTCTGTTTCAAGTCACTTGCAGAAATTCTTGGATATTTCTTCTAAAATCTTTTGTAAAACAGTTCTCACTACAATTTATTATACTCTTTAATCTTTCCAATAACTTTGTACATGTGAGACCCTTTCCCATTTTTATGATCTCATGGGGATACAGTACTAGAAGAAGTATTGCTGGGTCAAAGGGTATGCACATTTTTGTAGCTCTTTGGGCATAGTTCCAAATTGCTATCCAGAATGGTTAAATCAGCTCACAGTTTCACCAACAATGTACTGGTGTTCCAAATCTCCCACATCTCCAACATTTATCATCTTCCTGTATTGTCATGTTAGCCAATCTGATAGGTGTGATATGGTATCTCAGTAGTTTTGATTTGCATCTCTCTAATAAATAGTGATTTAGAGCATTTTTTCATATGACTAGAGACATCTTTAATTTCTTCCTCTAAACCTGCCTGGTAGTATCCTTTCACTATTTATCAAGTATGGAACGATTTGTATTCCTGTACATTTGATGCAGTTCTCCATATATTTTAGAAATGAGGCCTTTATCACAGACAAGCATTGAAAAATTTTTTTCCCACTTTTCTGCTTCTCTCCTAGTCTTGGTAGCATTGGATTTGGTTGTGCAAAAACTTTTCAATTAAATGTAATCAAAATTGTCACTTTGCACTTCATAATGCTTTCTATCTCTTGTTTAGTCAAAAATTCTTCCCTTCTCCGTAAATCTGCTAGAAACACTAATCCTTGCTCCACTAATATGTTTGTAGTATCAATCTTTACATCTAGATCATGTACCCATTAAGATTTTAATCTTGTGTATGATGGCAAGCATTGATCTATGCATAGTTTCCACCACACTATTATCCAGTTTTCCAGGCAGTTTTGTCAGATAGTGAGTTCTTTTTCAATATAAATTTATTTATTTAACTTTTTACATTCATTTTCACAAAATTTTGAGTTCTAAATTTTCTCCCAATTTGTCCCCTCCCCACACCCTGGTACACTGAACATTCTAGTTTCCCCTATCAACAATCTGCCCTCTCTTCTATCATCCCTCCCTTCTCTTGTCCCCATCTTCTCTTTTGTCCTGTAGGGCCAGATAACTCTCTATTCCCCATTACCTGTATTGATTATTTCCTAGTAGAAAAAACAATACTTGACAGTTGTTCCTAAAACTTTGAGTCCCAACTTCTCCCCATCCCTCCCTTCCTACCCATTCCTTTTGGGAAGGCAGGCAATTCAATATAGGCCATATCTGTGTAGTTTTGCAAATGACTTCCATAATAGTCGTGTTGTGTAAGACTAACTATATTTCCCTCCATCCTATCCTGCCCCGCATTGTTTCTATTCTCTCTTTTGATCCTGTCCCTCCCTGAGTGTTGGCTTCAAGTTTCTCCCTCCTCCCATTGCCTTCCCTTCCATCATTCCCCCCACCCTGCTTATCTCCTTCTCCCCCACATTCCTGTATTGTAAGATAGGTTTTCATACCAAAATGAGGGTGCATTTCATTCCTTCCTTTAGTTGATTGTGATGAGAGTAAACTTCATGTTTTTTTTCTCAGTTCTCCTCTTTTTCTCTCCACTAAAAAGTCTCCTGCTTGCCTCTTCTATGAGAG
>CM053772.1:102928434-102965452 GCA_028658325.1 Potorous gilbertii | reverse complement strand
TTCCTAGGAGTTTCTCTTTTTGGATCTCTTTCAGGCGGTGATCGATAGACTCCTTGAATACTTATTTTGCCCTCTGGTTCTAGAATATCAGGACAGTTTTCCTTGATAATTTCATGAAAGATGATGTCTAGGCTCTTTTTTTTGATCATAGCTTTCAGGTAGTCCAATAATCTTTAAATTGTCTCTCCTGAAACTATTTTCCAAGTCAGTTGTTTTTCCAATGAGATATTCTACATTATCTTCCATTTTTTCATTCTTTTGGTTTTGTTTTGTGATTTCTTGGTTTCTCATAAAATCATTAGCCTCTATCTGTTCCATTCCAATTTTGAGAGAATTATTTTCTTCAGTGAGCTTTTGAACCACTTTTCCACTTGGCTAATTCTGCTTTTTAAAGCATTCTTGTCCTCATTGGCTTTTTGAACCTCTTTTGTTAATTGAGTTAGCCTATTTTTCAAGGTGTTATTTTCTTCAGCATTTTTTTGGTTCTCCGTTATCAAGGTATTGACCCGTTTTTCATGCTTTTCTTGAATCTCTCTCATTTCTCTTCCCAATTTTTCCTCCACCCGTCTAACTTGATTTTCAAAATCCTTTTTGAGCTCTTCCAAGGCCTGAGCCCATTGGATATCTATTTCAGATGTTTGGGATACAGAGGCCTTGACTCCTATTTCTTTCCCTGATGGTAAGCATTGTTCTTCCTCATCATAAAGGAAGGGGGGAATCATCTGCTCCCCAAGAAAGTAACCTTCTCTGGTCTTATTTTTTTTCCCTTTTCTGGGCATTTTCCCAACCAGTTACTTGACTTCTGAGATTCCCCTCCACCCCCACCCAGATCCGCTCAGCTAGTGCTTGGGGTCTGAGATTCAAATGCTGCTTCCCAGCCTCAGAGCTTTCAGGGTTTGGCAGGGCTGGTATTCAGTGGGATTAAATTCAGCTTCTCATGTGGGGGCAGGGCCACCTCCCAGGCTCAGTTCCCTCAGGGGGTTTATTAGGAGATCTTCAGTAATGGAGGTCCTGCTGAGCTCCTGCCTGCTCTGAGAGTTCCTGGCCACCTGCTGCCTGTGCCACTGCCTCCTGAGGGGGACCTGAGTTATGGAGACACCCCACTCCCTTCTCGGTCAGCCCAGAAGTCTCTCTCACTGACCTGTGCGTCTGTGGGTGGAGGGACCTTTTCAGTCGCTGGAGATTCTGTCCCTGAAGCCTGCCCCGATCTGCTCCTCTCTTTGCCACGTGGCCAGGGAAGGACTGGGCTCCGCTCCCGTCTGGTGCATGATGGGCCTTTACGTTTGGTTTTTCAGGGCCCTCTGGAATGGAAATCTCCTTCACTCTGTTGATGCATGACTTCCACTGTTCCAGATTTTGTTGGGAGTTCTTTTTACAGGAGATCCATGGGCTGTGGGTTTAGAGCTAGCATGTGTGAATCTTTCTACTCCACCATCTTGGCTCCTCCTCTCCAGACAGCGAGTTCTTATCCCATAAGCTGGGGTCCTTGGGTTTATCAAACAGTAGATTGCTATATTCATTTACTTCTGTGTCTTGAGTACCTAACCTATTCCACTGGACTATCTTTCAATTTCTTAGCCAGTATGAAGTGGTTTTGAAAATTGCTGCTTTATAATACAATTTGAGGTCTGATAGAGCTAGGCCACATTACTTAGCATTTCTTTTCATTAGCTCCCTTGATATTCTAGACCTTTTGCTCCTCCAGATGAATTTTGATACTATATTTTCTGGCTCTAGAAAGTAATTATGTTTTAGATTGATTGGTATGCCACTAAATAAATAAATTAATTTAGGTAGAATTGCCATTTTTACTATATTGGCTCAGCTTACCCACGAGCACCTAATGTTTTTCCACTTATTTAGATCTGACTTTATTTGTGCGAAGTGTTTTGTAATTATTTTCATATAGTCTCTGGATTTGTTTTGGCAAGTAACCTCCCAAATATTTTATTGTTTCTACCCAAACTTTAAATGGAACTTCTCTTTCTTTTTCTTACTGTTAGGCTTTGCTAGTAATACATAGAAATTCAGAAGATTTGTGTATTTACATTTTAACCTGCAACTTCGCCAAAGTTGTTTATTATTTCAATTGTTTTTTTACTTGAAACTCTGGGATTCTCTAAGTATATCATTGTATCATCTGAAAAGAGTGATAACTTACTTTTTTTCTTTGCTTATTCTATTTCCTTCAATTACATTTTCTTCTCTTATTGCTACAGCTAATATTTCTAGTGCCATATTGAATAATAGTGGTGATAATGGATAATCCTTTTTTCACCCCTGATCTTATTGGAAATGCATCCAGCTTATCCCCATTGCATATAATGTTTCCTGAAGGTTTTAGGCAGATACTACTTATTATTTTATGGAAAGTTCCATTTATTCCTATGCTCTCCAGTGTTTTCAATAGGAATGAGTGTTGTATTTTGTCAAAAGACTTTTCTACATCTAGTGAGGTAATCATGTGTTTTCTGATAGTTTTGTGGTTGTTATGTCAATAATGCTAATAGTTTTCCTTATATTGAGTCATCCTTGCATTCCTGGTATAAATCTTACCTGATCATAATTGTATTATTCTCATGATAAGCTACTGCATTTTTTTGATAAAATCTTATTTAAAATTTAAACTTAAAATCTATATTCATTAGAGAAATTGGTCGATAATTCTCCTTTGTTTTGGCTCTTCCTGGTTTAGGTATCAAAAGAATTTTGGAAGACTCTTTCTTCTCCATTTTAAAAAAAATTATATAGTATTGGAATTAAGTGTTCTGTAAATGTTTGATAGAATTCACTTGAAATCCATCCGATCCTGGAGATCTTTTCCTACGGAGTTCATTGATGGCTTGTTCAATTTCTTTTTCAAAGATGGCTTTATTTAAGTATTCAATTTCTTCTTCTGTTAATCTGGACATTTTATATTTTTAAAATAATGATCCATCACGTTTAGATTGTTGAATTTGTGGGCGTACAATTGGGTAGAGCAATTTCTAATTATTGTTTTAATTTTCTCCTCATTGGAGGTGAGTTCCCCCTTTTCATTTGTGATATTGGTAATTTGGCTTTCTTTTTTTAATCAAATTGACAAAAGTTTTATCAATTTTATTGTTTTTTTCATAAAACCAACTCAGTTTTATTTATTATTTCAATAAGTTTCTTAATTTCAATTCTTAATCTCTCCTTAAGTTTTCAATGTTACTAATTTGGTATTTATGGGGGCATTTTCACTTTGTTCTTTTTCTATCTGTTTCAACTGCATGCTGATTTCATTGATATCCTCTTCTTCTATTTTATTCATGTAAGTTTTCAAAGATATAAAACTTCCCTTAAAAACTGTTGTTGCAATATCCTATAAGATTTGGTAGGCGTTCTCATTATTGTTATTTTCTTGAATGAAGCTGTTGATTGTTTCTATGATTTGTTATTTAACCCTCTCATGCTTTAAGATTAGGTTATTTAGTTTCCAATTAATTTTTATTCTATCTTTTAAAGGTCTTTTATTACATATAATTTTTATTGCATTATGATGTAAGAAGGTTGTATTGACTCTCTCTGCCTTTCTGCACTGGATTGTGAGGTTTTTATGCCTTAGTACATGGTCAATTTTTGTATATATACCATGTACCATTGAGAAAAGGGTATATTCTTTTCTATCCCTATTCAATTTTCTCCAGAAATCTATGATATCTACCTTATGCAGAGTTTTATTCACCTCCTTAACTTTTTTCTTGTTCATTTTGAGGTTAGATTATCAAGTTCAGAGAGGGAAAGATTGAGGTCCCCCACTAGTATAGTTCTGCTGTCTGTTTCTTCCTGTAACTCCCTTAACTTCTCCTCTAAGAATTTGGATGCTATACCACTTGGAGCATGTATGTTTAGTAATGGTAGTGCATTGTTGTCTATAGTTTACCTCCTTATCTCTTTTGATTAGATATATTTCTGCTTTTACTTTGTCTGAGGTTAGGATTGCTATCCCTGCTTTTTTTACATCAGATAGCACAAAATATTCTCATCTAACCTTTTACCTTTACCCTGGATATATCCCCCATTTCAAATGTATTATCTTGTGAACAACATACTGTTGAATTATGAATTTGAATCCATTCTGCTATCTGGCTCCATTTTATGGGAGAGTTCATCCCACTCAGATTTACAGTTATGATTACTGTCTCTGTCTTTCCCTCAATCTTCTTTCCCCCTATTTGTGCTTTTAGCTCTCCCTTGTCCCCTCCCCTTCAAAATAGTTTCAATATTTGACCACCATCTTACACAGTCTTTCCTTCCTTGTTTCAGCCCCCCACACTTTTACTCCCCTTTTCCCTTACTGCTTCTTCCTTCCCTTGTGTCCTCCTCTCCCCTTTCTTTTCCCTTTCCCCTTCTACTGCCTATAGAGGTAATTAGATTTATATATTTAAGTTTGTTATTCCCTCCTTGAATCCAACCAGATGAGAGTAAATATAAACAATGTTCATCTCACTCCCTGCTTTCCCTCTACTCTAATATAATTTTGTTCCTCTTCCTGTGATGTAATTTACCATTTTCTGCCTCCTCCTTTTCACATCTCCTGTTACAATCCCTCCATATGCTTAAATCACATTTTTATCATCACATAATTTACATTATACCCATTCTCTCTATCTATGTCCCTTTTATATTTCATAATAAATATACAATTCTCAAGTTTAACAAGTATCATCTTCACTTATAGGGATGTAAAAAGTTTGCCCATATTGAGTAGCAAGTTGTTTATTTTCCCCATTTATCTTTTTATGCCTCTCTTGACACCTGCATGTGAAGATTGAATTTTCCCTTGATTTCTGTCCTTTTCTTCAGGAATTTCTGGAAATTCCTTATTTCACTGAATATCCATCTCCTTGCCTGAAACATTATGCTCAGCTTTGCTGGGTGATTGATCTTTGCTTGTAGTCCCAGCTACTTTGCCTTACAGAATATCATATTCCAATTCCTTTGTTTTTTTTTTATTGTAGAAGGTACAAGTTCCGGTGTGATCCTGACTGTAGCTTCTCAATATTTGCACCGTTTCTTTCTGACTGCCTGTAGTGTTTTCTCCTTCACAGAATTTGGCTACAATATTCCTTGGTGTTTTTAGTTTGGAACTCCTTTTCAGAGGGGAATGATGGATTTTTTCAATGATTATTTCACTCTCTGGATCTCCTTTTGGACAGTTTTTCTTGATAATTTCTTGGAACATATTGTCCAGGCTCTTTTATTCATCATGGCTTTCTGATAAGCCAATAATTCTTAGATTTTCTCTCCTGAATCTGTTTTTCAGGTCAGTTGTTTTTGCAATTAGATATGTTACATTTTCTTCTATCTTTTCCTTCTTTACATTTTGTTTGACTGATTCTTGATGTCTCAAAGAGTCATTAGCTTCTACTTGTCCAATTCTAATTTTTATCAAATTGTTTTCTACAATTAACTTTTGCATCTCCTTTTCTATTTGTCCAATTATTTCTTAAGGAGTTATTTTCTCTAGTTAGTACTTATATTTCCTTTTCCATTTGTCCAATTTTCCCAGGTAGATTTTCTGCTTTCTTTTCCATTTGTCCAATTTTCCTTTTTAAGGAGCTGTTGTCTTCAGTGAATTCTTTTTTTTTACACTTTTAAAATCATTGGCCAATTTTTCTTCTATTTCTGTCTTTTGACTTTTAAAATCCATCTTCAGCTCTTCCAAGAGTGCTCTTTGTTTTTGTCATCAGTTCGTAGTCCCATCTGAAGTTTCAGATGTGAGTACAGTCTTAATGCTGACCTCCTTGATATTCATGTTTTGGTGCTTGTCCCCATAGAAAGATTCTATGGTGTTCTCTTTTCTGCTTTGCTTCTTGCTCATGATGATAAGATTTTGTGTGTTTTGGCCTCGAGTTCTTTCAGCTGGCAACTAAAGTGCTGTAGTTTGCCCCTTGCTGTTGGTGTGAGAAAGCAGAGGCCAGGTGATGTCTTTATGTGTTTCCCTGGATTTACCCTGGAGCTAGCTTGTTATTTGTTGAGCAGGGGTGATTTGGCCACGGGATGTTTCCTCTGCCGAGCTAGAGCATAGACAAGCTTAGCGGCTGGTGATCCTGGCTCCCCTAGTGCCTTCCCATTTCCCCAGAGGTCCTGAGGATCACCTGATGTTTGGTGTTCATGATTGTGGGGCTCCACACCCCTGGGGCTCTGGATCTCTTCCTAGTTCACTCAGGTGGGGCTGTCTGGGACTGCTCCAGTCCTGCACTGATCCCCTTTCACCACAGCAAGAGGGATTCTCCTTAGTGATTTTTCTAGCCTTACATTCTACACGACTTTTTGCCCCTTCTGCTGATCCCATTGTTAAAGGATTTTTCTGAGGAAATATTTTATGGTTCTTTCAAAGTCAACAAGGGGAGGGGGAGGGAGCTTTTACTGATCATGCTCCCATTTTGACTCCTGGAAGTTCAAGTAGGTGACTTACAGACATTTAATCTTCTTGCTGATAGTCTCAGGTGTAGCCACTGCAGATACTTGGGGTTCCAAGGCTGGTAATCACTCGGTTCCACTGGACTGGGGTCCTGGGCTGATATACCCAAGATTTCGCAGTGCAGTCACTGCCTCAGACAGCATGGGGTTTCCTGTTTGGCCCTGCCATAGCAGGGATGCACTGCCTTGTATACTGTGTGCTCCTCCAGCCCTGTGGAACAGAACCTTCCTAGAGACCTTCTAGTTTGTCCCAGGCTGTGAATATGCCTTCTGTTGAATTCTGTCCCTACAAAATTTGGTCAGATTCTCTTTTTGCATGTATCTTAAGGAGTTTGTCTAAGCTTAGGTGAGTAGTTGCTCTCCTTCTGCCATCTTGGCTCCACCCCTCCTTTTTCGTCTTTTTAAATCATTTACAATATGGACCACAAAAGAATTTTTTTAAACTTTTATTTAATATTAACCAACTGAGACACAGATAATATTTATGTTGCTAACTTCACTAGCTCTTGAACTAACTGTCCCCACAGAATTACTGAGAATTAAAGGACCCTAACTTAATGTTGTTGGTCTAAAGTCCTATGCCTAATAGGACTTTAGATAACCTTGGATGTTCTCCTTCCTGAAATCTACAGTTGAATAGATCTGCTATTAAGCTTACAAACCATTTGACTATAGGAAATTGCCACCAATAATAAGGACATTGCAGGGATACAATATCTCCCCAACTTCATGTCAGTTTCAGGCAGGATTAGATTATCCACTTGCATTCAGTCAAGCTTGAAATTTACCAGGTGTCAGTAGGGAAATTGAGTCAGGAAAATCCCACCTCAGCCCATGCTGAACAGTCGTTCTCCCACCCTACCAGAATCTCATCAGCTTACTGGCATCATATATTGGAGGCATAGATTGCCTTTCTTGCTACTCATACCTGGAGTTAGACTCAGAAGAACAGTAAATGGTCCCATAGCTTCTAAAAATGGCAATTTCCAATAACCGGATTTAAATGTGATTATAGTTTCACTTTAACTAAAGAACATCTTTTGAGGAAAGTCTTAAGTGACATGCATGCTTTTCTATATATGTTCTAGTTCCTGGTTAAATGGCAATCATAAAATCAAATTTACCATTAAACCTTGACTTTTCCATCAATGCCAAATTTTACCCAAGGTTATCTTCCTCTAGGAAATTTAGACTGAAATTCTTTTCTCCAAACTAAAGATGTGATACATTTATTCTCAGTAATTAATTGTCTATTGTTTTAATACTTATTGTTTTTACCTCACTTTGTAACATGCCCAATTTTTCTCCCCATCACTCCTCTCGCCTGTTTCATAATACCTTGCATTCTGATTACTCATTCCCTCAATGTACCCTCCCCTCCAACACACCCCACACCTCTCCTATCCCCATCTTCTCTCTTTTCTTGCAGGGCAAGATGAATTTCCATACCTATATCTCTGTAGTTCTTATTTCCCAAATTCCAACTTCTCTCCCTTGCCCCCTACCTCTCCAGCCCCACTGAGAAGGGAAGCAATTCAATACAGACTAAATATGTGTTGTTTTGCAAAAGACTTCCATAGTAATCATGTTGTGTAATACTAATTATATTGCCCTCTGACCTATCCTATCCCCCCTTATTTTTCCCTTTACAACTGACCTTGTCCCTTTTCGAGAACGTTTATTTCTAGTAACTCCTTTCTCCCATTTGCCCTCCCTTCTAACATTCCCCTCACTCCATTTGTTGCCTCCTCTCCTACTTTCCTGTGGTGTACATAAATTCTCATATCAAATTTAGTGAGCATGTTATTCTCTCCTTCAACCACATGTGGGAAAAGTAGCTTTATTCCCACTCCCCTCCTCTTCTCCCTTATCTCCTCCATTGAATAAGATTTATCTTATCTCTTTTATGGTTTATAGCCTACCCCCATTCCATTACTCCTTTTCTCTTCCCAGAATTTTCCTCCTTCACCCTTTAATTTTTATTTTATTTTATTATTTTTGTGTGTATGTGGATATCATCTCTTCTGATATAACACACCCTCTACACTCTATATATCTATGTGTATGTGTATGTGTGTATGTACAATCTCTCCAACTACCCAAATACTGAGAAAAGATTCAAGAGTTAAAAATATTTTCTTTCCATGTAGCAATGTAAACAGTTCAGCTTTAGAGAGTCTTTTATGATTTTTCTTTTCTGTTTACCTTTTCATGCTTCTCTTGATTCTTCTCTTGGGAAGTCAAATTTTTAAATACAGATCTGGTCTTTTCTTCAACATGAAATCTTGAAATTTGTCTCTATCACTGAATGACCATTATTTCCCTTGAAGTATTATATTCATATTTGCTTGGTAGGTGATTCTTGGCTTCAATCCCAGTTCCTTTGATTTCTGAAATATCTCACTCCAAGCCCTTTGATCGCTTAATGATGAAGCTGCCAGATCTTGTGTTAACCTAATTGTATTTCCACAGTACTCAAATTGTCTATCTGCTTGCAGAATTTTTTCCTTCATCTGGGAACTCTGAAATTTGACCACAATATTCCTAGGAGTTTCTCTGTTCAGGTTTCTTTGAGGAGGTGAATGCTTAATTCTTTCAATATCCATTTTTCCCTCTGATCCTATAATATCAGGGCAGTTTTCCTTGATAATTTCATGGAAGATTATGTCTAAGCTATTTTTTTGATCATGGCTTTCAGGTAGTCCAATAATTTTTAAGTTATTTCTCCTGAATCTATTTTCCAGGTCAGTTGTTTTTCCAATGAGTTGTTCCATCTTACCTTCTATCTTTTCAAATTTTTGGTTTTGTTTACTAAGTTCTTGGTTTAACACATAATCATTCATTCCTCTTGACTCAATTCTCTCTTTCAATGAATTATTTTGTTCAGTGAGTTTTTGAACCTTCTCTTCCATTTGGCTAAATCTACTTTGTAAAACCTCCTTCTTCTCGTTGGCTTTTTGGACCTCTTTTTCCAATTTTTAGCCTCTTTTTAAAAATGCTATTTTCCTCAGCATTTTTTTTTGGTTCTCCTTTAGTAAACTGCTAACTTATTTTTTAAGGTCTTCTATTGCCTGAGCCAAGGTTAAGTTCCCTTTGAAGGCAGGTCTCTTGACTTCCTCTGATAGTATGCCTTATTCTTCCTCATCCAAAAGGATGGGGGCAAACACCTCTTCCCCAAGAAAGTAACATTCTATAGTCTTATTTTTTTTTCCCTTTTCTGAGCATTTTTCCAGATGGTTACTTGACTTCTGAGTTTCCTCTCCACATCCACCTCTCCTCCAGTTCGCTAGCACTTGTGGGCTGAGATTCAAATTCTGCTCCCAAGCATCTAGGGCTTTCAGCAGGGAGGGGGCTGCTATTCAGTGTGAGATTAAGTTCAGCTGAGGTCCGGGCAGAGCTACCACAAGGGGCTTAGTTCCCTCACGGGGTTTACGAGAAGACCGTCAATAATGGGTGCGGGTTCCTTCCTGCTTTAGGAGTCCCTGCTCCCCTCTCAGCCAGCCAAAAAGACCCTCTCACTGACCTTTGGTGGAGGGATCTGTGCTGCCACTGGAGAGTCTGCCTCTGAAGCCTACTCAGATCTGTTCCTTTTGGTGCCACATGGTCAAGGCAGGGCTGGGTTCTGCTCCACTTGAGGCGTGTTGACAGACCTTTCCTGTTGGTTTTTCAGGTCTCTCTGGAACAGAAATCTCCTCCACTCCATTGTTCTGTGTCTTCTACTGCTCTAGAATTTATTGAGAGTTCTTCTTTGCAGGTATTTTATGGGCTATGGGGTAAGAGCTAATGGTCCGTGTATCTTTCTACTCTGAGATCTTGGCTCCTCCCCTCTGATGACCTTATTTTTCTTATAGGCTTTGGTGGTAGGACCTTTGCCTTTGAGGAACTTTTAATCTTTTTCTGAATAAGTTTTTGGACCTTCCTTTCCACCATTGTAACTTTCTATGCCCAGATTTGTTTTTCTGTTTTTTGCTTGTTTTCCTAATCTATGTTTTGTCCTTTAACTCTTTGTTGAAGTGGGGCGTTTCTGTCAGGGTTCAGGGTACTTTGTTGCAAGCTTCAGGGGATTTATGCAGCTATATTCATAGATATTTCTAGAGAATTGTAAGTTTTCTAGTTCTTACAAAGTGGTATGATCTAAGGAGAGATGTATTTACTATTTTGCTGTCTTGTGCTTTGCTCTGTGAGTTACCACAAGCACTCTTTTTCTTCCTTGGAATTGTGATATATGTCCCTACTTCACTGCTGCCACAAATTCTGGTTTGACAGTGCCCAGGACATTGACCAAGATCTGAGTATGGGCAAAGCAACAGAGTCTTTATCTGAGTACACATAAAGAGTAATCTTTATGTAATCTTGTAATCTCCTTCTTATGAGTTGTTCAACCTCCTTAGTATCTGGGTACTGAGAGCTACAGAAGCAGCAGCTGCCACTGCCATTTCAATGACTCTAAAGGCCTGTTCTTTTGTGTGCTGAAGCCTGGTGTGGTCTGATGTGACATTCTCTGGACTGTGCTCCACTCTCACCCAGGTGAAACAGACCTTTCCTGCTGAACTTCTAAGCTGTCTTTGGCTGGAAAATTATTTCACCCTTTCCTTTCATAGGGTCTTCTACCTGAATAATTGCTTTACAGTATTATTTAAAGGCATTCTTAGGGGTTTTGATGAGAGTTCAGGTGGGTTGCTGCTTTATTTCTGCCATCTTGGCTCTGTCTGATACATATTTCCTGTTCAACAAGGTCTGATCAGTATCCAATTGACTGTTTGTGTATGAAAGGGTATTAGTCCATATATAATTCTTCAATCTTAAAATTCTAACTTCCCTTCCCTCATTAAAAAAAATTCCAAGGTTTGCTGGCAGATAAGAGCATGTCATCATAGATCCTGACTTTAGTATTCTGACATTAAAGAATTAATAGAACCATATTTCAAACTCTAGCCCTCTGATGCCTGAATCATTTAGATCTTGAAAATGAAAATACTTCTAATAACTTTGTCCTTAATGTGAGAAAGAATTACTCCTTTTTAAATATGAGAAAGGAACCAAGTTCTACACTTTGACTATTGTGATCTTGGTGGACCTATATACCCACTGTTAACATTTACATTGAGACTAACAGCGTCAAGAATCTAAAACCCCTGGTATGATCTCCGAGTAATTCTTTTTAACTGAAATTACTTACATTTTTCATCTCTTCAACCTTCCTTTTCTTGACCATTTGAAATGAATATACACAATAATTCCCTTCTGCTAAATTTGACTTTTGATATATATGACCTGTCCCTAGGTTGACTTTATTTAAGTTTGACCTCTGAACCCTTGCACCCTACTTAGTGCAGATCTTAGACATGGGAAAAGGAAAGGCTAGCTCCACAGTTCTTTGATTCACCAAAGGCTCAGATGAAAACTGGTATTTTTAGCAATAAGGCATTTTTAATTATGCTGTGTACATTTTGTTTTAGCCATAACTTTGTAGAAATATAATTTTTTTGTAGAAGAAATATAATTTTTAGATGAACTAGAAAACAAAAAATCATGTGACTTGCTTTATTGAAATATTTCTTTTATGATAGTGATTTGGAACTGAACTTGAAATGTTGGAGGTATGTCTGTATTCTTTGACTTTTAAGTCAATAGTAGTGGCAGAGTAAAGTGACAAAATAATGTTTTTTTAAAAAACATTTAGGAGTAGGAAGTGAGACTGAAACCTTGTAAAATATACATAAGCATCACCCCTCTAAGTGATTAGAACTTTCTTCAAGAACAGAACTGTGAAGCACTTTACATTTCAAACCCCCAATAACGAAATTAATTATAAGAGAATGAAAGTGAGAATTACATTTGACTTTGCATTTGTGAACTATCAAACATGTTAGGGCAAAAAATAAAAATTATGTCTATTTATACAAAAGAATAAATATTAAAAGTCATGAGAAATAGTTGAGTCAACTCTCACCTGATATTAAAACAAGTATTTATGCTGAAAAAAGTGACAAATGGGTAAATAACAGATAGTAATACATATTGCTTCCATTTTCTAAGATAGTTTAAATGGTATAAATTATTTAGCACCATGACAAGATTACAAGTCAAGTCATCTAGCAAACGAGTTCCTTTCCAGCTAAGAAATACAGTTACTAAGGACGTAGAAAATTTAGAAAACCTTGTTGTGTTTTTAAAATGTTTTTGGAGGAGAAATTATAAGCAACATTATCTTAAAGACAATGAGAAACCACAAAGAGGAAAAAACAAAACAAATTGGTTGAGTGTCAGAGGTTGGAGAATGGAATGATGTAACATATTAAGAATGCAAGACAGTTCAGTAAACACTTGAAAATACATGTGAGGCTTAAGAATAGGGAGCTGCCTGTCTTCTACAGATTAAACTCTGGGTCATGACCCCATATTGAGTAGAGAAACTGAATGTGGGGAGGTTGTGAAAAATTTGGCAGCACTAAAAGATTTCTGAATGCACAACCAAAAATTAATTCAAAATTAGACATGTAATGAATCCAAGGTATTGCTGGCAGCTCATGCCCGAGTTTTCACTGCAGCCTTCGTTCTGAACACACAACATGCTCACTTTGCACAGTGCATGCTGTAATGTCAAGCAACACCAACAAATGGTGCCAGAAACACCTCATTTCAGATATTAGACTATCATATGTTATGAATTGCAGTGTTTTTCCTGCACATGCAAATTTTCTGATCTGATAGAAACCTAATAGTTCAATTTTGGAAAATAAAGACTTTTAATATTTTCCTACCATCATTCATCAACATGAAAGTATCAGATTAATTTTTCTCTGGATTGTATTGTGTTAGAATGTTAGATATTTAAAATTGTTGTTATCCTTTTCTTTTACAGAAACATAACTTTAACAAATAAAGACAAGAGCTCTTTAATAATATTTCTATACCATCACCACTGTAGGTATGTACGTTTGCACATCAAATTTTTAAATTAAGTGTAAACAAATGCAATTTCATCAACTAAAACTAGTATTTATCTGAGAAATTGTTAAGAACATTTATTTATATTTTAGAACAAAATATTTTTCAGTTATGGATAAGTGGCTAAAATTAGAGAGAAGAGGCAAAAATACTGATGACAAAGCAGCAAAATCTTTGTTACCAGGTTGTAGTACACCTAAATAGAGAAGGAAAAGAAAAATGTCAAATCATTTTTGCAATATGAATTTACTTGCAATAATGATGATGGCATGCAAAAATGTCTTTGCTTGATTTATGATGAAGTTTTGGTTGTAGAGAGCATATAACCAGCCAACTCAAACAAGATCTTAATAATAAGCCTGAAGCATACTGCAGTAAACCAAGGGAATTTTTTAATGACTTTTAAAATCTTCAAATAAAGAAAACCAATGTTTTGAGAATATTTTTTACTCTCAATGAAAAGCATTGACATGCAACTTGCAAAACTTTGTATTTAGTTGAAAAACAAAACTAAAAGCCCTACACAAGAGTAGAAGATCTTGTATTACCTGCTGCTATTAAAATATCAGAAATAGCTCATGGGGAAAAAGTATGGAGGTAAAATTTGTAAAATTCTTTTATCAAATGATACTACTTCCAAAAGAATTTCTGAAATTAGTAACGACTAATTCCAGCAGTTTATTATCAGGTTTAAGGGCAGTCCAAAGTTTGAAATTCAATTAGTTACAGCAACTGATATTTATTAAATGGCATAGTTGTTACTTTATGTACTATGTGTCTATGAAATAAGCATATATGAAAGATTATTGCTTTGTTGCCCTTTGAAAAGGCACACAAGAGAGGAAGATATATACAAAGTTGCATATATGTACATGTTTATCTATCTATCTATATAGATAGATATCTTCTAAAGTCATGAATTTTTCACAAATGAAGGTTTACAATAGAAAAAATGCATTGGAGTCTGTATAAAGGGCATTGAAACAACGATGGGTAAACATTATAGCAAAAGTTAAAGTTGGTGGCAATGAACATATCCCTTTTACTCAGTACATGATCCATTGGGAAGCACTCATAGCCAAAAACAAATTACCAGTTAGATGCTGAGATTCATAACATTATCAAAATCATTAATTTCATTAAAAGCCATGCACAGTTGTTTATTTTTCAAACTTTGAGACAGATGTGGATTCTGATTACAAAAGTGTATTACTATAGGCAGATGTGAGGTGTTGAAAAAGATAGTGAAATTTAAACAGATTATTAAAATTAAAAATGTTTTTATATTTTTGACTGAGAAGAAATTCAATTTGGTTAATTTTTTTTTCAGAATTACTTGTGTCTTTCAAAACTAAATTATTTGTCTGATATTTTTGTAGAACAATGATTTAAACATGTCACTTTTATTGAAAAACTTACTAAAAATTTAACATATGGAGGGAATAGGGTAGAAAATAGTTATTTAGAAGTGTTTACAGCTACAAATTATTTTATAACTGAAAATAATCTTCCCAAAGATTTAATTGTAAGAGTTATAATTGATCATCTGAAGTGCCTGGAGACATAATTTCAGAAATACGTCCCTTCAAATTTTGATTCTAAAAACTAAATTGGGTTCATACTCAATTGAAGTAAAAAGTCAGTCATCTGCCATTGAAAGTATAAGAAGAATTTGCTGAATTATCAAGTGACACAGGTTTAAAACTTGAGTTTCCTAAAAAAAAAACATTAAAAATTTTTGGCTTGGTATTTGGACAGAATTTCAAAAATTTTATGAAATGACCCCTAACATGCTTCTGCTGTATTATATTGCTTATGTGTGTGAAGCAGCTTTCTCAGTATTGACAATTGTAAATCAAAATATCAATCAACTCTGAAAAACATTGAAAATGTTCTGTATCTTGCAATTTCAAATATTCTGCCAAGATTGAATTATTTATGTAAAAATAAGTAAATACACCCATCTCATTAATATTCAATTTTGTTTTCATCTTTAATAAATGGTATAAATGTATGCAACAGAATTATTTTAAACTAAATTTCTTTACAATTTATTATCAGTAAATGTTTTATTTGAATACCTAATATATACATAATATATTATATTTATATTACATACGCATATTATATTATATATAAATATATATTATATATAAATTTCTCCAGCAAAAAGGGGTCATGAATGGAAAAGGTTTTAGAATGATGAGGTAGATACATAGAAGTTATCAGTTAATCCCATGATAGTCAGAGAAAAAGAAGGAAGTGGTGGCACTGTAGTAGCACCCTAATTGTCTTTTCATATCTTTAATTTAATATAACTACCAAATTAATAATATAAAAAACTTTATCATACCATTCCCCCTTCTCATGAAACTTAAATGACTTCCTATTATTTCTTGAATAAAATATGAGTTCCTCTGTTTGGAAAAGAAGTTCTTACATATATGCATGTATGTGTGTACATATATATATATACATGCATGCATACATGCATCTACATACAAAAGTACATAATTTTTTATTAAGAAATGACCTGAGTTCCTATTCTTTCTCCAAAAGTTTTTATTTCTCCTCACCTCTCTTTCCTTCTGTACACACACACACACACACACACACACACAATGTATGTATAAAATGTTATCTCCTGGCAAGCTCCTAGGCTTAACACCATGGTTAATTTTAACCAAAAATGAAAAATAAATACATATGTACAACATTTCAGCTATGAGACAGATCACCATCATCATCTTTATCCATCTCTACCATTGCTGACTTTCCAATTCTGAATACATAGTCCCACTATTCAGTTTCCTCAGGTTATTACTTAGAATCTCTTCTCAATAATCTTAATATTTTTCTCCTCAGACAAAATTCAAAACAAGTGTTATCAAGCAATAAATTTTCTTAATCGTTTTCCTCTTTCCCCTCTTCAGTCATCACAATTAACAGTCTGGAGAATAAGTTACACTCTCAATTCCTTCATAGATTCCTCACAGAATAACAATTTAACTGTTACTCCAAGAATCCATTAATTGTCTTTTAAATGCCTTTTAAACACAGAGTTCAGTATCTAGAGTGTCTATGGCTACTGAGACTGGTATTATGAAGAGATTAATGAGAGAATAAAGGATCTGGAGTTGGGAAGCATGGTGAAAAGTATTTGGGTAAAGAATATGCAGGAAGACCAAGAAGTGAGTTTGCTATTGTATGTTATAGACCACTTAGAAAGAGATGAGGAAGTTTGTCAGAAAATCATAAACCTGGTACAGAGGCAAGATAATGGTAGTGATAAGGAACATTAACTAACCAGATATCTGTTAGATAATTCTCTCTGCCAAAAAACTTAAAGTGCCCTTGACATGACAGTAATGTCTTCACCTTTTAAAAGGTAGAAGGGCCAACTGTATTCTGGATTTATCTGGAAAATAAATAGATGACAATGCTTCATGCTTTCTGCAGGCTTGGGGGAAGGGAGTGCAACTGTAGCATCCTAACTATCACACAAGACAATCATGTGGGAGTGACTAACATCCTACACAACTGACCCTACCCCAGGGCCCCTCACACTTTTGAGACTGCCATTTGTAGTTAATAATTACTCATCAACTTTTTTTTCTCTATCTATAAATAACTAAACTACCTCTAACATAGATGCTATGCCCAATTTTCATCTCTCATTTTCCCATTCCCAATCTCTTTAACCTTATATCACCCATGTTCCACTGAAATTCTGCTCACTCCATTTACTATGTAGTGTAGAATTCATATTTTCAAATGATTAGAACTTCCATTGAATTTTGGATAGAGATATCTTACACTTTTTCATCTACTAAATAGCCCTCTGCATTCCTAACACAGAGTCCTTGAAAGAGAAGTTATGTTCTTTCCAATGCTCCTTCTAGATTTAACACCATGACTTGGAAATATCTGCTCTTTTGAAGTTAAAAGTTTTAAACCAATTGAGATCATGGTGGTTCTTGCATACTCTGGCTAAGATCATTTCCCCTCCTTTATCAACTAGTTCCTCATCTGGCTCAATTCTTCCTGTCTTCAACTAATGTCCTTATACTAAGGGATTTTTTTATATCTACATCGATATACCCTCAAAATGCTAACCTCACAATTCCTTAGTCTCTTAAATTCTCCTGGCCTCCTCTTTCACATGTGAACCACACACAACATATGTCTGGTTCTCACCATTATTCATAAGCATTCCACTTCCTTAAAAAAATATTCTGAAATTCCTTTATCTGATTATACCTTCTCTCTCCAGAAATCTGACCTCTCTGAAACCTATTCTTCATTCTCATCTAGATCTCCAAACCCCACCTCGATAGTTTTGTAGGCAATTGCCCTTCTCATTTAACTTTCTACATTTCCAATCTTGATTCCATAATTAGCATACCCTCTATTCCTCTCTAATAGATATCACACCTCACTCTCCAGAAAATGTATTCTTTTGTCTTCTCAAGCCTCCCAGAACTCTCCTGCCATCTCTCAGCCTCCCTTTAATGAGAAAACTACAGCTAGTTGAGGTGAGCTCCCTCTTCATGCCTTTTTAATTGTCTGCCATACTCTTCTACTTTTTCCTACTCTTTGAAAATGAGGTGGCCCTTCTTCTTGTCGATGTCACCTTTTCTACATGTGTCCTTTATGTTTTTCCTATGGTATTCTCCTTAGTCATCCCCTTTTTGAATCTTCATAATATCCATATTAGCTCCTTTTCTTCTAACACACACAAGGCTTTCATATCCATAAAACTGGAGAAAAA
This sequence comes from Potorous gilbertii, assembly GCA_028658325.1. NCBI lineage: Eukaryota > Metazoa > Chordata > Mammalia > Diprotodontia > Potoroidae > Potorous > Potorous gilbertii. The sequence continues at coordinate 102,947,280 of CM053772.1, read as the reverse complement.
ATAGGGATACCATGGAACAAACAGTAACTTAGAGTTCAGAGTTTGTGCTGAAGAGAAACATTGAGCATAACCTGACATGCACCCTAGATTTTGGAAGAAAACATTAAAGCTTTAGGGAGGATTCCATAAATTAAAGTTCAGGAGAGGAAGTCAGTTGCGTGAATGAGGAGAAGCTCTAAGAGTAATATTTTGAACATCTGAATTCTGAAAAGGATAAAAAAGACAATTTATCTGAAAAGAATAGTAAAGATGCAGATAGAACTCAGCAATTAATTTATATTTTTAAAACAGATGTTCAGAAGATGGATGTTAGGACAGGTAAGAGTTGACAAATTTTTTTAAAATTTACAATATTATTGTAAGAGTTATAGCAGTAAGACAATTCCAAAAGATGCATGAGGAAAAATGCTATCCACCTTTAGAGAAAGAATTGACGGAGTCTGAATGTAGATTAAAGCATATTATGTTCACTTTCTGTATCTTTGTGATTTTTTCATTGTAGTTCTGTGTCTTCTTTAACAATATGACGAATATGGTAACATGTTTTGTATGATTGAACATGTATATCCTATATGAAATTGCTTACTGTCTCAGGGAGGGAGTAGGTAAGGGAGGGAGAAAGAAACTTTTGAACTATTTTTTACATGAATGTTAAAAGATGTCTTTACGTATTCCTGGAGAAAAAATGAAATATTATTTAAGAGTATAGTAGAATGCTGAAACTGAGAATAAGGTGGGACTGGAAAGAAAAGCTAAGGGAAATGAAATTTGTCTATGAATATGCATATTTACATGTATGCATACATTTATGCATTTGTACATAAATGTGTAGGTGGATGGATATGAGAAGAAAGACAGAGACAGAAACAGAAGATTGAGATAGAGAAAGAAAAAGCAGTAGAAACAGAAAGGACAGAGAAAGTCATAGACACACACAGAGAGACAGATAATTAGTCAGAAAGAAATGGAGAGGGAAATAGAGAGAGAGATCCGAATGGTTGAGAGGGATGGGATGGCAAATGAAGACACAGTGAAGGCAGAACCTCTCCATTCTTCTTTTCCTTTCATTTCTTCTCCTAAGGATAATCATATTTGTATTGAATAAAAAACAAACAATGAATCAGGAAATAGCAGAAAAGCACCTGGCTGCAGTATATGAGCTGGAATTATATGAACTACATCCTCAGGCACTGAAAAAAAATGATGAATTGAACACTTTGGTATTTGGAATATCATGAAGATTTGCAGAGGACACAGAGAAATAGAAGAGGACAAATCTTTATTTTTTTTAAGGAGGCAAGGAAATAGAATCTGAAAATTAAAGAACATTGAGCTTAATTTATCCTGCTGGTAAAAATTCGGGATGTATATTTACATATATGCTTCATGAAATCTGGAAAAGGCCGTAGGGATAACAAAGAAGATAATGTAGTTTTATAAAGAAGGGGTCATACCTCATTTAATTTTTTGACAGGTACCTAAACTGGCACATTGGAAGGGTGCTGAAGATAGAGAGCCTTCAGAGATTTTAGATGAGCATTTGATCAATTTTCATGATTTTATTCTAGAAAAGAAAATTTGAATGGCTTAATTCAAATCATTAGTGAATGTAAGGACATATCCAAGAGAATGCCCCAGGGATCTGGGCTATTTAAAATTTTAAAACTCATTTCAATAAAGGAACAGAAGGCACAAATATAAATTGCAGCTGAATGAATGAAAAACATGATTTATTAAGTAATTAATTTGTCCAAGGACTCTAATCTAAGCAAGACAGTCTCTGATATAATGAAGAATTTGGGAAAACAACATATATAAAAAAGATGAGCTTCAGGGCAGATGGAAAGGGACCAATGTCCTAAGAATGGGGCAGATGCAAGGCTAGACATCCTTAAGGTCCATCAGGGCATCAGATGTCAGTACATGAAACAGAGCAATTTGACAAGTGGCAAGACATGGAGGACTTTAGGATCCAATGTCAGGGCACATAGTAAGACCTGGTAGGCCTCCACATTACAGCAAGGAAAATAGTTGTTTATTTCTATTTCTTCCAAGTTGTTGGAAAAATCACATCACTCTTCCTTCTTGTTAACCATGGAGAGTGTGAAGTTTGCCTGGAGTTCAGTGGTATATAGGAAAAGAAGGGAAGGAAATAGTAAAAGAGGATCTCCTGCTGAAAGAGTCCAAGTTAGAAAATAGACTAAAGGGTCAGAAAATTTGGGCCAAAGAAACACATTTATTAAGGATGGATATATATTTTTACAAATTTATCAAAATCAACTCCACAAGTACAGTATGATTGGACAGCTGTTGGTCTGAAAATTATTTGAACATTTTGTTGGACTTGAAACTGGATGAGTCAAAAGTCTGAAATAAGACAAAAAAGGTTAGTTTGAATTGTGACTTCATTAAGGGAGGCATAAATTTGAGAATGTTATGTTATTATATAATGTTGCTGCATTCTGTACTGGTCAGACGATACTTGCTACATTCATTAATGTCTAGGTTTCACAGTTTAGAAAGGATATTGAGAAACTGGAGAGTATCTAGGTAAGGGACACCAAAATGGTTGAAAGGGTCTTGAGCTCATGACATATAAGGATTGGTTGAAGAATCAAAATATATTCAACTTGAAGAAGAAATGATTTGGCAGGGTGTGTTTGTGGCAGGGAGGGGGAATAGCTGTCTTCAAATATTTGCAAGGTCATTATAATGAAGAAGAATTTCATTAGTGGTTGATGCCAGGGGATAGAATTAGGATCAATGGTTGGAGGCTGGAAGAAGGAAATTTAACTTGATGTTAGAGGCAGGAAATGTCCTTGAAATTAGAGTTCTGCACCATAATAATGTGCTACTTTGGAACACACCAAAATTACTAGATGATCACATATTGAGTGTCTCATAGAAGCAATACTTTATCAGGCATGGACTGAACTATTATTGCTTATATCTCTTCAAAATTATAAAATTCTATTATTTTATGGTTCTAGAAAGTTTACTGAAAACTTTGTGAGAGGCTTAATTCATCTAGATCAGTTCAAGAACATTTAAGGCTGAAACTGGAGGTCAACAAAAAGAAGAAAAACTGAAGACTTCTATAACAAAGCATTTTGTCCATCAATGACAGGGCAGTCACAACATTTGAACTATGACATGTCAATCTCCAACAGCCTGAGGAACTTGAAATCTCACTAAAATAAAACAAAGTTAGGAAAAAATAGCTGAATTAAATGAAATGCATAGATGAAATTAATTCGGTAGGAGACACAATTTTGATGGAGTAGAGTGATTACATCTTTACTCTGAAAGTGTAAAATAAGAAGGAAGGAAGGAAGGCTAGAAAGATTTAATAAATGGTTACCATGTGCTATTTACAAATATTATCTCATTTGGTCCTCACAAACCCTGGAGGAAATAGAGCTTAAGTGACTTGCTTAGGATCACAAAGGTACTGTGCGTCTGAGGCTTGATTTGAATTCAGGTCTTCCTGACTTTAGGCCCAGTACCTTTGTCACTGCACCACCAAATGCTTGAGGGGAAAATCTTGGATTTTTTTTATTACCAAAAGGCATGCAAATATGTGTCAATAAATATTGATCAATATTTCTACTTTCTCATCTGAAAAAATTATTTAGGAGATGATTTACACATCTATTAAGGCATGGAGAAGTAATGGATCCAGGGGTGAGGAACCTTTGGTTTTGAGGCCACATGTGGTCTTCTAGGTCCTTGGGCATGGCCTTTTCACTGAGTCCAAGTTTTACGGTTTTAAAAAACCTTTTATTAAGGGAATTTATTCTATGAAGTTTGGATTCAGTCAAAGGGCCACACTTGAGGATCTAGAGGGCCACATGTGGCCTTGAAGCTACAGGTTCCCCACCCTGGACAGACTATCACAAAGGATGGGCAGGTAGGTGGTGCAGTGGATAGAATGACATGCCTGAAGTCAAGAATACTCATCTTCCTGAGTTGAAATCTAGCCTCAGACACTTAATAGCTATGTGACCCCTAGGCAAGTCACTTAACCATGTTTACCTCAGTTTCCTCATCTGTAAAATGAGCCAGAGGAGGAAATGGAAAATCACTCCAATATCCTTGCCAAGAAAATCCCAGATGGGGTCACATAGTGCAGACAAAACTGAAATGTCTGAACAATAATAAATGACAAAGAGTATTCTATAAAAGACCACGTTTTCCACATTGTTCAATTACGAGGGGAAAAAACAACCACTTGGATATTTAGCCTAGGTGGCATGAGGAGAAAGGAGAAATAAAAATTGCTTTCCTATATTTGAAAAATTACTACATAGAGGAAAAATTAGACTTATTTTGTTTAATTTTATTTTGCATAATTTGAGGAATTGGACAGAAGTGACAGAGAAGCAAATTTAGGCTTGATTTGAAGGAAAACTTCATTTTAATGAAAGAAATCTAAAGCTTGAATAATTGTCTCAGGAACTGAAAGTTTCCTTCTGGCTGTAAGTCTTCAAGAAGGGACTATCTGACTACTTTTTGAGGATGCTAAAATATAAACAATACTTTCCTCTGAGGTCTCTTTCATCTCTGAAATACTGTAAAGCTGTGATTCTATGAAAAGAGGTAGAGATTACAAGATCTCGCTCTGTTCATTGGTTGTTTTATTTACTCTAAAGAACCAAATGGTACCTTCAAGATTTCTTCCAATAAAGTATTTCCAATGGACATGTTAAATCATGTAAGATCCTTTGAAATATTTACAAAGAGAGACAACTCTTGCTATTAATATCAAATGAGGCACCAAAGCATATTTCTCAAAAGTTTAGTTTTTTTGCAATTGTAATAGAAACTGGCCATCATGGAGTCCAAGTGAACAGAGGGGTTCTCTACATATATTGAAGGTCTTCAGATGCTATTCTTTGTAATGACTATCATGTTGAGACCTCTAATGAGCTATACTCATCAAAAGAATTTGGTTTATCTGCATAGGAAAACCTAAGTAAATAAGCAAAGTTACACAAATTATGATAAGCATATGAATGAACTAACTATAAATTTGACCCTTTGGTACATGTACTGTAAACAGATACTGAAGATGAGCAATAAGAATAATAAATTGAAAAGGAGGTAGGTGGACTGTGTTGTCTTTTGGAAATTGCATGGTACCTTTCTGGGCAGCTAGGTGGTGTAGTGGATAGAGTGCTGGACCTGGAGTTAGGAAGACTCATCTTCCTGAGTTGAATCTGGCCTCATGCGTACTAGCTGTGTGATTCTAAGCAAGTCACCTAAACTTATTTGCCTCAGTTTCCTTATATGTAAAATGAACTGAAGAAGGAAATGGCAAACCACCCCAGTATTTTTGCCAAAAATACCCCAAAAGGAATTGTGAAGAGTTGGACACTACTGAAAATGACTAAACAACAACAGAATACTTTTCATTATCTCAAGTTTTCCCTCAAATAAACACCCTACAATTTTATTCTCATGTTTCTGTATTTCTGGGAGTTAAGCTATATATACTATGGTCTTCAAAGAATTCAAGTTATAGGTTAACTGAAGGACAATGGAAGGACAAAGCATGACATACGGTAGATTTAAACAGATTTCAACAAATCATGGATTCAGAATCATATTACAAATTGTGACTCTTGACAGAGAATGATGACCAGAAAAGGAAGCATGATTGTTATGTAGTGACAGTGGGAAATATCCAATGAATATCACAATATCATCTACGTATCTATCTCACAGTAAGAGATTTAAAGAAAAGATTTCATCATATCGGTTAAATATACTGCAAAATGAGACAAGTGGTGCATAAAATGAGACCCCATAACTATGGCAGTTTTCCCTGACTGATGAAATGTCTAATCCATAAGATCAGAGATCCTTCAAAATATAGAACAAGAACATGTGGGAATCTCATAAGTTGTGTTATCCAGTAAATCAAACAAATCAAATGATTTTTCTTACCTGCTATAGAGATAAAACATGGAAGTTGAAACTGGAAGAAAGATTTTTACAAAATGAATTTCTTTCCTGGATTTCAGGATCTTTCTTTGAAAATTGAGTTTTAAATGGCAACTTCATTTCTACATTCTATCTCTGTCTGTGAGGTCGTAATTAATTATAATAAGATCTTGATTTTCAGAAAACATGTAGATTCACAGAAGGTCGTATTTTGAAAGCTTTTATAGAAACAGCTTTAAGAGTTGTATGTGTGTGTGTGTGTGTGTTAATCTTCTTTTAAACATCATTGTGCTTAGGTCTCTTTCCTCCTGAGGCAGCTAATAAACCACAGTCAAAAGCTAGGCTAATACTGGAAATTTCAGATTCTTAGACACATACATAAATAAATACATTCTGAATTGATATAATACATCTTCAAATTACTCTAATACGTTAGTCAATTATTATAACAAATTTAAACTTCTTGTAAAGATATCTATCTTTAGTCTCTATTAACCTTTATAGTTATAGGAAATACTAGTTTCATGTATTCTTCTGAGAGTGGAAGGAAAAGAGACTTCCTTCTCCACCCCTTCCTTAGAATTCATTCCCCTAAGATAGCCTACTTCAGACAAAAGTAGAGCATTATGCCATACACCTAAACATTTTCTATTGTGCTTTTAAAAAAATCTATAATGCCCCCATGAACTTGCTTGGACATATTGGAATGTGAGTTTCTGCACACTATCCATCCAGATGTTTATTTTTCCTTGAGTGACAGAATCATAGACTCTCTGATCCGAGGAAATCTCAGAGATCCCATAAAGTATACTTGAGAAGGAAGTCCCATAATAATATCTCTGAGAAATGAACTTCCAGCTTCTACTTGGCTATCTTAGTGATAAGAAATTCAGACTCCCAAAGCAGACTATTACATTTAGGAGGATTGTATTTGTTTTCTGTTTTTGGTATTTTTTTAATGTAGCAGGAAAGAAAAGAGGTGATTTCACAGAGCACGTTCTTTGACTCTATGAGGATGTATATATGCATTAATTCTTGCTCAAGGACAGGTGCTTTAATTTACATAGATGGTGAAACAACTCCTAATTGTGTTTTTGCGTTTCTCGGTTTTGAAATTAGAAAGAATTGAATCATCAGTAGGTTATAAGAGCTATAAAAAAAGCTCTGCCTCTTCCCACCTCTCTGCACAACTGTATCCTCCCACGCCACATTTTTCTCATGTGTAAGAAGGACCTGGCTCTCCACTTCACTGCATGCATACATGACTTTCTTTCTATTTACTGTGTGGTAATAAAAGACCTATGTTTTGACTACTGAGTCAAAACTTACAGAGCATACAAAAATCCTTAATGTAGAAATTCAATCTCTTTGGTAGTTCAAAAGGAAAAGACAACAGCTTGGTTCTCTCCCATCAAATACTTATTGTACAACACAAATACGGATAGTAAGATAACACACTGATCTGGACAAGCCATAAAGTAGAAATCAGAGATGTTATACAGTCAGTCAATAAACATTTTTAACACCTATTATGTGCTAGGCATTGTGTGAAGAAGTAGAGATACAAAGAAAAGCAATAGCGCCTGTTCATAGGAAGCTCACACCCTAATGGGGGAGAAAACATGCAAACTACAAATATTAGATAAATTAGACATAATCAGAATCAGGAAATTACTAGCATTAAGAAGGATCAGGAAAAGCTTCTTATGGAAAGTGGAATTTTATCTGGAATTTGAGGAAGTCAGGGAAATCAGAAGGAAAAAATGAGGAGATGGAGAATTCCAGGCATGAGGGACATTCATCTTTGTAACACCATAGTATCCTAAACTTCAAGCTTACATGGATTGAATTAATTTTGAAAGCCACCCAAAAATATTGCTCCATTTTGGGCATATGTTCTCTCCCATGATAAATATATTAGGAAAAAGATAATTTATTATACCCTTATCCTCACAGAAAATGCAGACAACACAAAATGTATTCACAGAAGACCCTATATGATAGATAAAATTTATGTTTCTCTCAAGTAATTACCACCTTCCTACAAGGGCCTAAACTCCTACATATTCATTGCACCCTTTTTTGGTTAAGTTCCTCTTAGAAGCAAAATAACTTTGTGGTTTAAGCAGGCAAGTATTCAACATTTTGGTGAGTTCTATATTTTATTGCTAAATACACACATATATGTATATGTCTATATATATTCAACTTTATGGTACTACCTTGATGATGTGGACTACCCAAAAGGAAAACAAATGACTGTTGGTGAAGTAGCCCTTTCCCAGTAAACCCACACCCTCTAAGTAACTAACTTTTCACTGTTCTTTAAACAAAGTCACACCAGTCTACCAAGGTGCACTTAAATCTTTCTTCCTTAATGAAATCTTTTTGAACTACCACTAGTAGAAGCAAACTTGTAAGCAAAATTCTATAGTCCTTAACTATAAAATTTGTTTGCACTTATATCTTGCTTTGTAATTTTACTCTGTGTGTGTGTGTCTGTGTGTCTGTGAGAGGGAGACAGAGACAGGGAGAGAGAGACACACACACACAGAGGCAGACAGACAGACTGACACAGAGAGAGACAGATGCAGAGAGAGACAGAGAGAGAGAGAGAGAGAGAGAGAGAGAGAGAGAGAGAGAGAGAGAGAGAGAGAAAGAGATTTTCATTTATTCATCTCCCTGAGTCCATAGTAGCATGGTCCTTGTGTATAGTAGTCTTGCAGCAAACATTTAATTAATCAAGAATTTAATTCATTTTAAAGAAAGGGAAACAGATGGACAGAAAGTTTTAATCACAGGGAATCATGTTTATGGCACAGTTCGTTGAAGGATCCAATACATTTCAGACCTACTTAAGTGCATCAGCTACCAGATTATACTACTTCCCTGTTAATAGTATTGGTTATGAGACTTCAGGGATTTCTCAGACATTTCTCTTCAGAGAGTAGTTATCAAGTTCAAAGGGTTACTCCAGTTTCATTGCTTCACAGAAAACTAAGGAAAAATATTTAATTCTCTGCTGGGTCTTAGGAGCACGCCAGCATCAAATGGTATATAGCATGTATCATATGCAACTGTTAATTTCTGATTCTGCCCTTGACTTGGAAATCTAATTCAAAATCGAATTTGATGCACTTTTTTACTCAAAAGAAACATTAAGATGAATGAAAACATACAAAGTCCTTTTTATTTATTTGTAATGAAAATAAGTCAAACCTTGGTTTTTGGAGTTGGCAATGTATGGGATTGATGATTGAAACTGGCAATAAAATCTTCTCCAAAGAGGAAAAAATAACAACCAGACATTTCAACTCAATTTAATTCAAATAATTTCAGGGTACAAGACAAAATATGAGCTATGAAGAGAGATGCAAACTTCAAAGACAGAATCCTTACTTTCAAGGAAAGTACATTCTGTTAGAAGGAATAAGATACAAATAATATAAGATGAAAAAGAGTGCACATGCAGTAAAAGAAGGAATGATCAAGTACTATAAAAAGTAACAAATCACTAAGAACAAATTCAGATTAAAACAACTCTAGAGCTTTTGCTTCATGTGTGGGCAAAGATGATGAAAGATAGCTATAGTCAATATTGGAGGGGAAAACAGGCACACTAATACCATGAGGGTGTAGCTATGTAATTTACTAACCAATTTGTAAAACATTTTAGAGCCCTGTTATAAAAGTCATAAAACTATTCATACCATTCATCCCAGGGATCCCATAATTGCATTATTTTCCCACCAAAGTCAAACACAGAAAGTTCCTGGACACTAAGGAAAAGGTAGCTTTTTTTTGATAACACAAAAGAAAAGTGGGAGCCCATTAACTGGGGAAAAGCAAAATAAATTGCTGCATATAATGTAATGTAATACTATTGTACTTTGAGAAGTGACAAATATTACAGCTTTTGGGAAACTTGTTAATATTTGTATGATGAGGCACTGGCCAATGATGACCCAGTTATTGAAGCTTACAGTCTATCCACATAGAGATTTGGTGAGATTGATTATGGAAATTCATTATTAAGGGGACTTTTTACTCCCAGATTCAGAGCAGGAACAAGTAGCCTTTGTTTTCTTTTGGTCTACTATGTGATAATGAAAAAACCTTTTAACTGGTTGCTGAGCAAGAATTACGTATACATTCTCTCTCTCTCTCTCTCTCTCTCATCTCTATCTCTATCTCTCTATCTCTATCTCTCAGAAAAAGAAAATGCTGTGATTCACCAGCAGGTGAGGAGAGAAAGGGTGGCAGCAGTTTGCTGTTGCCTCCCTATATCCATGATCTCATGGCATCTCTGTTTCTTCTGTCTCTATTGTATTAATTCATTTCTGGTCTCAGGTATATAAGGATCAGAGATAGTAAGGACTAAGTCATGCCTTTTGAGCTTACAAAAGTAATTAAAAGCTGTCAAAAGTCCCTTTGAGACCTTTAGGACCTGTAGCTAGCTACAAGCAGTCCAACCCAGAGGGGAGCAAGTCATATGAATCAATCCACTTGTTCTAACCCAGGAATGAATGTATCAAGTAGAAAGCAAGTAGAAAGTAAGTGAACTTCTTTGGAACTCCAAGGGAGCAAAGAATTCCCAGAACTAGGTGGCTTTGGGAGCCACCCAGATTAAACAATCACCTGAAGTCTGAGTTCATTATCTTGAGGGACTGAGTCTGTGTGTGGAGAGGAGAAAGTACTCTTGGCTTGGGTAGCTACTGTGCTTCTATCTTTGCCATATCTTTTCAGTAAGTATTCTACTTAATAACAGCTAATTGAAGTTAATTGGTTGAATGTTATTAAGAAGGTGAAAACTGAATGATATTGTGGCAGCACGCCAAATGAAAGTTTGTGAGAAACCACACCCTGCTCCTTAGGTTTATCCATTGACCTAAGATTGGCCTAATTCAGGCCAATTTACTAGTATAATTATACTATTATACTCATACTAGGCTTAATGTTCAAACCAAATAAGACACTGACAGGTCGCTCAACAAGTAAGAAAAAGAGATTAACTTAGTCATAGCAAGTAAAGGCTATTTAACAAGGACAGGCATGGAGGACACCTCAAATTGAGTCAGCTGAGTTAAGTCCCCTTGACTCATCATTACCTACCAAGCAGGCATCAGAGTGTGCCTAGAGCAATTTGTAACTGGTTTGTCCTTAGGAAATTATAAAGTGATGACAGCAATATCAGCCATTAGTCTCCCACACAAACCTAAAAATGTCTGTCAATTTATTTGGGAGTAGGAGTTAGGATATTACTCCCACCACTCCCTAGACCCCTGCAGAGACTGAGATGCTTGGGGATCCTGACTTCAGACTCTGAGTATGGGTTGAGAGAGGGAATCTAGCATATGGGCTACATTTACATGAACTGATACAGAAAGAATTTAGCTTAAGACAGTGAATTTTATGAACAATAACCACAATAACATAAGGAAAAACAACACTAACCAATAAAAGAATTCAATAACCAAATGCAATTCCAGATTAAACATAGGATTATAGATTGAGAACTAGAAATATGATTAGACATAATCTCCCTAACTCCTTCATTTTACAAATGAAGTAACTGAGGACCAGAGACGCAAGAGACTTGCCTAAGGAGGACTTACAGGGACTAAGTGACAATGCTGGGATTTGAACCTGAGCCTTTTGACTCCAAATCTATTGATCTTCCAACTACACCTCCTTTGTCTCATTAGAGAAGTGGAAGACCAGAAGCTTAGAGTGAAGCATATACCATTAGACTTAATGTGTGAACAGTTTCTGATGAACAATGTTTCTTTATTTAAAAGAAATTTTCTATTGGGGAGTTATTAGTGAAAAATGATGATTCCTCTTTTTCTTTTGTGAAAGAATATCAATAAAACATTTATTTTAAAGTGAATCAGAATTCCTGAGTGAGAGAAATTGTTTTGGGTTAAGGTTGTATGGATAGGAATGAGGAATCAGTGGGGGAAGTAGTATTTATCTGAATGAAGTCTTGAGGGCTATACGTTTTCTGAGAGACATCAAGTCAATAATTTCCAATCCAGAAGTATGTGAATTCACTGGGACGCTGAAAAAACCCAAGCCCTAACCTTTCCCCTGTTCTCCTTGTGGTAATTACAAATTGGTCTATGCTTCAGGGGTGATGATGATTGGATCATGTCAAGTAGAATGGTACTTTTCAGTACAACCATTACCAATATACAAATCATTGGGCCATACCCCAATCCTAGAAAGCATATTAAGATAATGTCAAATTTCTATAATTGTGGGTTATGACAAGTAACATTCTCTTTTTTACTAAAACATTCTCTCTAAATTTAATTTCCCATCACAATCTCCTCAAAGCATTTCCTGCCAACTCTTGTGGCTATGCTTTAGGGGTAATTTCCCCTTGAAAATGTGCAGAGAATTTATAGGCTCTCATTAATGCTAATGGTTCTACTGAATATAAAATATATTTAACCAAGAGGTCTTTTGGATTGCATTTACAGATCCCATCTAAGCACAGCTGGCCTCAAGAAAAGATAATGCATATAGCAGTTTGAGGCTACAGACCATTGCTGTCAAAGTCCATATGTTTCTTACAACCCAGGGTAGGGTTCTTAGAATAATGCTACATTTGCCAAAAACTAGAAATTGTTGAATTTATTTTGCTTTTGTGGTTGTTGTTATTGGCAGAGCAAAAAAGGCATAGCCATCCCTATTTCTTCTGGGTTTGGCACTGGATCCAATAGTTAATGAATATAGTGGTGGGAGATTATCTTTCCCCTTCAACCACTGTGTCTGCTTGGCATTTGTTTTCACAGATACTTAACTGTTCTTGTTTTCTTACCTCTTCGGCCAGATGGGATCTCAGCAGCTCATCTATTAATTGTTTTAGCCCAGTGGAACACTCTTGACATAGACATATCAATGTTGTTTTCTGGTCTATTAATTTTATTTAAAAAAAAATTCCAGATGCTGAGTTGGACATGCACTCCCAAGTAGTTGTGAGAATCTTGGGGTCAATAGTTTTTATACCAATGATAATATGAAAAGCTATCATAGTTTTTTTTACCTTTTCACCATAAAAAAGACAAAGAGATTTGTGAAGAGCCAATCACAATTCAGTTCCTCATTTTTATACTTTCTTCCTCATAGGCTCCTAACACTTACCAGTAAATACAGCATTTTCCATATTCTAGTTTGCCATTGGCCAAAACCAGAACACACTGGAAAGCCCTTAAGTTTTCCCTACAAAAACATCTTGGGATCAGGGCAAGCCAAGGGAGAAATTCTCAGTGTCATTTCAAGGTCTAACGATCCAGATATCAAACTTTAGACATCTGTAGGTGCACAGAAACACCATACAAAAGGTATGAAATTTCCTGTATTATGAATTTAAGATAGGTCTGGAGGCATCTGTGAGACCAACAGATTTCTCAAATTCCAAAGAGTGATTTCAGAGGCCCATAGATTCCATTTGAGTTTAGAGAAGTGGATTAGAGGGGTTGGAACCTAATAGATACTTAGATGCTTAGCTATAATGCTACTCTTACAAGTTGTAAAACTGACAAACTGGATGTCCTCAGGGAAAAGCTTCAGTGTTCTTCCTTTACTAATCCTTGAATCAGAACAGGGGCTCCATAAAAAAGGATATATTGCTTTAAGGAAAGTTGTTTCTAGTCTGATATAATGACAGCGTGGTGCATACACACATTGTTTTGGGTTTGTTCTTTGTTTATCTGTTTATTCTTTACCCTAGCAGGTGTTTTGAGTCCACAGTTATCTATTACCACAGTATCAAGAGCTTTTATGACTGAAATAACCCAATGAGGAAAGAAGATTAAGGACAAAATTCACATTGGAGAACAAAAGACTCTTTAGTAAAGAGTGCAACAGGGGTGTATTTAGACTAAGAGAAGAAGTTCATATGGTCAGATTCACCCAGGTTTCTTCAGAACAGAAACAACCACATTAACTATCATTGCAATAAGGAGCTTGGCAGTGTGTCATATCGCAACACTATTCTATGAGATTATTTGTGGTTTGGAGAGAATTTAACACAGCAATGGATATGGAGGCAAACTATTTTTGTTTTGAATAGTCATCTTAGAAGGGATTTTTACCTCCTTAAATTTAAATGATTGTGGAAGAAAAGGGAAATTGTGAAATGTGCATGTAAGAGTTGAACAAATGCCTTTGGATGATAATTTTGCACTCTTTTTTAATATCAAATTTTATTTTTTCTCCTCCATCAAAGATTAATAAAAATTAAAATATTAATTTGTAATTAATAATTGCAAATCTTTGTAAATAGTATTTTTGTTTTGAACACTATGTTGTCTAATACCAAATATGCCATTTCAGCTCAAGGCAGCTGTTTAGGAAGCCATAGTTGGAAAGAAAAGATTTCAAATAGGTGGGTTAATTAGGTGTATGGAACACTTGCCTCCAGACAAGTCTAGAGCTTCTTTGGAATTACATATTTCAGTAACTGTATTATGCCAAGATATGTAACCTTACTAAACTTGCATTTTCTTTTTTAAAAATGTGGAAAACAATTACTAACGTTGGTTGTATTATTCGGTCAAATTAGTTTTCACTGATACTGGGAGGGGGAAATAGTAGGAATCCTTTAGTGGCATGTAATGTCCTATAATTCTTCTCCATTTCTGTTGAGAGCACCACTATTTTTCATTTCATTCCCAGGCTCCCAACTTCAGTGTCATCATTGATTCCTTACTTTTACCTCACACATCCAATCATATGTCAAATCTTATTTTTACTTCATCTTAGAGATCTTTTGCATATACCCTTTTCTCTCTACTCACACCAGCATCATTTTAGTTAAGCCTTTAATATTTCTTTCCTGTTCTATTTAGAAAGTCTCCTAATTGATTTTCCTGACTCAAATGTCTCCTTTTTCCAGGGCATATTCCACATATACGCCAAAGGGATGCTTCAATTCTTACCTTATTATTCCATTTCTCAATAAATTTCAGCAGCTCCTTATTACTTTTGGGATAAATGTAGACTCCTCTGTGGCTTACATCTTTCTTTGTATCCTCAACTCTTAGTATTGTGACTGGCATGTAGTAACTGCTTAATAAACATTTATTAGTTGATACTACATGATTTTTGAAAACTAAAATGAAAACAATTTGTCTCTTCATTGAAGGGAAAATTGAGGTTAGTTAGATAAAGGAAAGAGAGGGCATGAATTAGTTGGAAGCAGAATAAACTTTCCGATTCAGGAGAGGACAGTAAGAGAGGAAGTAGGGGAGAAAAGCATAGTGAAGAACTAGAATTTAAGGTGGTGTCTTAGTTTACCTCTTAGACAATTGGAGAATAGCTGAACCAATTAAAATATTTTAATATAAACATCATAAAGAAATTACACCAAAAAGAAATTATTTTAAAATCCTGGGTAGCATGGACTGATAGAGAATGAAGGAAGCAGAGATAGAAGAATAATTTATTCAGGGACAGAAACATTGTAAAGAAAAACCACTTTCAAGACATAAGAACTGATAAATGAAATGATTAGTACTGTCTCCAGAGGATCAATGATGAAGAACATTCACCTATGGTGAAGCACTCAACTTCTGTCAAAGAAATGATGGTAGTAGAGAAAGAGATACATTTTTCGTATGTGACCACTGTGTGGATTCATTTTGATTGACTATGCTTGTTACTAGAGTTGTTGGTTTTTAATATTATTACTATTATTAAGGAGCATGGTATAAGAGGGTTAGCAATTAAAGATACTGAAAGAGCATCATTGAAACTTTTTTTTTAGTTAACAGAAGAAAGTTCAGAAGGAAGTGCAGGCAAGATGAGTTTTGAAGGTAACATATAAAAAGTGTTGGGAAAAGTGGAAAACAGTATGGCAGAAATTGAGTATAGATCAATATCTCACAGTATTTACCAAAATAAGATCAAAGTGGATACATGATCTTCATATAAAGAGAGATACTACAAGAAAATTGGAAGAACACAGAACATGCATTTTATTACAATTCCATTTATTTTCTTCTTAGAATTATACTTAGTTTTTCTTGGTTGTACTATACTTTTCCATATAGTTCTCTATGGGGAGTTTTCTTTTTCATGCTATAACCATGATAGTCTTCAAAGGGATACTATAGATCATGCTAGTCTTCGACACCTGTGTGGGTGCCCAGATATTGACTTGGCTCTGCCATCTGCTCTGGTTATCTATCCTCTGAGAAACACACTGTTCTTGCCACTCTGCATAGTAATTCTATGGGGGTTGGTTTTCTCTGCACTTCTGTGCTGGGATCTGCCATTAGGTACTAGCTTATTAGAATTGGAGCTGACTTGCAAAACCCTTATTCAGAGGACTGGCTGACTTCAGATTTCCCCTCCTCTTTCTGTCTCTACTGACTCCTGGCCAGTTACTAGAGTTCAGCTGCTTGCCCTAACTTGACCACTTTTCATGCTGCCACAGCCCCTAGTTTTACTTTGCATGATTTTGGCTTCCTAGATTCAGCTTCCTCTTTCAGCTTCCACCTACTTTCAAAACTTCTACATTGGATAGAAGAGCTTATTTCTGGGTCTTTTCAGATTTCTTTATCATTTGTCTCCCTGGGAACATTTTCATTATTTGTTCAAGTTTCTGTGAAAGAGTTGGACCTCTCTATTATCTTTTAAATCTCTTCCTATTTAAATAAAATAACTTAAAATAAAATTTTAATATATAAGATTTTCTTTTGATTGTGCACCCAAAGGCAAAAGAAAGGTCAAATCAGAACACTGAAAATAAAATAAAAAAAAGAAAGATCAAATCATGGGATATTTCATCATTTCAGGTTGTAACAGTGGCAGCTTATGCACCAACATGTGTTGCTGAACATTAAGAAATAGAAAAAATATAGGAACAGCTTAATAAAATTCTTAAAGCTAAATCAACACATCTTTTTAATATTCTGTGACTTTAGTGTAATGTTAGAAGAAGGGAGGCCAGCAAAAAAAAAAAAAAATCAACAGGTTGCAGTTTGAATTCAATCAGTGATGTCAAAGGCTTGTAGTTAGACAGAAACCTATGAAGATGACTAATGTAAATTTTATTTATATGGAACTTTTGCAAACATTCCCTGTGTGCCTCTTATACACAGTACAAATGTCATGGGGATGGAGTAATTTTGGCTATGTGCTGCGTCTTAGATCGTGTGATGACAAAGAATCCCCTAACTGACTGCTGGACCTAAATAGATTACTTAGGGTCTTATAATATGATATGTTCAAAAGTTCCTGTATTGTTCAAGGAACAAGAACTGAGTAGATAAACAAAAGAAGTAACTCACCACTTCACCATGCTTCCTTTGTTTCAGTTTTGAATTAGGAAAACTAGTTTGAATTTTGAAGACTATTCTTGAGAGTTAGACAGTGGAAGGATAACTCCCTTATCTTCCACTGGCCCCAGTGAACTGTGAGCATACATACTGCTTAGGAAAGGTTGTTTGTGGAATAAAGGCACCTCTCTTTTAAAAGTTTCCTTTCCTAAAGTAGTTGAACTTGTGAGTTTCAAAAAGTGTCTGAAAGTCTACATTTGCAGTGGCAGCATCATCCCCCAGGATCTAAGTGTCAATTATGTTCAGCAGAGCAGGTTTTTGTTTCCATTTTTGTTTTTTTTAATTGATATGAGTGTCTGAATCAGAAAGAATGGCTACTGAAAAAAGGTCAAGTTTGAACAGTTCAAGAGATGTAAAATATTTTATTGTCATGAGGAATAACTGGTACAATGGAGACAACTTTTGTGTAGGAGAGAGCAGTTATACTCTGAAGAACTAGATATATTTAAAAAGACCTGTTCCAACATTAAATGTCAGTATTAAAAGAGATCAAGTTGCTAACAGATGGAACTGCTTGAAGACAAAAAAAAAAGCCTTACCTGTCATTTCATTGCAATGCTGAGTTCTCAGCCAAAGAAACAATATTCACGAAGAAGATGAAAAAAAAATGTGAGAAACTTGTTTGTCTTCAATGTCTGAACAAATCTGGATGAATGTACAAAGTCTTTAGTTTCAGTTACAGGAGTCTCCACTAGTAGGAGACAAGATAGGAAACTAGATAGTTGTAACTTTATCTGTTAATTTAATCTGTTGTCCAAAGCATCAAAAAAGCCTCATATTATAATATTATTATGAGATAACACTTTTCATAATAATATTGTAATCTGGGGGAGGAGCAAAGATGACAGAATAGAAGGATTCACATACGCTAGCTCCGAACCCACAGCTCATAAAATACCTGTAAAGAAGAACTCCCAACAAATTCTGAAGCAGGGGAAGCCACACAGCAATGGAGTGGAGGAGATTTCTGTTCCAAAGAGACCTGAAAAACTGACACCAAAGGTCCATCGCGCACCTGACCTGGAGCAGAGCCCAGCCCTGCCTTGGCTGCACAGCACCGAGAGGAGCAGATCCGAGCAGTCTTCAGGGACAGAATCTCCAGTGGCTGCACAGGTCCCTTCACCCACAGACACCAAAGGTCAGTGAGATAGCCTATTTGGTTGGTCGAGAGGGGAGCAGGGTGTCTCCATAACTCAGGCCCCCTTGGGACACAGCAGCAGAGGCAGCAGAGGACAGGGGCTCCCAAAGCTGGTAAGAGCTTGGATCCATTGTTGAAGGTCTCCACATAAATCCCCTGAGGGAACTGAGCCCTGTGAGGTGGCCTTGCACCGACCTGAGAAGTTGAACTTAATCTCACACTGAATAGCAGCCCTGACCCTGCCAAAAACCCTGAGGCTGGGGAGCAGCACTTGAATCTCAGATCCCAAGCACTAGCTGGGCAGATCTGGAGGCAAGGCGAGGATGGAGAGGAATCTCAGAAGTCAAGTAACTGGCTGGGAAAATGCCCAGAAAAGGAAAAAAAAATAAGACTATAGAAGGTTACTTTCTT